>JXTC01000266.1:384530-418873 GCA_002914845.1 Trema orientale
AAAAAAAAAAGAAAAAAATCACAAATCTAGTAAAACCCAATATCAACAAATCATTAAAAACCACATGACTTCGCAAATAGAGTTCACTAAAACTAAATATATTCAAATGGATATTCAATACAAACACATGAAGGTTTAATTAAGAAGCAAAATCCTTACTAACAATATTGTTGGTTCTTCTTCTTTCACGTCAAAATAGCAAAGCACACAAAATAAACAATACCAAAGAATAAAAAAAAGGGGAAAACCAAGAAGATTCCAAAAAAAAAAAGAAAAAAGAAAAATAAATTAATGAGATTGAATGTGAGAGAGACCTCCTCCACGCACCGCTCCCAAACCACCTTCAGCTCAATCTTATCCTCCATGACTACCCCAATCCTCTCCTTACTACTCCCACCACCGCCACCCGAACATGGGGACAAAGGCCACCTCTTCCTTGCCATTTGGGTCTCAGCTGGCGTTTTAATCAATGGTGGCAATTATTACTGGGCTGGAGTAGAACTTCAAGCTCTCAGCTCTAAGCGAGAGATGAGAATTAGAGCGAGGGGAAAAAAAAGTAAGAAAGTCGTATGTTTCTGAAATAGATCGTACAAAATTAAGTATTTTACTCCATGTCGTATTTTAGGCATTATTTTTTAAAATTTCGTATGTGGTGTCTTTTCTCCTAATTTTTTAACAGAAAATATACTATTTTCTAAATATTTCCAAAAATGAATATTTTTGTAGTTATTTTCTCAAAGTAATTATTTAAGCCATACAAACTATATGATGTAAAAGAGGGGCTTGAAACAAGAGCAAGTATGATTATGTCCTATTAAACCGATATCCGAAAGTAAGTTACTATTTGAATCGAAAAAGTTGACGTTTTTCTAAATACTTTTAAAAAGTGATATTTTCATAACTTTCGGATTCTTTAAGCTCGTGTAAGGCTCAGGACTTCGAAACTGAATTCCGATTTCGAATTTGGACTTAGTGAGATCGAGAGACGAAGTTTGATATAAAATATATGTGAGATCGAGAGACGAAGTTTGATATAAAATATGTTTCGAAATGGCACGAAAATCGAGACACAAAGCTTGTGAATAGTATTATTTTGCGTGCCACAGGCCAAGTTCCGCCTCGAAACCCACTTTTGACAAATTATATATCCAATCTAGCGTTTTTAGTTGCTTTGAATTCAGTGGTGACCTCCGTTTCTTCACCTAAGGCTCTGATAGAAAAGTCATTTTTTTAAATGAATTTACTAGGATCCCAAAATGACCATTCGAATACCCAAGTGACCAACGAGAGATTCTTTGAGTATTATTAGCTTGTTGTTATTACTATTTGAGGTGGGGGTTCAATTACCTGATTTTATATCTGTTTTGATTTATAATTGCATTAAAACTTATTTATAAAAGATCGCGATTTCACGAAAGTTTAATAAATTGTTGAAAATTATTTTCTTATACTGAGATTGAATTGTGTGGATTATTACACATATTTTTATATTGTGATTATAGGATAAAATAGCGGTGTGCTGCCCATATTACACTAAATCCTAGGATAATGCCAAGTTGAATTTTAAAGCATGATTTGATTCTTGGATACATGGTTATTGTGAACTGTTACATGTTGTACATACTATAGGATCACACGCTTGAGTTCCATTATTGCATCATAGTAGTTTAGATGGCTGGCGAGTTGTTGCAGCGCTAGCTGAAAGACTTAGGCCTCTGCGCAGGTTTTTGGCTGATACACCTACAAGTAGTGTCAGGATGCTGGGTATTTCTGCTACAGAGGTATTACATGCCTGTGATGGGAGGATGAGAGCTCACTCATAAACTTTGTTGATTTATGATATGTACAATTATATAAATTTGGTTTTTGTTTTAAATATGAGATTATTCGGGGTACCAATTATTTTATAAATTTGGTTTATAAATAGATTTTGGAAAAGGTATTAACCATGCAGGTTTGGTAAAATTGCATCTATTCAAAAAGATAATTGAATTTCTACTGAGCATGTGAATGCTTACCCCCCTTTATTTCTCCCTCTTTCAGGTATTCATCTATGTGAGGTAGTAATCTCGGTAGTTGAACAAGCTGCGTAGCTTGTATTTGTTTTCCTACTCCTTTTCCCTGATGGGTATCTATTCTTTATTAATTTCTTTTTCCTTGTCCAATTATTTAGCCAAGATCAATAAATTTACTAAGTAGATGTATGAGGATGGTTTTCTTATTAATTTGAGAATTTAAAACTACAAGTAATTTAATATAAATTATTTTGGATATTAGACTAAAGTTTTCAGTTAAACTCAATTTATCAAAAATTGATGGTTTCTCAATAAGTATTTCAAATGTGATAGCTGAAAATTTTCTTGAACCTTATCGGGTATTTTTCTTAAGTAATTAAAAACTAATAAGAGTCTTAAATATTATAGAATTCATAATGATTTGAGGATCAAAATGAAATTATCTAATACTTGATTTCTCCTGAATTTAGTAAAATTAATATTTTATTATATTTTCACTTAAAATTACTAAAAATCATGGCTTTAGATTTCCGGTCGTGACAGTTAAAAAACCAAACATAGAAAGATTACTTATTTAAACTATTTCGATATAAATGATACATAAGATTAATTGTAATGCAAGCTATAAATATAATAAAATTAATAGCAATTTTCCGCGAACGTACGGATGTCCACAGTGTAGAAATCTCTCTATGTATTTGCTATATTCTTTACTTTCGTTGTTTCACATTGTGAAAGTGAGAAACAATGTTTACGAATATATACGTTTTAAATTCTACTTGTGGTAAAGTTTAGCATATTGGTTGTCTTAGCCGATATAATTAAGTCTATTGATGCACTTGAGTATATTAAGTTAAATCATATAAATGAGATTCAATCGACTTGTAAAACTGTCGAAGTAATTGAATCTCACAGGCATAAATTTTCTTCATTCTGACGTTGTGTCTGATACCTTACAACCCCTAACTAGTGGGATTTTCCATTCTAATAAAAGGATATGATACACGATATATAATTATGAGATAAACAATTTTATAATTTCCAAAGAAATATGTTATTCACTTTCTTCAATGTAGAGCTCCAAGGTTCTAATATCTTTGTCCCCTTATTTAAAAAAAAAAAAGAAAATAAAAATAAAAATAATAAAAAATTAAGACATGCAATGATACCTCTGAAGTTCCGGTTAGAACTTCTTTGTGTGTAGCAACGGCCTATTTGGGAGCTCTTTGAATAGTTTTTACTTCTATTTTTATGTAGTAAAAGAAGAGAAGTCGAAATCATAATGATATATTTAATTTTTTTTAGGATCTAAATAGTATTTTTTTGTCATTTACTAAAACTGGGTATTACTAAAACTGAGTAAACTTAAAAGTATAAATTTTAATTATAACTAAAAAAATTCTATATTTTCTTTAAATCTTTTCTTAGTTCCTAAATAAGTCATGTGAGTCTGATTTTTTTTAGAAAAGTGTCAAAGGCTATAAACTTTTCTGATCTTTCACCCAAACAAGCTTAAAAATTACTTTTAGCTAAGCTCAAAACTAGCTTCTAAAAATTATGCCAAAAGCCTCACCTACCGGTGACGAATCTAATGTCCAAAAGGCACACACCTATTCGGGATTATTAATTTCCTTATTGAAACTGATCTTACATATAAGACTGGTAAGAAAGTTCTAATTCCACTTGAATTATCATGAATATAATTTTCAATTAAACCTATGGCTATGGATATGGCTATTGTCTAAGATAATATTACGTGCATATATAGATGAGCATGGCACAGTAAAATAACTGTGTATATTGATCAACTACTCTAATGACCGCCAGCCTAATTGATAAAATTTGCCTAATGGAGTGGCCAAATTAATTAGGTGATCAATATTTTTCATGTAAACAGTCCGCATGTCCCATAAATTAAAAGTAGTCTCAATTTTAGTAGAATTTGCTGCTTCAATTTACTAAATGGACAAGTTAAAGGACCAATAAATACATGGAGATCGTTTGCCTAAAAAGCTATCGTAATTAACTAATTGATTCAAAAATATTACAACCCACTTGGGACGCATGGATAAAATTTCAATATTTGTTTACGTCTTTGCAATATTCATCATCACTTCGGTCCTTGCAAATCATGCGAGTAAGCTATAATTATTTGATTTTTTTTTTTCTTTTTCACAATTACAAAGTTGATCAATATTAAATCTCAAATTAATTAAACTAACTTAGACCGTTCTATCGAGAGATTGATATATCTTTTTATCTAATTGTGATTGTGTATCAATTGTTTCCCATAATTTTGTTTTATAAGAACTATTTCTCGTAATCATTATGTTGATCATATTCTTCATGTGCACATTTTTGTCCTAATAATTAGGAGCGTCATAATTTTGAGTAATATCTTTATGATATCCTAACATATATCTTAATTAATTTCTCGCAATTGGATTTTTTAAAGTATATATAAAATAATCGAGACAGGTGGGATGCTCGAATGTCAGTTTTATAGTACAACGTGGCATGGCAGATGTAGAACGTCATCTCATTGTAACGACAAATGCAAAAAGTTAGAAAAAGCAAATGGAGGAGAGTGCACCCATGGCAAATGCGTATGTCAGAACTGTTTTGAACAACAGAATATTCCGAATTAGACAGCCAATTACCGTCTCATTAATTTGGTATGCGTTTATGATGAGTCTCTTAATTTGTAATAATCGTCTAGTTATATTTTCTCTTCGGAGGTGAGGGATTGAGCCACGATGTTATACTTACACATAATTTCAATAATAAAAATTGGTGTTAATGCCAAAACTAAAATAAACTAATTAAATTTACATACGTATATATATCTGATATTTGATACTTACTTTTCAGAACAAACACACATGTAGATGATTATTAGTTAGAAGGGGCAGGACAATAGGACATGGACTTATCGAGCTTCCCACTGCAAAAATATATACTCGTTTGTTTACCCGTCATTTGTGTCACCAAGTCAGAAACTAGCACATTTGCTAGTCACAGACAGAGACAGTACTAGTACGTAGTAGCAAACAAGCCAACATTGTCGGACCAATATGCATATGATCATCAATGTATACAACTAGCTAATTACGGCTACGTGATCGATGATCTGATCCTTCTGTACGTATATGTATGCTCGTATACATATATAAATGGGCGGAGCTAGCTGGGGATCGAACAGTGTAGCAATTGCCCCATGCACTATTGGATTGTTTGGAGAAATATGTGTCTATGTGTGTATATATATATATATATATCTTATATTGGAAATGCATAAGCTTTTGTTACCAAGTTCATGTTATCAGTTTCTTAAACCATCTAGTTTTATTGGGCCAAGCATACAACCAGTTACGCAGACTATAATGGCCTTATTGGCATATGATTTGCTTCACATTTCATTGTCTAAAAGTTATCTATATAAATTATAAACATATATATTTCCTAATTTATAGGTATTTTTTTTAGTTGTTAGATTATAATCTAATTATTATATTATAATTTGGGTAGGTGGGAGAAAAATAATAAAAATAAATACATATTATTTAATATTTTTTTCTTTTTAAATTTTATTATAAAAGACGTAAATGAATTTTAATTGAGTAAAACAATACCTATGAATATAAAAAAAAAAAAAAAAAACTGAAATTGTGCCTATATATATTGGTGATTTGTGATTTGCTTGTGCATCAATAGAACGGACTACGGTAAAAATATTAAATACCTTATTTGTGGCCAAGATAGGCTCAGTCACTCTTAATTACCAAATTTGACAGAAAACTAAGTTGATGCAAACGAGCTTCAGTCTGGTATTTCATTTTTTCATTATACATATGACAATGTTATTAGTATTGTTTCCAAGACTTTAAGTAATATTTAGTCTATAGCTAGGGTACCGCTCGATCGAATGACATTGTTGGTCTAAATTTATTTTAAAAAAATAGTGTTCTCTTGTAGTTTCCATCTTTTTAGTTAGCTGCTCATTTTCTCAACTAGTTGACTAGCTGGCTAGCTGGTCTTCGCTTCAAGTCAAATGCATGCGTCTAGATGAGGAAATAGGTCCAGGAAGTCAAATCCAGAGAAACACAGATAACTAGATACATATAAGTATTTAGTTATATTATATGTGTTAAATATTGCATTTTGATGAAAGCTTCCAAAAATTAACTAATATATATATATATATATAGAGAGAGAGAGAGAGTACAACTGGGTGTGAGGAAGATTAATCCGTTTTTATTTTCTTTTTATCTCTATGTGGTTCTTTTCAAGTGAGCAGTGTTTAGAGTGATCAGAAACAAATTAAACAATTAACTATTTATCTACATACTTCGATATCAAATATCTGCAAGTAGTGTCAAACCGTGAAGCCTTAAATACTAGCATATTATATGCGTACATGCGTAGCATTTACTGATTGATATAGATTGATATATATATATATATATGCTAATTAATGGCAAAGACTTAATTAAAGTGGATCTCATATTAAGGTCCCACGCTACTCACCAATAATTAACAATTATTAATTACTAAATCTTTCTTACAGTTTCTTTGTCTTTTCCTTTTTTTTTTTCCTTGTTAATTTTAAGACATATTAAAAATATTCAAGACCGGTTGATGTTAAATTGTTAATATAAAATATGTAACGGGACAAATCAGACAATAAAGACAAACCTATAAATACTTTAGGCACACGTCATATTAGCGTACGCCTACTTATTATTTCCAGACATTACATATTTATTACTCATTAATTATTTGACATGCAAACTGATCATTATCATAAGCAAATTCTACAATAATAGACTTTGCTTGATTTTTTTTTTTTGGAATAAGAATTTGCTGGAATTAAACTGCTGATAAATTAAAACCTTATGTCTAGATATGCTGCTACACGTATGTACGGTACATGCATTTTCGATCATATACCTAAAAATGTGGCTGTGATGGTGGCGGAAGTGGCTGCGGAAATGGCATCGGCGGTGGTGATGGCTTGACTTGAATACGAAAATTGGATTTTGGAGCTGGCGGCGGCGATCTTCGACGACGGAAAGAAAACGTTTGAGGCTCTTCCCTTACTTTGTACTTGCTGAACACCATGGGTAATAAAGAGTGGGATTCAACTTTTGAGGCTACGGCCATGTAATTATTAGAAGAATCATGTGATAGTAGGAGTGCTGATCCACACATGATCATTATGAAAGCTAGCAAGTAGGATTTTACACCCATTAATTTAGTTTGGTACCTTCACTTATGACTATCACAAAACTAGGGAGGCCTTATGTAAATGATGGTTTCTGACGCTTTATATAGACCATATGCACCTTTTTTTTTATTGATATAAATATTAATTTTATTATTATGGTTTGTATACAACTTGATTAATAATAATTAATTTTAGATCCATGATTCATGCATAATCAAGTCCAATGCAGGAAGCTACGACTGAATTTTCCGAGAGAAGACTTTTGACGAGTCAAGTAGTATATTACAAATATATACCGGCAATAAATTATAAAAAAAGTTGAAATGATCAATAGAACTTATAGTACGTGGAAAGAAAAAAAAAATAAAAAGAAGATGAAGTATCCAAGTTGCTCATCCAAGACCAAAATCGTCATGTTTGAGAAAAACGACATATAGTTTGAGTTGCATAATTGGTTGCACTAATTTAAACGACATCGAAAATCGTCATGTTCTATTAGGAAAAAGGCTATATCATTTGTTCTTGAAACAACGTCATTTTTCGAATAATAGTTGCCCAAAGTATATGTGCTTAATTGTTTTCGTGTAAAAGTTGATTGTGGCTCGCTTCTTATGTCGTTTCTTTACGACATATCATTTAATTTCCAAATTAATGATCATAATATTTGTTCTAAAATCGAGTCGGTACAACTGATCAATTAATAACCCTTTTTTTTTTTTTCATGTTGGTTATGATGAACGACAGGCCGTTTTGATCTCTATTGACATGTAGTTTATGTACGTTCTGTTTTTTTTTTTTTTTTCCTCTCTTTTTTTCGTCTACCTTTTGACAATTTTAAAAAGAGTAATTCCATAGATGCCAAGTCTATGGATGCCAAGTCCTCAAGATAGGACACATAAAAACGTACAATATTGAAGAATACAGGAAAAAGCAAAAGGAAATTAAAAGACACAAAGTACGTAATTTAAGCAAAGCCTTAGAAAACTTATTATATACAATAAGTAATATATATCCAATTTATTTTTAATTTGTTGCAAAACGTTCCAATGAAATTACTCTCTTCCTTCATGAAATGCCATGTATCGGTGAGCTTCGTGATCAATGGCAGCCTTCTCATCTAGATTAGTTCCTCTCTCCCTCCCTCTCTAATAATTTTCTCCATCGATCGATCTTTCAGGTTTCTCCCTCTTTCTGTCTCTCCTCTCTCTCTCTCTCTCTCTCTCCATTCTCTCTCGTCTCTCTCTCCCCACTCTCTCCCATCTCTCTCTCTCATTTCTCTCCCACATCTCCCCCTGAATCCTTTCTCTCTCCTCTCTCTCTTCTTTCTCTCTCTCCTCTCTATCCAACTCCAAACGGGGTTGGGAATCAATTCTCGACCGAGGCCTTGCGGTGGCGGCGGGGGCGGCGCGTTGGAACTAGTGATCAAAGGCGGAGAAGGAGGAGCTTTGTGATCATGATCTACTTGTTTTCCACTTTTACGAGGAATTCGTCCCCGTGATGATGAAGCTGCTAAGACAACTGGCACTACTCCTCCATGTAGGAGGAGGAAAAGAACTAATAACAACAAACTCGAGTGTGGAAATCTAATATCCATTTAATTTTGTTTTTTTTCGTTTTTTTTCCTCTGCGATGTAATGTAGTTGAAGTTATTATTATATGACGAAGAGATTAATCATCAATAATAATGATCCATATATATAGTTGAAAGTTAATTGTGCACTTACGGGCGTTAAAATATATATATCAAAAGAAAAAAAAATTGAAAAAAAAAATTAACGTCCATATATATAGTTGCAAGTTGTACACCGGGGTTAAAATATATATCAGAAGAAAAAAATAATTAACGGTCCATATATATAGTTGCAAGTTGTACATGGGCGTTAAAATATATCTCAAAAGCAACAGGGTCAACTGCAAAAAAATCAATCCCTGAAGTTTAGCTTTTCAGCATTTTAAACCATAGATTTTGATTTTTGCAAAAATATATATATATTTTAAAATTCGAAAAATTTGTTCCTCTTCCATCCATATTTTGACAAATTCATTCCTAAAAAATTGTGAATTCATACCTAAATTATGCTATTTTCATTTTCAAACAGTTAAAACATTACAAAGAACATCATATGGATTAACATAAAGTAAGTAAAATATGGACAAATGGTACAAATTTTCAGAATTTCGAAATATTGAGGTATTTTTTGCTAAAAAGCTTACAAAACTTAAAGTTTAAACTGCAAAAAAGTCAAATATTAAGGGTTTTTTTTTTCAATTAACTCGGGAAAAACATATTAACGGTCCATATATATAGTATTTTTTTTTTTTTTGGACAGTTGGGATAGAAGGATTTGAACTTAAACATCAACATGCATTAGAGGTAGATGCGGTTAATAATCAGGGGTACTAATAAAATAGTTGTAAGCTGCAACCAAGTTATTAAAATAAGAATTTTGGCATGATTAGTCCCTGAATTTTTCGATGATTTGCAATGTATCCCCTGAACTTTTTTTTTGTCAATTAGGACCCTGAATTTAGGATTTTTGGCATGATTAGCCCTTAAATTTTTCGTTGATTTGCAATGTATCCCCTGAAATTTTTTTTAAGCAATTAGGACCCTGAATTTAGGGCTTTTGGCATGATTAGCCCTTGAATTTTTCACTGATTTATAATATATCCTAAATTTTTTAAGGGCATAATGGTTATCTCACTTGGTTTAGAGACAAAAATAACAAATGGGAGTTTGGAGGGAAAAAATAGTTTTAAAATTCAAATTTTTAAACAATTAAAGAATAAATTGTAAATCAACGAAAAATTCAAGAGCTAATCATGCCCAAAACCCTAAATTTAGGGTCCTAATTGCAAAAAAAAAGTTCAGGGGATATATTGCAAAAAATTTTAAATTCAGGGTTCTAATTGCTAAAAAAAAATTCAGGGAATACATTGCAAATCATCGAAAAATTCAAGGACTAATCTTACAAAAAACCCTTAAAATAATATAGCCAGAATATTGGACCAATTGTAATCAAGCTAAAGGGCGGGTCCAATAATGGGCTTTTTCTTCCTCGATGTGTTTTAATATTTTAATGGAAAATAATTATAGAAAACCTCGCGGTCTTATTAAAATAAAAACTCGTGTATATTTCGAAATATCAAAGATACTTTTTTTTTTTTAAATTATTAGGAATCTTTGATTATAGGGTAATTGTATATATTGTACTTGTATTGTGCTAGCAGAACTCAATTATAACACAATTTTGATTTATTATATTATTAGAATGCACGAGATATTTTAGTGAAATTAAAAACTTTGAGAAAATACAGATATGTTTGTATTTGTTCATTAATATGATTGGAAAAGGCAGTACGTACGTAAACTATGTACGTACTTTGTTCACGCTCGTTTGAGGCCGGGTACTGAAAATAGAAAATAGATGTTCCTTGTGTTGCTCAGAAAGATTAGAAACCCTCAATATCGTTATTGAAGAGTTGTGATACTATATGAATATATTTTTTTAGTTTTCTGAAGCAACTCGATCTGTATTATGAAATTTGCTTTTCTTTGTCATGTATTCGGCTATATACAACTAATATAACTAATATGGTTTGAGTTTTATCTTTTTCTTTTTTACTTTGAAATAAAACAATGGAAATATGATTTAAGTTTTGATACTTTCAGAAAGCTACAAGTATTCATTTATAGAACTGGACGGCCTTTAACATTTCAAAAGTTGAGACTAATTGAACCAACCCTGAGACAATGCGACATTCAAGATTCCTTTGTCTATATGTCAATTTAATATTTGCAAGTTAAAGTCCAATGCACTTAACAAAATAAATTAGATGTTATTTTTTAGTCGAAGTATGTCACAACTGAAAATCCAAAGTCGTGATTTTTAATAATTTTAAGTGAAATTATAATAAAATATTAATTTTTTCGAAATTCAGGAGAAATCAAGTATTAGATAATTTAATTTTGATCCTCAGGTCATTATGAGTTCCATATCCATTAAAAACTCGTATTAGTTTGTAATTACTTAAGAAAAATACCTGCTAAAGTTCAAGAAAATTTCCAGTTATCTCATTTGGTTACTTTTTAAAAAATTATAAATTTTGGTAAATAAATTCAACTGAAAAATTTAGCTTAATATCCAAAATAATTTATATTAAATCACTTATAATTTCAAGTACTCAAATTGATAACAAAACCATCCTTATATATCCATTTAGTAGATTTACTAACCTTGGCTAAATAACTGAACAGGAAAGAAAATTAACAGAGTGTGAACACCTACCAGGGATTAAGAGTAGAGCTGCATACACAAGCTGCACAGCTTGTTTATTCATCAAGACGACTACCTCAGTTAGACAAATACCTGAGAGTGGGAGAAGTAAGGGGGTGAACATTCACATACTCAGTAGAAATTCAATTATATTTTTGAATGGATGCAATTTTACCAAACCTACATAGTTAATATCTTTTCCAAAATCCATTTATAAACCAAGTTTATAAAACAATTGGTATCCAGAATAATCACATATTCAAAACCAAAATTAAATCCACATAATCGTACATATCATAAATCAACCATGTATATGAGTGAGCTCTCATCCTCCCATCACGGCCCTGTAATACATCTGTAGCAGAGATACCCAGCATCTTGACACTAATCGTAGATGTCTCAGCCAAAAACCTGCGCAGGGGTCTAAGTCTTTCACCTAACACTGCAGCAACTCGCTAGCGATCTAAACTACCATGATGCAATAATAGAACTCAAGTGTGTGATCCTATGGTATGTACAACATGTAACAATTCACAATAACTATGTATCTATGAATCAAATCATGCTTTAAAATCCAACTTGGCATTATTCTGGGATTTACTGTAATATAGAAAGTACACCGCTATTTTATCCCATAATTATAATATAAAAATATGTAAAATAATCCACATAGTCCCAGTATAATCCAACAACTTTCAACAATTTATCAAACCATCGTGAAATTACGATTTTTCATAAATAAGTTTTAATACAATTATAAATCAAAATAGATATATACTTAGGTAACTGAACCCCTACCTCAATATGGCAGCTATACCAAGCTAAAGACGCTTGAAGAAACTCTCGTTGGTCATTTGGGTGTTCAAACAGTCGTTTCAGGATCCTGGTAATCTCACTTGAAAAAGTGACTTTCCCACCGGAGCCTCAAATGGAGAAATGGAGGTCACCACTGAATTCAGCGCACACGAAAATGTTAGGTTAGATATATACTTTATTAAAAGTGGGTCCCAGTGTGGGACCCGCCCCGTGACACGCAAAACGATATTATTCACGAGTCTCGGAATTTGTACCATTTTGAAACATAGCGATATTATATATCAAAATTTGTTTCTCGATCTCACTAAATTCAAATTTGAAATCAGAATTCAATTTTGAGATCCCGAGCCTTAAACGGGCTTTAAATCCAAGAATTATAAAAATATCTCTTTTTGGAATTAATTTGAAAAATATCCACTTTTTCTAAAGTATTTAGAAAAATATTATTTTTGCTGATTATTTGTAAAAATATCACTTTTTTGAAATATTTTAGAAATTATCATTATCACAAAATTATTTAGAAAATATCACTTTCGAAAATATTTGAAAAAGTGTCAAATTCACTAATTATTTGTAAAAAATATCATTTTTGCACTAATAATTCAGAAAGTAACAGCTTTCTAATCTCAGCCCAAGGCCCATATCTGAATAGTAGCAGACTCTAGTCCAACACTATTTCGTTTTACAGAAATATGACTTTTCGTTCTTAATTAGAAAAATACCATATTTTTCAATTCAAAAATTAACATGCTTCCGGACATCATTTTAACTTCTACTAACAGTAATTATTCATAATTTTTAACCTTCTTTCACCTTATATATTTACCTCGGGTAAATAAATTACTTAACCAAAAATTTACGAAAATATTACTTTTTACAAAGTTGGTAAAAACGGTAAAAGTGATGAAAATTTTATCAGAGATGAATTTGGACGTGCAACCACTTGGAGGAGGTTGGCGACGATGAGACGAATCTAACAGTACTGGAGGTGAGTCAAACGGAGCTCCGGTGGCCGGAAATCCATGACGGCAGCGTGATCTTTGACGAGCTGTTGCAGCGGCGTCCAGCGGCCAAATGCGACGAGACCGGTGGCGTTAGGTTAGTCAGCGACGGATCTTTCACATGGGCTGGCGCGTGGTTTCGGTGGCGGCAGCATGTGGCGGGGGTGGAGCTCGGCAGAAACTGGCATTTCTCTCCTTTTCTCTCTTTCCCAAGCCCTCAAATGTAAGAATTTGAGTTTCCGGGGGCCCTTAAATGCAAATATTGGGTAATGTAGCATCTAAATATTAAATTCAGATATTTTGATTATTTTATTCTGAAAAATGCATATTTACAACAACGCCACTGAGTGTAAAAAGTCCTTTTTGCCCTTAATAATTCTCAGATTTTACAAAGCATATTAAGGGCCCGTTTGGGATTGATTATGGTTGATGCCTGTAGCTTTTAAAAAGGGTTAGAGAAACAATCAGGAGTGAGGAGAACTGCTTTTAGCTTTTAAATGCGGTTAGTAAAAAAATTGGGAGTGGAGAGCATTTGACAAGTTCTTACTTTTGGTCAGCAGATTCTAAAAGTTGCTGCGTAACTACCAAATTAGGCATAATTTGAGAAGCAGAGTAATGATTATTTTTTAAAGTTGATTCTGCTTCTATAATATAAATTGTTTAAAATTTTACAGTACACATAATTTATAATTTACCAAACACTTAGATATTGTTTTTCAATAGCACAAGTTTTGTATATTAAATTTACAAAATGCCTAAATCTTTTTCTCCACAGTTATTTCTTACTCACAACACAGCTGCAATGGAGCTACAGTATAGCTACAGAACATCACAATAATACCAAACTGACTCTAAATTTATAAGTGTCAATTTCATTTTGTCGATAGCTGTTAAAAATTAATAATCATGAGAACAACTCGAATTTGATATGTGGATAACACGCTAACAAAATATAGGCTTTGAATATACGAACTATGAATGGGAAACACATTTTGTGAGCTAGAATTAATTTGCACTTTCTCTTTAAGCTAGCTAGTTAGTTTGTTGATTGTATTTTACTCGGAAGTTCAAACTACACAACAATGATAACAACTAAACTAGCTAATTTTCATGTATATAAAAAGGGTTAGCTAGCTAATAAGTAGTGGAGTAAATTAAGAAGTAGATATATGCTTGTGAAAAATGGTCGTCGTTGCCCCACTCCCACTTGTGGCAATACGACATTTAATTGGCTTCAGAAATCACCAAAACCAGCTTTGGGGTATCGAACCTCTAATAAAAGTAGTTGTTGAGTCTTTGAACCAATACGATTTATTTACACACCTCATGACCCGTTTGATATTTAAAAACCACTGTCGCTTGCTTACGTCCCTCCATATGTTAGACTTTTCTGTCATATATTTCCAGTAACAACAAGATGTTTGTAGTCCGGTTATACTGTTGTACGAGAAAAACGACATATAGTTTGAGTTGCAGAATTTCTATCACTAATTTGAAAGGCCGCGCGCTGTTTTAATTTTCCTTTGGTAAAAAAAAAAAAAAAAAAAAAAGAGAAAAATAGAGGGGGACTCTGTCGTTTATTCTAGAAACATGTCGTTTTCCGATTCAAATATCCCAAATAAGTACTGCTTGTTTTTATGCGAAACTGGCTCCTGGATGTCGCCTTCTTGACGGGCAACATGAACAATCGGACCAAGTAAGCTGTTAAGCCAACTAACAAAGCCACATGCTACTGGCAGGATTTTTTTAATTTGTTAGCTCTGCGATTAAGAAGTACACGATGCAGAGCATCACTTGAACTCAAAAGTGAGCCTATGTATCCTAAGTCTCAAAGAAAATATGAAGTCCATTTGTAAAGATTCTCGAAATAAAACCTAAATGGATAGAGTTTAAAGAGTGGGTATTTAGACCTGATTCTAAATGATTGATATAGAATTAAATTTTGTTCCTTCTAATAGTTAGCAACTTTTAAGAGTATTGGTTAGGTTTATCCTACGTCAAAACGTCACCTTCCTGTCTTGAGGAGCCTCATCGTATGTTGAGCATGACTATACTAAATGAGTTGGTGGGGTATTTGAGTCTTTTTGTTTTTTTCACAATAGGCATCGGCTTATGGCGGTATGTACGAACAATATACTGGCACTGTCACCTTTTTGCGTTGATCTGTCTATTCATCCGGATATAAATAACTTAATATTTGTTTCGTTAAAAAGAATGTAATATCGTTTTCCAAAAATTAAGCGCTTGTAGTTTGATAGACACGACAAATAATTCTTAAGTCAGACTTTATTGTCGTTCGTGCTAAAGCGAGATGCCGCTGAAAGTTTAAAAACACTCTCTGAGTAAAACAAAACAAACCAAAAAAGAAAAAAAAAAAATCGCATGTAGTTTGTGGTTTTACAGTCATAATTCCTCCTTGTTATAGTTAGAATGACATGTTTTTAGTTTCAAACAAGGGTTAATTTTAATTTAGTCCCCAAAGGATAATCTAAATCTTATTTTAGTTTTTAAATTCTAAAATGACTCATATTTGGTCTTTAAATTATTTTCTTTTTCTCATTTTAATCTCTGAAATTCCAAATGTTTTATTTTGCTAATTTGAACTTATTCTTTTTCCTCAGTCTCTCTAATCTTAATTTTTCTTTGTCTCTAGCTAGTCTCATTTTGAACAATTTGGTCATAATTTAGATAACTGTAAATTTAAGTACATCCATAATTTAAAGTGAAAAGAATGCGACACTTGAAATTTTTTTAAAAGTCAATGATTAAAATGGAATTAAGATTAATAACATGTTATTTTAAATTAAAAGATATCTAATATAACATGTCTTATTTCTTTTTTCTTCCTTATTTTTATATAAACATATATTTATATTAACATTTTGAAAAGAGTAATGCTATATTCCAAATCCTCAAATCCAAGGATAGGACGCAAATATAGAAACCTACAGGCAGTGACAGAGCTAGAAATATATTTTAGAGGGGGCAAACATAGAGATCAAAATGTTAAACTAGCTTAAATAAAAATTCAATAAACATCTATTTGCTTACATATTTTTCAAGTTTAATCTCAAATATCTAGATTATAATCTAAAATTAATTTTCGTAACTACGTAATTTAATAAGATATGCAAAAGTAATTCTTACTCTATTTGATATTATAGAATCATTGTTTCTCATGTATAGAATAATGAGTGCAATTTTTATTTAAAATACCTTCTAAATTAAATATAGAAAACTCACTTATTTTATAAAATTTACAAACTAGGAGAAGAAAAAAAAAGTGATATAAAATTTATAAACATGTAATTGTCATAACTAAATATGTGAGTGCTTTTTTCTTTTCTTTTTTTGAAATGAGAATATGTGAGTGAATTGAAAAACTTTTTTAAAAAAATACAAGTATAAAACATTAATTTAGACCAATCTACCAAAAAATATGTGTATAAATACACACACAAATATCACATGTATCCATCATAAAATTATTTTTTTTCCAGTTTTATACGTTGCGTAGCTAATAAGATATAACAATTGTTAATTGTTTAAACCAATAAATTTTAAGGAAAAAAAAATAAAGTGTTGATAAAAATTAGGGAGAAAAAAATATAGAGGTAAAATAGATTATTAAGATAAATATTAAGAAATTTAAAACTAAATACACTGATAATATTTAAGTATTAGAGAAATAATTAACTTAATTTTGAATGAGTTAAGTGTAGATCAAAGTTTAAATGGAACGCAAAGAAACCCATGAGTTAATTAATTTAACATATAAATAATATAAGGATTTTTTTTCCAAAAATCCAACGGGGCATATGCCCCCTGCCTGCCTACAGGCCGGCCCCAAAAAACAAAATATTTGAAGGAAATTAAGCACATATTAATTGATCACTCGGCCCATCATCTAATATTATCTTTTGTCATATATAATTAACTAAGGTACTCTCTTAATTTTTTTTTTTTTATCGATAAGTAAGTCAATTTTAACATCTTAATTTCAATTTAATAGTTACAATTAATTACGTTGGAATGAATTCTAATACGAATTAAATATTAGCATTTATATTTGTAAGCATTAGATTAAAATTTAATAGTCAAAATTGGATTCTCTATTAATAGGAATTTTTTAAAAAAATCCATATTCTACCAGTTCCCTTAATTATAGTTAATCACATTAGAAGGTGATGCAAAACGACGAACCACACCAGTGGCAACGCAGATAATATTCTATATGTATATACATAGTTATCTCTATATGATAATAAGACGTGTTGTGACTTATCATATTGGATATATATATATGGTTATTAATCTAGTAGGAATTTCTTTTTTACCTATGTATAGGTATTTTTTTTTAGCCGTTAGATCATCATCTAAACGGCTATAATGATCCAACGGCTATAATGACGATAATGATCCAACGGCAATAATGATGTGCACGAAAAGATATACATCATAATACTATTTCTCTCTTTTACTTTTTAATATAAAAAAATGTGCATAATAATTTTTAATTGACCAAAACAATACCTATGTATAGGTTAAAAAAAATACCTACTCAATTGGTTCACTATATATATATATTTGTATATGCATGTAAATTTAATTTTATATTAGTAAAGTTAATTACCAAGAACCAGAAAATAAGAAGCACAAACAAGCAAATGAAAAAGACACAAGTATATAATATATATACCTATATATTGAACAGGACAATTTATTGTAATTTGTTGTAAACGGTAGCTAGCTAGTCCAAGTTACTCTCTTCCAGATTTGAGATTTCTCTCTCCCTTTGCTTTGGCTGCCCATATAGGACGCTTGATGTAATAACCCTGTTTTTTTTAGGGCAAAATGGTCATTTGACCACATCTAAAAAAAATTAAATTAATTAAATATTATATATACATATATGTTACTCTCTCTCTCTCTCTTCCTGAGCTCTCTCTCGTCTCTCTCTCTGTAGGCGGAACGCTGAGAAACAGCTCCACCTCGGCAGCCACATCTCGCACCGTTTCAGGCCGCGGCACCAGCCTCAGTCGAACATCGTCCTCCCGCCAGCCGCCAGTTGAAGTTTCAGCTCCTCCCGCCGCCGTTATTGACGGAAAAATGCCAATGACAGTCGCGGATTCCATCGCTCACCGGCGAAGATTCCAGCGACGAAAAGTCACGAAATCGGTGGCATCCGAATTCTCTCGTCGTGAGCTTTCTCCTGGTATATATTTTACGATCCCATTTTGACTGGATTGAAAGTTGCCTTTTTTGGGTATTTTGAGTTTCGAATTTTAGTTTTAATCCGACCGTTAGATTTCGTTTTTGTTGTCATTTTTGGAATGTACTCGGAAAATAGAGAAGTTTGATATATATATATTGATTATATTTAGTGACCGGCACGAAAATCAATATCTAACGATTTAGATTTTGTCTCGTTTTGTGTGTCACCGGCCCAGTGTCGGTCTGGATCCGAATTGATCGAGTCATATATCTAACTTAGCTATTTTGGACATTAGGAATTCAATGAAGAGGCCTGTTAATTGATTCGAGGCTTCGTTGAGAAGTTGATTTTTTCCAAGTGAGCGATCGAGGGCATGGAATTAGTTCCCGACCCTCCGAACGATCGTCCAATCGGCGCACTTGAGCATCCAATAGCGTGGTATCGCTATTCTAGTGAGGTAGAGATTTGGTTACCTCTCTTTTACGTCGTTTTGAATAAAACTTATTTTCTGCAACACATGAGAACAAATGTGATTTTAGAACTTTTAAATATCTGTGATGGAATTGAATGGTATGATTTATATATTGGATTGCTCTGGGACGTTTCTGTGTGCAGGTTATTTTTGGATACGTTAAGATAGGGCCGTTATGCTGCCCATTTTTCTATAAAACTTAATTAACCGTTTTATTAAAAACCAAAGCATCATTTGAACTTAAATTACTGTATGGCTACTTTTACACATCAGTTCAGAGTACACGTGTCATAGGATCGCACATGAGTCCCAGGTTAGCATCATGGGGTTTTTACAGTGTGGCACTGTGGCCCCACTGACGGTGCAGAGTCCGTGAACCCGCGCGGGGTATTTCTTCTGATTACCTCCCCATTTGGTAGGCGTAGGCAATGCGGTTGCCCCTCCAGGTTTGGTAGGCGACACATGAGTGTCCCCTCCGGTTATGGGCTAAGTGGCAGGCTGTATGGCACACATAGTGCCAACACCCTGGTTTTCATTGATGAGAGGTTGTGAACTCATGGGTATGAGTGGATTCGTGTCATGTATTTGTGGACTGATTAGTATTGAGATATTATGCTTTCTGTACACCTATATATGTATGTATGTGCATATGGACTATCGGTTTTGGATATTTTTATGAATATATGCACATGTGGTTTTGCAAAGGTAATTTGGATTAAACTAACCATGCAGGGGCTTTTTATCACTAAAAAAGTTTTTAAATGAGGTAACAGCTTTCCTACTGAGCTTTCGAGCTCACCCCTTCTATTTTTTTCCTCTTTCAGGTAGTTGTTTATTCAAGTTAGTTGTCTCGATGGCCAGGCAAGTCGCTTGGCTTACGTTGCAGTCTTATTCCTATTTCTCTTCGATTGGTCCTTATAACTTGTCATATTCTTTTTCATCCCTAACTATTTAGTCAAGTTTGTTGTTTATGATAAGTGAATGTATGAGGACATATTTTCTACTATTTGAGGATTTAGTTTAAAAATGGGACACTATAGTTCTGAAGGAGCAAATACTTAAAGTTTTAAGTACTTGAAATTTTAGCAAACTTTGTAAGTTAAATTTTAGACATTTGGATTCAAGCATTGAAAGATTCAGTAATTCAAAACTATGGTGCTAGTAAACCAAGATTTGTGTAACTTAACTATGTTTTCTTGATACTAAACTGGTGTATCTATTTTTATAAATTAAACTAAAAAAGAACCCATTTTAATATAGAATTTCTAATGATTTGAGGACTAAAATGACAAACTCAAGTACTTGGTTTTCTCCTAATTTTGAAAAATTATTTATTTTTATTAATTTACACTCAAAATTACCAAAAGTCACAGCCTTGGATTTTGGTCCGTGACACTTGAGGCGGCTGCTCCGTCATCTGTGCCATATCGGTCGATGAGCTTTTTCAGTGGCAGCGGGTTTCTCTTCCTGCAAGCCTCTCCCTCATTCCTCACTCCCTCCTCTCTCTCTCTTCTCTCTCTTCTTTCTCTATTCTGGCTCCTCTCTCTCTCTCCCACATCTCCCTCTGTCTCTCTAACTCTTCCTTTTCTCTCTCTGCCTTCGCTCTCTCCCCTCTCTCTCCCTCTCCTCTCTATCCAACTCGAAAAGGGGTTGGGAAACAATTTTCGAATGAGGCCTCTTGGCGGCGGCGGCACTCGTGGATGTCCGTTGGAAGTGATCAAAGGTGGAGAAGGAGGAGCTTTGTGATCATGATCATGATCTACTTGTTTTCCATTTTTGTGAGGAATTCGTCCCCGCGATGAAGCTGCTGAGACAACTAGTACTACTACTCCATGCAGGGGGAGGAGGAAAAGAACTAGTAATAGCAACCTCGAGTATGAAAATCTAATAGCCATTTAATTCATTGATTTTTGTTTTTTTTTTCTCTGCGATTTAATGTAGTTGAAGTTTTTATTATGACGAAGAGATGAATTAATAATGGTCCATATATATATATAGTTGTAATGAGTTGTACACAAGCTTTTAAATATAGACTAGAAAAAATTAATTGTCCATACATATAGTGGTTTTGGACACTTATACCTATTTTTCAAAAAATAATACCAAATTTATGACCTTTCAAAAATAATAAAAATCCGTACGACCTTTTTATGGTATTTTTCTAAATAATTTGAAAGTTAGAAAATACGGTGGCATTTTAGTAAATAAGTCATATTTTTTTCTTACAAGAAACCACAAAGGTTTCCTGGAAACTAATTTGGTTTAATTTGGTTTCCTATTAGCGGAATGTTCTGTAAGTAAGTAAATCACAGGAAAATGCAAAAATTTCCTAGAAACTAGTTTGGTTTCCTTTAGCCGAAAGCCCTGTATGTAAGTAAATCACAAGAAAGCACAAAAGTTTCTTGAAAACCATTTTGATTTCCTTTAGCTAAATATCCTGTACGTAAGTAAATCATATAAAACTATGAATATTTCTGGAAAATCATTGTGGTTTTCTTTTTACAGAATGTCTTGAAGCTAAATAAATCACAGGAAACCATCGTGGTTTCCGAATATTCTGTACGTAAGTAAATTACATGAAACCATGAACATTTCTGGGAAACCATTGTGGTTTCCTTTTTGTAGAATATCCTGTAGCTAAATAAATCACAGAAAACCATCGTGGTTTCCTTCTAACAGATTGTCCTGTAACTAAGTAAATCACAGAAAACCACAAAAATTTCCTAGAAACCATTGCGATTTCTTTTTCAAATTACAAGAAATAATGAAAGTTTCGTAAAAGCTATTGTAATTTCTTTTTTGAAGAATACTTTGTAGCAAGAATTGTGTGAGGCATTGAGCAAGGACGTTTAAAAATATGATCAAGTTCTCAAATTAAGTAATTATATTTTTGAAGTAAAAGCAACAGAAATATATATTAGTTTTTGGATTCTGGTAACTAGTTTCCAATAATCAAATTGGTTTCAAGTAATCAATAATTGAATTAACCAAATAGTTCTACTGTTTATGATAGAAACTAATTTAGTTTTCAGTTTTTATTAACTAAATAGTTATGATATTTATGGTGAAAACCAATATAGTTGTTAGTTTTTAGTAACCAATTTGGTTTCTAGTTTCCAAAAATCAATTAGTTTATGATTTCTAATAATAAATTAGTAATTAGTTTTAAGAGTGATCAGCTACAAGTAAACTAGTAGCAAAAAGAAACAAGATAGAATGGAAATTCTAAGACGTTATTTGGTCTTTCTTAGCAAGAATTTGTTATTTTTCTAAAAAAAGGTAGTACAAAAATAAGTAAAAATTTAGACATAATATTCTTGGTATTATTTATCAAAAGATAGTACTAGATGTCTTTTTTCCTTGTAAAATATACATATAAGCAGAATATTGGCCCAATTGCAATCAAGCAAAAGAGAGGGTCCAATAATGGGCTTATTTTCTTCGATGTGAAAACTCGTGTATATTTAGAAATATCAAGGTACGTTAGTAATCCGTATATTCACTTTTTTTTTCCTTATCATAAGAAATCTTTAATTATAGGGTAATTCAACTGTGCTATAGAATTCTCCCTCACACACACTCTTCTAACTATGTAGTGTCAATTATGATTTGTTATATTATTAGAATGCATCAGATATTTTAGTGAAATCACTCATTTTGAAATGTTTTCCTCAAAATTAGATCTCTTTGTATTTGTCCATATTGATATGATGAGAAAAGGTAGTGTGTACGTACTTTGTTCATGCTCATTTGATTAATTTTTGGCCTTCGGGAAGGGCTGGTGAAACTAGAAAATATACGTTCCTTGTGTTGTTCAGAAAGATTAGAAACCCTCAGATATCCTTATTAAAAGGTTGTGATCAAACTAATTAATCCATAGAACTTTTGGAGAAGCAAAGGATCATATAAATATTGTTGGTTCCTGAGTCGGCACAACTGATCCATTGATATTTTTGTTTTAATTTTATATTTTCCGGAAGCAACTAGATATATGTTGTATAAGTTTTTTTCTTTGAAATAAAAACAGTGGAAATATGATTTAATTTTCGACAATTCAGAAGAGCCACAAGTATTCATATATAGAACTGGACGGCCTTTTGCATTTCAAAAGTTGAAAGTTATTGAACCAATTCGGCCATGAGACACTGCGGCATTCAAGATTTTTATGTGTTTATGTCTTTGTGACATTCATCAATTTAATATTTGCAAATTAAGGTCCAATAAACTTAACAAAATAAAACTGTTATTTTTTTCACCCGAGCACAATAAATTTATAATTTCATATCAGTTTTATTTTGTTGATAGCCATTAAAATTTTGATAATTAAATATGAGAACGAAGAGAATTTGATCTGTGGGTAATTTATACTAATTGTCCCTTAATTCTACTGTTATGATGGCACTAAACAATATAGGCTTGAATATAAGGATTGTGAATAGAGCCCGCATTTTGTGAGCTAGCTAGTGATAATAACATCCCTAAGGTGTACAAAGTAGAATTAAGGGTTTCTAACACTTTTACGGTTAAAAACCCAAAAAAAAATTATAAAAATATGGAAGTCATACTTTTTTCATATTTCTGTACAGTTTTTACTAGAAAAATATTATTTTTAAAATTTTTTTTAGAAAAATACTATTTTTAAAATAGTTATTGATTACCAATTTTTGAAAACTTGTTACTGGTTATTAGTTACTATTTTTAAAAAATGATATTTTTCTAAATATTTTTTAGAAAATAATATTTTTCTAATAAAAACCGTACTGCACCTAAAAAACATGCAAACCACCGTATTTTTTATTTTTTTTTTTTCTGAAAATGCTGTACAATGTCTAATTTTCCCTAGAATTAACTTGCACTTGACCTCTTTCTAGCTAGTTAGTTTGTTGATTGTATTTCACTTTGAAGTTAAAACAATTACATATATATAACAACTAACTAGCTAATTTGTTTTCCAGCAAAAAAAAAAAAAAAAAAAACTAGCTAATTTTTTATATTAAAAAATAAAATAGGTAGCTAGCTAATAAGTAGTCGAGTAAATTAATTAGTCGATATATGCTTGTGAAAAATTGTCGTCGTTGCTCCACACCCGTACTTGTGGAAATACTACACTTAATTGGCTTCAGAAATCAGCAAAACTAGTTTTGAGAAATTGAACCTGTCACAATCCAAATTAGGAATGGCAATAGGGCAGATCGGAGACGGTTTTTCAATTACCATCCTCATCCCCGAAAGCAATCACAATACCATATCCACGTCATTAACCATTCTTTTAAATGTGGGGACGGTGCGGGTATTAACCAACAAATAACGGGAAAAACCGTGATTACCTATTACTCATTGATAATAATAAAATATTAAAAAAATAAAGATGAAAATACTAAATCTTTTTCATAATCAACAAAATATTAAACACAATAATATATTAATAATTTTCAAACTCTAAAATTTAAATATATAAGTACATATAACTCGCTAAATTTATTATTTTATCAAAGATATAAGAATATAAATAGTATAAAATTAAATACATATCTATATGTATAATAATTTTTCTATCTGAATAGATATATCGGGGCGGGTATGGTGCATATTATGCTAATACCATCCCCGTACTATACCCGCATATTAACGGTACGGTTATTCCCTGCTCAGGCCAGTGGCAGAAAAAGAATTTCACAAGTGGAAATTCAGTAGTAGTTTTAGAAAAATTAATAAAAAATAAAATTTTAAGTATAAATTCTCACAGTTTTGTGATTATCATTAGACATAGATTGATATACAAATTTATGAAATATTATTCAAGCATCATCATCATCATCCTCACAATCCAGATATAATAATTATACAGACAAAAATCCGTAATATGGATCCTTAAGTATTTTTTTTCTACAAGCCAAGAAAAATAAAATTGGAGTCTTTCAAGTAATTACCAATTATTTATAATTAGAAATGTGCTTCTCCCCACTCACTTTACTCCGAGTTTCTAATATCACACTGAACACTACCTGAGGGGAAAAATAAGAGAGTAAACATATATATGCTTAGTAGGAATTCAATTACATTTTTTGAATGGATATAATTTCCCAAACCTGTATAGTTAGTACTTTTCCAAATCCATTTATAAACCAAGTTTATAAATGAAATCAAGATTAAGAATAATCATATATTCAAAACTAAAACCAAAACTAAAGAAATCACATAATTGTACATATCATACATCAACTAATGTATATGAGTAAGCTTTCATCCTCTCATCATGGCCCTGTAATACCTCTTTACCAAAGATACCCAGCATCCTGATATTATCTGGAGGTGTGTCAACAAAACTTGCGCAGGGGTATAAGTCTCTCATCTAGTACTACAACAACTTCCTAGCGATCTAAATTACTGTAACACAATAATAGAACTCAACTATGTGATCTTATGATATGTACAACATATAACAAAGTGTATAATAACCATGCAATAAAGATATAACCAAATAATGCTTTAAAATTTCACTTGGCATTATTTTGGTATTTACTGTAACATGGACAACAATCTGGTATATCACCCATAATCACAATTTGAAAAATATGTATAAAAATCACACAGTCCAATCCCAGTATAATCCAATATTTTTCAACAATTTATCAAATCATCGTATTATTCACGATTTTTTCATAAATCGGTCATAATGTACATTTAAATCAAAACATGTGTAAAACCAAGCTAACGATACTTGTAGAAACTCTCGTTGATTATTTTGATACACGAAAGACGTTTTCACAAGTCTCATTAGCTCACTTTGAAAGTTGACTTTTCTAACTAAGCCTCAAATGGCAAAACAGACCTCATCATTGCATTCCTAGCATCCAAATTAGCTAAGTTAGACATATAACTCGACAAATTTAAGTTAGGGTAACAACACTATTCGCGAGCCTCGTGCCTCGAAATTTGTGCCACTTCAAAATATGTCAGTGTTTCATTGTCTTTTCAAAAATATTTTGAAAAATACCACTTTTCTAATTTCAGCCCCAGGCCCAATCTGTACAGTAACAGATTTTCGGTCCAATATTGTACTAGTTTGCAAAAATACCACTTTTGTCCCAGATTAGAAAAGTATCACATTTTTCAATTCAAGATTTCTCTCAAACTGGATATCAATTCAGCACAACACCACTATATTTATTCATGATTCAATCTAATCTATCACCTCATATAACCTTTATTACCATAATAATAACTTCATAAAAATGCCATTTTTTTGTAACTTTAAAAATGGTTAATTCGGAAAATCCATCACCGGCAACGAGTTGTCAGCAGCCACTGGTCAGGGTTGGTCGATGACGTCGAGTGGAGGCTGTATGTGTTGGAGGCGAGCTGAAACGATGATCGGTGACAGATTTTTGGAAGAAAAACACTCGCGGCAGTGTCACTTTCGCGGGCTCCTAATTCCCGCTACCGGCGACAAGGGCCGACGAGGAGGTGGCGACAACTTCTTCGGCAGCTGAGAAAGGACCCGGGCCAGCGCGTTGGTGGCGTAGGGCGACGGTGTGGCGGCAAATGAATAATGACTGAGCTTGGGCTTTTTATGGGATTTCGGAGACTTGGGTGAAGAAGAAGAAAATAATGGAGGATTTAAAGGCAACGTGGCAGCTTCTAGTTTGACGGGTACTGTTTCGAAAAATTTACCTCGGCCTGGTTTATTTGAATTTCTTTCATTTACACCTCTCAGAAATTATTTTCTTAGTCCTTGCTTTCAAACTTTTCTGACAAATATACCCTTATGAATCTAACCCACTTTAAGTCCAGATTCATCCAAGATATTTTAAAATTTAAAACTTTGAAAATGCACAATTACGAAAATACCCCCATCTAAAAATTACCATATTAACCTTTTAAAAATTAAGTTTTTACAAAACTTCTGATAAAATTAGTTGTTGAGTCTTTGAAATAATATGTTTCTTAACACACCTTACACTTTGACACTACATCAAAGTAGTTTATATGAGATAATATCACTTTATATCTTGTATTTTGATATTTTGTTCAAATTGTACCTTATGTTTTAGTAATTATCAATATTGACTTTTAGATTTAAAATCTGTTACAAATTTTTACCTTGACACCAATTTAGAGTTGTTAATTTATCGAGATACCGTTTAAAAATTGAAAATAAACTATATAAAAACTAATTTGAAAATAAACTACATAAAAACTTGTCTAAGAATAAGTTTATTAAATTATTTTAGTAAATTAATTGCTTTAAATTGGTGTTAGGGTATAAAATTGTAACAAATATTAAATCTAAGGGTCAATTTTTGATAATAACAAAAATATAATGTACAAACTGAATAAAGTGTCAAAATAAAAGATACAAAAGTAACATTATCCCTAGTTTATAAGTATGACCCGTTTGAAATTTAAAAGCAACTGTCGCTTACATCCTTCTATATATGTTAAACTTTTCTGTTATGTATATTTTTATATATATATATATGGGCACTAATCCAGTAGGTTTTTTTTTTTTTTTTACCTATACATATATATCATTTTGGCTAATAAAAATTTATCATGCACATTTTTTTATAGTAAAAAATAAGAGAGAAAAATAACATTAATGATGCATGTTTTTTCATGCACCTCGTTATAGCAGTTGGATCATAATGGTGATCCAACGGCTAAAAAAAAAACTTACACATAGGTAAAAAAAATACCAATTGGATTGGCAACCTATATATACTGTCGTACAAGAAAAACGGCACGTTATTTTTGTTGCAATGGAAAGGCTGTTGCCGTTTGTTCTAGAAACATGTCGTTTTTTATTCCCAAATATGCGCTTGTTTTCGTGTGAAAGAGGCCCTTGGATGTTGCGTTCTTGATATAAACTTAATGTCGTTTCTAAACGACATATAATTTTCAGAAAATTGACCGTTTGTTTAATAGACACGATAAATAGTTCTTAACTCAAAATTTTGTTGTCGTCCACGCTGAAATGAGATGCTGCTCAGAGTTTAAAAAATACTCAAAAAAAGAAAAAAAAAAAAAAAAAAACCTGCATGTAGTTTGTCGTTTTACAATATAATGCCTCGTCATATTATAGTTAGATTGACATATTGTTAATTTTTAGTTTCAAGGGTTAATTTAATTTAAGTCACTTAAAAAATAACCTAAATTTTGTTTTAGTTTTTAATTAATAATGTCTCATATTTTGTTCCTGAATTATATTTTTATTTTACTTTAATCTTTGAAATTTCAAATGTCAGATTCTGCTAAAGGATAACTATAAAAAAATACCCTCATGTTTGGGTGTTCTGCAATTTGAACCCTGAATTTAGAATTTACAAAATGATACCCTGAGATAAGAATTTCTGAAAATTAATACCCTGGACAGATTTTTTGACCAATTTTAGGAACGAAAAAATAATAATATGCTCAATTAAAACTAGATTAATCCATATTATTCATATTAATTTTGATGAAGGAGCACTATCACCATTTACTCGAACCAAGTAATTAAAAACATACCAAAATCAAGAGACTGATATCATAATCCCATACATACAAATGAAGTCAACCCAAGATAATAAAGATACAAGACACCGAATTGCTATCTCAGAATCTACGAGATTCATATAGCTTATCACCATAATGGACATAGGAGTACAAAAATAAATATCCATTTGAATCAAAAAATTTGGATAAAAGTAGAATTCACTAGTCTAGTATCAATTCCAACACTTCTGAGACTATAGTTTCTAGGTTATAACTATCTCAATGATACTAGAGTTTCACTCTAGGGAGATGAACAAAGGATTCAGAACGAATCAGAATAAAGACAACATATTTAGCCAATTCCTAAGAGATGTATGAAGTACTTATCAAATACATTCCAAAATTATTTTTAAACAACAAAATATCACATGCAAGTAACTAGACGAATCTGAATCAATCCTGCAGCTCTGATACCAATTCTATCACGGCAAGAAATCTAAAGCCGTGATTTTTAGTAATTTTAGATGAAAGAATAATTAATTATTAATTTTACAAAATTCAGGGGAAATTTTGTATTAAATAATTTTATTTTACTCCTCAAATTATTATAAATTCCACAACTATTAAAACTCTTAGTAGCTTTAATTACTTAAGAAAAATAACCATTAAAGTTTAAGAAAGCTTGTGATTAATTCGTTTAAAAACTCATAAATAATTCATGGATAATGGTAAACTGAGTTCAATTGAAAACTTTAATCCAAAGTCCCAAATAATTACATTAAATTATTTATAGTTTCAAGTTCTCAAATTAACTATAAAATCATCCTCATACATCTACTTAGTAGATTTACTAATCTTGGCTAAATAATTGAACAAGGAAAGAAAGATAACAGAGTATGAACACCCACAAGGGATTAAGAGTAGAATTGCATACATAAGCTGCACAGCTTATCTATCCATCAAGACGACTACCTCAGTTAGACAAACACCTAAAAGTGGGAGAAGTAGGGGGGCGAGTATTCATATGCTCAGTAGAAATTCAATTACCTTTTTGAATAGATGCAATTTTTACCAAACTTATATGGTTAATACCTTTTCTAAAATCCATTTATAAACTAAGTTTATAAAATAATTGATATCCCGAATAATCTCATATTCGAAATCAAAACCAAATCTACATAATTGTACATATCATAAATCAACTAAGTATATGAGTGAGCTCTCATCCTCTCATCACGGCCCTGTAATACCTCTATAGCAGAGGTAGCCAGCATCCCGATATTACCCATAGGTGTGTCAGCCAAAAACCTGCGCAGTGGCCTAGGTCTTTCACCTAGCACTACAGCAACTTACCAGCGATTTAAACTACCATGATATAATAATAGAACTCAAGTATGTGATCTTATGGTATGTACAACATATAACAATTCATAACAACCATGCATCCATGAATCAAATCATGCTTTTTAAAATCTCACTTGGCATTATCTTGGGATTTATTGTAACATGGGCAACATACTGCTGTTTTACCCCGTAATCACAATGTAATAATAAGTATAAAAATCCATACAGTCTAATCCCAGTATAATCCAACACATTTCAACAATTTATCAAATCATCATAAAATCATAATTTTTCATAAATCAATTTTAATGCAATTATAAATCAAAATAGATATAAAATCAGGTAATTAAATCCCTACCTCAATTTGGTAGCTATACCAAGCTAACGATACTCGAAGAAAACTCTCGTTGGTCACTTAGGTGCTCGAACAGTTGTTTTGGGATCCCGATAAGCTCACTTGAAAAGGTAACTTTTCCAACGGAGCCTCAGATTGAGAAACGAAGGTCACCACTGGATACAGAGTACCCAAAAATGCTATGTTAGATATATAATTTATCAAAAATGGGTCCCAAGGTATGCAAAATGATACTATTCATGAGCCTCAGAATTTATGCCACTTCGAAACATAGCGATATTATATATCAAAACTCGTTTTTCAACCTAACTAAATCCAAATTTGAATTCAGAATTTAATTTCGAGATCCAGAATCTTAAACGTTCTTTAAATCTGAGAATTACAAAAATACCTCTTTTTGGAATTTAATTTGAAAAAGTCCATTTTTTCCAAAATATTTAGAAAAGTATCATCTTTGTTGAATATTTACAAAAATACTACTTTTCTGAAATTATTTCAGAAAGTATCATAATCACAAAGTTACTTAGGAAAATATCATTTTCGAAAATATTTGAAAAATATCAACTTTGCTATCTATTTGTAATATTATCATTTTTGCATAAATATTTCGAAAAATAACACTTCATTTTTGCATAAATATTTTGAAAAATAACACTTTTCAAATTTTAGCCCAAAGCCCAATCTCACTAGTAATTAGACCATAACAATATGATTGGTGCTAAAGAGTGCACCACACTTATGTACTCTACCTAGTCTCTTCAGCTAAATGATGGCTCTATGCCCGCAGACGTATCCAAGTTTCACCAGGTAATTGGACTCTTTAATATTTGTCACTCACTCGTCCCGATGTGTCTTATGTAGCCAATAAATTGGCACAATTCATACACTCTCCTACTGAAACTCATTGGTCTGCAGCAAAGCAGATTTTGCGTTATTTGAAATATACCGTACACCATGGTCTCTTTCTTAAACCTAGTCAACAGTTGTGTGTTACTACCTTTACCGATACCAGTTGGGCAGGCGATCATGATAATCGATCGTCTACTTCGGCGTACATCATCTATCTTGGTAGTAATGCGATTTCATGTTGTTCCAAGAAGCAAAAGTCCATTGCTCATTCGTCCACCGAAGCGGAATATCGGGCTCTTGAATCCTATGCTGCGGAGGTGCTTTGGGTCAAAAATTTACTTAGTGAATTACAAGTTCCATGTTTATGAGCTCCATAAATCTTTTGTGATAATATAGGTACAACATATCTTTCAGTTAATCCTATATTTCATTTACGCATGAAGCATATCTTCATTGACTATCATTTTGCTCGTGATCACGTGGATCGTGGGTCCTTTACCGTGTCTCACATCTCCTCTAAAGATCAACTAGCCGATGCTCTTACTAAGCCCCTTCCTTCTCTCACATTTCATCAATTACATTCCAAGATCGGTATCTCTAATAGGAGCAACGTCTTGCGGGAGTGTGTTGGCGATTCTTCCGTCACACGTATAGTTGCAGCTATAAAGTCTTCACCACGTGAATCTCCTTAAATTTGAAAGATTTGATTTTAACAATTTCATGAAAATCTGCTCCTATTTTATTTCCACATATATTTCTTTAGTTTGTTGTATCTTTAGTTTGTTGACTTTATTTGAAATAATTTCAAGTGCGACAAAAGTCAACAAACATTAGCAACTACAAGATATTAATATTATGTCTTCATGATTCTGTTATCAACTTAAATTTTTTTGGAAGGAGGCTGAGGCGGCGCGACAGTGACTGTGGTGGTGGTGGTAGCCGCGGCGGCAGGATAAGGACTCGAAGTTTATAAGGCGGGGTAGGAACAATCAATTGACGGGCTTAATTTTTCTTTTTTTTTTAATCAGTATCGTATATGAACGGGCTTGTTAGGCAAAGGAGAAGGTTTATCAATTATAAGAGCCGCTCCAAATCTTATTCCTGAGTTAGCCCCTAGTGTTTGATGATTAGATATCATTATGATCAATAATGTTATCCCGACTTCAATTTCAATTGTATCATGCCATGTCACGAACATCATACCTAAGCTCTGTCCTAAACTAGAAACAAGCACAAGAACAAGTACTAGTACTACTAGCTAGCTACCAGAAGCAAACAAGACAATGTCGTTGAACCATTAATATTCATATCTTTAGATATATAAGAAGCGTGTATAGGGATTAAGAACCGTGTCGTTCCTCTGCCCGTCAGCTTACTTAATTGTTTTATTCTTGTTAATTTCTTATTTAAATTGTGCAAGAGTTTTAAAATGACACATGCACTCATTTACATTTTTTTTAAAATATATATATATGTTAGGGTTTATGCCTTAAAAGAATGTATATTTTGGATATTTGCTAAATAGATAAAATGACATTATTCAAATTTGAATTTGTGCATAATTGGTATGTCTTTAAATATCAGAAAATTCCTAGTTTATTTATGTGACCATAAATTTAGTATATAAGTGTTATGTACATGAGGATTAAATTTATGAAAAATAAACTAAATATAGTCTGTAATAATTAATTAAAGTTAGGATCTTTAATTAAATATTATTAGTACGGTCCATTAACATTGAGAATGTAATAGTCTTATCCAGACTATTGATGTGTTAACATCACAATAGAGGTACTTTATATAATTTGATTATATAGGACTGGACCAGACATGATTTGAATCTCATATAAATTCCGTTAACTGTTGAGAGTTCAAATAATATCACTAGATNGTTGAACCATTAATATTCATATCTTTAGATATATAAGAAGCGTGTATAGGGATTAAGAACCGTGTCGTTCCTCTGCCCATCAGCTTACTTAATTGTTTTATTCTTGTTAATTTCTTATTTAAATTGTGCAAGAGTTTTAAAATGACACATGCACTCATTTACATTTTTTTAAAAATATATATATATATATATATATGTTAGGGTTTATGCCTTAAAAGAATATATATTTTGGATATTTGCTGAATAAATAAAATGACATTATTTAAATTTGAATTTGTGCATAATTGGTATGTCTTTAAATATCAGAAAATCCCTAGTTTATTTATGTGACCATAAATTTAGTATATAAGTGTTATATACATGAGGATTAAATTTATGAAAAATAAACTAAATATAGTCCGTAATAATTAATTAAAGTTTGGGATCTTTAATTAAATATTATTAGTACGGTCCATTAACATTGAGAATGTAATAGTCTTATCCGGACTATTGATGTGTTGACATCACAATAGAGGTAATTTATATAATTTGATTATAAAGGACTGGACCAGACATGATTTGAATCTCACATAAATTCTGTTAACTGTTGAGAGTTCAAATAATGTCACTAGATGATCATATGTAGATCAATCTTAAACCTGAGTAGTTATAGACTCCTATTTATAACATTATGTTCTTTGACATACTTGTTAAAGGTTTGTTTCGTAAACAGATCGAAATACTTGTATCTTGGGAGCATGATGAGATGAGTAGCTGGGAATGTAGCTTACAGATATGGAATCCATTCCTTCCATTAGGAAGCTAGAAAGATGATTCCCTTGTGTATTGATTCAGGACTTGAACAGTTTGAGTACTCAATTTATAATAGATTTATAAATTAATTGTTCATTAGAGAATCAATGGTACACAAGGATAAAAATGTAATTAGAGAGGTAAACGGAATATAACCTAGCTCTAATTATGAATTGTCTATGGAGGATTGAACTACATGTAATGATTAAATCGATGGACTGCTCACTATTTTCTGAGTAAATTAATTCTGTAATTTTAAGAGTGCAATTCTAGAGTTTTAGTGGAGTAATACTAGAATTAATAAATTAGACAAATTAATTAAAGATTTTAATTAATTGTCATAATTTATTGGAGCTTGAATTACAGGTCCATAGGTCCCCAATTCCATCTCTTACAAACACTGTACTGGATATTACATTATTTCTATTACTGTACACTTTGTCTAGATAAATAGTTTATCTATATGTAATTAATAATTGCTATTAATTAATTAATTAATTAATTTTGAATTAATTAATTTTAAATTTATGGAGGGATAAGTTTCTCAATTTGTTTAAATTTTGAATTTAAAATATCTAATTAGATAAATAGAAATTGGGAAACTGACTAAAA
>JXTC01000266.1:420425-432959 GCA_002914845.1 Trema orientale
TTATGAACAAGTTGAATTATACGATGACTCAACTGCTCAATGAACTGCAAACTTTTGAATCAATATCGAAAGATAAAGGTAAAGTTAGCTCAGCAACTGTTGCTGAAGCAAATGTTGCAGAAGAAAATCCCTCTACCTCTAACAAAAATAAGAAGAGGAAGAACAAGGGTGCCTATGGGTCTAAGCCTAAAAAGAGCAAGAAGGGCAATACGAGCACCAAGAAGAACAACTCCAAGGACAAAAAGCCTAAAGGAAAATATTTTCACTGCAGAGTTGATGAGCATTAGAAGAGAAACTATAACAAGTATCTCTCCGAATTGAAAGAGAAGAAGAAAGGTAAATATGATTTACTTATTTTAAAAGTTTGTTTAGTGGAAGAAGATTTATTTGATATATCTCTCTGGATAGTTGATTCAAGAGCCACTAATCATGTTTGTTATTCTTTTCAGATGCTTAGTTCTTCAAGGGAGTTTGCCGACGGGGAATTCACGATGAAAGTAGGCAATGGAGCCAAAGTTTCGACAAAAACAGTGGGAGTCGTCCGTCTTCATTTTAGGAATAAATTTTTATTATTGAACAATGTTTATTTTATTCCTGATTTTCGTAGGAATTTGATTTCTATTTTAAAACTATTTAAACAAATGTTTGGTGTTTTTTATCTTAATAATGAGATTATTATTTCTAGAAATGGTTTAAATATTTGTTCTGCAAAAATAGAGAATGGACTTTATATGTTAAGGCCGGATGAACAATCACTGCTTAATACCGAAATGTTTAAAGTAGAACATCCCAAACCTAAAAAGCAAAAGGTTTCTCATGACGACGATACATATCTTTGGCACCTTAGGTTAGGATATATCAATCTAGATAGGATAAACAGACTTGTAAAGGATGGTCCTTTAAGAGAGCTAAAAGTTGGCACTCTACCAGTATGTGAATCTTGTCTAAAAGGGAAAATGGCTAAGAGACCTTTCTCAGCAAAGGGCGAAAGGGCCAAAGAACCCCTTGAGCTTGTGCATAATGATATATGTGGTCCATTGAATGTACAAGCAAGAGGTGGTTATGAATATTTTGTCATATTTATTGACGATTATTCACGATATGGATACGTGTACCTAATGCAAAGAAAATCTGAAACCTTTGAAAAGTTGAAAGAATTTACAGCGGAAGCTGAAAAGCAATTAGGTAAGAAGGAGGTGAATACCTTGATAATGAATTCAAGGATCACTTGCTAGAGAATGACATCCTATCCCAACTCACAGCACCTGGAATACCACAACAGAATGGTGTTGCAGAAAGGAGAAACCGAGCGTTGCTTAATATGGTTAGATCAATGATGAGCTACACTTCCCTACCACTCTCATTCTAGGGTTATGCACTTCAAACCGCTGTTTACATTTTGAATGTAATACCTTCCAAGTCTATCCAAAAGACACCTTTAGAGTTGTGGAATGGGTGCAAACCTAGTTTACATCACATCCGCATATAGGAGTGCCCAGCACATGTACTGAAAGGAAAGACTGGGAAGCTAGAACCACGTACAGAGGTTTGTTTATTTGTAGATTATCCAAAAGGCACGAGAGGAGGTTTGTTTTTTAGTCCTCAAGAGAAAAAGATATTTGTATCGACAAATGCCACTTTTCTTGAAAATGACTATATGACAGATTTCAAACCTCGAAGTAAAGATGTACTAGAGGAATTACTTTCTGATCAGATCAGACCACAACCAACAATAGTTGTTGAACGACAAAATTATGAGACCACTATTCCAGATCAGAATACCTTGGTAACTCGACGTAGTGGGAGGGTTATTAGACCACCTACTCGCTACAGGGAAGTTGGAAAAGTACATGTTGCTATTTCTGATAGTAGCCAAGATGACCTATTGATATACAAGGATGCAATGGAAGATTCTGATAAGGAAAAATAGCAAGAGGCTATGAACCAAGAAATAGAATCCATGTATTCCAATTCTGTCTGGGAACTTGTAGATCTACTTGAAGATGTCAGGCCCATTGGATGTAAATAGATCTGTAAAAGAAAAAGAGGTGTAGATGGAAAAGTTGAAACGTTCAAGGCTAGGTTAGTGGCAAAGGGTTATACCCAAAAAGAGGGAGTTAACTATGAGGAGACTTTCTCGCCAGTAGCCATACTTAAATCCATATGTATCCTCTTATCCATTGCTGCATTTTTAGAAATTAAAAAAAGATTATAAAAAAGTGGGACCCACTGACAATAAGTGTCATCAGTTAAATAGCTGATTTTTTCCAAAAAAAAAAGAAAAAAGGAAGGCAAGCACACACCTTAGGCAGAGGAATTGCACAAAGCCCAAGTACATCTTCTATCATATAATTATTATTATGTAATTGTTAAATAACTTATCAACTAATTAATTAATATATTTTTACTTCTGAGAAACATTATTATTAGTTGTTAATAAAAGAAACACCCTATATATATAGTATTCAAAAAATTTAAAATAGTTATTTCAAAAGAAAAATTAAAAGTGTGAAATAAAATTCAGAAGAAAAAAAAAANCATATCAATCTAGATAGGATAAACAGACTTGTAAAGGATGGTCTTTTAAGAGAGCTAAAAGTTGGCACTCTATTAGTGTGTGAATCTTGTCTAAAAGGGAAAATGACTAAGAGACCTTTCTCAGCAAAGGGCGAAAGGGCCAAAGAACCCCTTGAGCTTGTGCATAGTGATGTACGTGGTCCATTGAATGTACAAACAAGAGATGGTTATGAATATTTTGTCACATTTATTGACGATTATTTACGATATAGATACGTGTACCTAATGCAAAGAAAATCTGAAACCTTTGAAAAGTTCAAAGAATTTACAGCGGAAGCTGAAAAGTAATTAGGTAAGTCACTAAAAACTCTTCGATCAGATCGAGTAGGTGAATACCTTGATAATGAATTCAAGGATCACTTGCTAGAGAATGACATCTTATCCCAACTCACAGCACCTGGAACACCACAACAGAATGGTGTTGCAAAAAAGAGAAACCGAGCGTTGCTTAATATGGTTAGATCAATGATGAGCTACACTTCCCTACCACTCTCATTCTGGGGTTACGCACTTCAAACCACTGTTTACATTTTGAATGTAGTACCTTCCAAGTCTATCCAAAAGACACCTTTATAGTTGTGGAATGGGTGCAAACCTAGTTTACGTCACATCCGCATATAGGAGTGCCCAGCACATGTACTGAAAGGAAAGACTGGGAAGCTAGAACCACGTACAGATGTTTGTTTATTTGTAGGTTATCCAAAAGGCATGAGAGGAGGTTTGTTTTATAGTCCTCAAGAGAAAAAGATATTTGTATCGACAAATGCCATTTTTCTTGAAAATGACTATATGACAGATTTCAAACCTCGAAGTAAAGATGTACTAGAGGAATTACTTTCTGATTAGATCAGACCACAACCAACAACAGTTGTTGAATGACAAAATTATGAGACCACTATTCCAGATCAGAATACCTTGGTAACTCGACGTAGTGGGAGGGTTATTAGACCACCTACTCGCTACAGAGAAGTTGGAAAAGTACATGTTGCTATTTCTGATAGTAGCCAAGATGACCCATTGATGTACAAGGATGCAATGGAAGATTTTGATAAGGAAAAATAGCAAGAGGCTATGAACCAAGAAATGAAATCCATGTATTCCAATTCTGTCTTGGAACTTGTAGATCTACCTGAAGATGTCAGGCCCATTAAATGTAAATAGATCTATAAAAGAAAAAGAGGTGTAGATGAAAAAGTTGAAACGTTCAAGGCTAGGTTAGTGGCAAAGGGTTATACCCAAAAAGAGGGAGTTGACTATGAGGAGACTTTCTCGCCAGTAGCCATACTTAAATCCGTATGTATCCTCTTATCTATTGCTGCATGTTTAGAAATTAAAAAAAGATTATAAAAAAGTGGGACCCACTGACAATAAGTGTCATCAGTTAAATAGCTGATTTTTTCTTTAAAAAAAAGAAAAAAGGAAGGTAAGCACATACCTTAGGCAGAGGAATTGCAAAAAGCCCAAGTACATCTTCTATCATATAATTATTATTATGTAATTGTTAAATAACTTATCAACCAATTAATTAATATATTTTTACTTCTGAGAAATATTATTATTAGTTGTTAATAAAAGAAACACCCTATATATATATAGTATTCAAAAAATTTAAAATAGTTATTTCAAAAGAAAAATTAAAAGTGTGAAATAAAATTCAGAAGAAAAAAAAAGAAAAAAAGCGTTAAACAAAAAAGAAACTTATGATAATAAAAAAAGCAACGGGCTAACAAAATCAATTCCTACTGGCTACTGCCTTGAAAACCCAAAAGACTAAGACCAAAAAAAAAATGTAACGAAATTAAGAAAACAATAAAAGAATTAATAAAGGAATTAAAGGAAGAAATTTATCTGTTTCATATCTATATAAAAAACTAAATAAAATTTATCATATAAAAAACAAGATCAATTTCATATATATTTGTTTCCCCTAAATAAAGAAATTAAGAAAATATTATAAAAAAAGTGAGACCCATTTAACTATAAGTGTCATCAAATTTCTTGAAAAAAAAAACACCAAATAAAGAAATTAAGAAAATATTATTAAAAAAAGTGAGACCCATTTAACTAGAAGGGTCATCAGATTTTTTTTCCTATAAAGTAAAAAATTAAAACACCAAATAAAGAAATTAAAAAAAGATTATAAAAAAGTGAGACCCACTAACAATAAGTGTCATCAGTTAAATAGCTGCTTTTTTCAAAAAAAAAAAAGCTGATTTTTTCACAAAAAAAAAAAGAAAAAAAGGAGGCAAGCACACACTTTTTTTTTTTAAAAAAAAAAAAAAAAATGAGGCTTAACTAATGACCTTTACTTATGACAAATTAAAAGAAAATACCTAATACTACCCAATTCCCACCCCACCCTATTAGGGATAATTGACTTTCACGCCTATCCCGGTGTGACTCGAACTTAGGATCGAGATCCTAGGTAATAAATGTTCTTACCACTTGAGCTAACCCAGTTCGTCAAAGAGGAATTACACAAAGCCTAAAGTACATCCACGCTTTTATTATATAGAAGATATATGTCCTAGTTTCCAAGCTAAGCTTCAACTTTATTAGCTGTTCTCGACTTTTTGACTAGTCTTCGCCTCAAGTGATCAACTGTCTCTGAGAGAGTAGGAACTAGGGTAGGAAAGTCCAAATCCGGATGAAAATGTAGAGTAGGTAATGTAATTATTTCAAGTTTGTGTATTAAAATATGGCAATTTGACGAAACGGTCCAAACAATGAATTATTAAATATAAAAGTAGTGGGAATGAGCGAGATTCCAACAACACTTGGTCGAGAAATCACCCCTTTTCGTCTTCTTCTTTTTTTTTTTTTTTTTCATTTATACTCTGTTTTGGTTCCTTTCTTTTCTCCAAAGTGCAGAGTAATCAGAAATTAAGTTAATCAAGCTATTCAATACCCCAAAATTTATATTAAGAAAAAAGTCAGCAGCGTAATTAAGCCTTAAATAGTGACGGTGGCATTGCCGATTAGCATATATGACAAACAAAGAGTGATTCAATTTTACCAGAGCGTCCACTTTGATTCATTCGTTTTAGGAATTCATGGGAAAGATCTGATCAGAATGGTGCTTTTCAAAAATAATAATAATAATAAGGACGCATCTACAGTAGGAGCGTCTCTGCGTAGGGCCGTCTCTGCGTAGGGCCCTGTCTATACAACGTTTAATGGGAATCTGTGTATAAATAGATTCCCTACAGATTCTCGTTATTCCCCATAGATTCCCATCGAACGGTGTATAAAGAGTGGCCCTACCGTAGCCATCCCCTATCCATCCCCTATGTGTATATATATATAACTATATCAGTCATTGCATTCTTTTCTCTTTTTTTTTTATGGGATAAAGCTGCATGCTTAAGACTTTGAGACTATTCAGGAAGACAAGAGGTTATCTCACACACATTTTACACCGGTTGATCTAACAAAAACAAGTAACGTAGTGATGTGATGTGACAATAAAGACAAGATCTTATAAATACTTTCGGCGAACATCAACGCACGCTTACTTATTATCTCAATATCATTACACTAAAATACTCATTATTTGATATACGAACTGATCATCAAAAGCGAATGCTGCATAGAATTAGCATGAAACGGCTGAGAAATTAAAACCGTATCTAGATGTAGTTGTTACATTATGGCTCATAATTAATATGTCCATCATAACTAGGAAGATGGCAATGGAGCCGGAGGCGGCGGCCGCGGTGGCGGTGGCGAGAAATGGATGAGAAAACTGGACTTTGGAGGTGGCGGCGGTGATGATTTCCGACCCAAAAATCTTTCGGGCAGTACCCTTACTTTGTTGGAGAACACCAAGGGTAAAGGCTTGGAGTAATCAACTTTTGAGGCTAGGGTCATGTAATTAGTAGAACCATATGGTAATAAGAGTACGACATAAATCAATATAACACCTACCACATATGAAGTTGCACCCATTTGGTTTGGTTTGGGTACCTTGATTTTATGACTGTCTATCACAAAACTAGGAGGCCCCCTTATGTAGATAATTAATGGTCGCTTGAGACGCTTAATATACATCTTTCCTTCTTTTCTTTTCCTCTTTATATGGTCTGTACACAGTAGAATTTGATCAAGTATAATATATTTTAGATCCAAAAAAAATAAATAAATAAGCAATATATTGTGTGGTCCTTAGGCTAGATACCAGTCAGAAAGTCCAAAGCAAGAACTAGGAAGCTTCATGGGGACAGGGGACGACGTCATTGACTGAGAAAAAGACTTTTGAATGGCCAAATTGCCTTTTTCTTTTTTTTTTCTTTTCATTACTAACCATATCTGACTTGAATGTTTATGTAACTTCATATGTGGCAGTCAAAGAGAGAGAAAACGTCGAATTGTCATCGCAGTCATATACAAATCAATTATGTAGTGGTGTTGTACACGAATTTCACCTTCTTGTTTCAAACATATGTTCAGCTCGTTCGGAGCTGACCACTCGACCTAATCTAGTCTCCTCGAAAGAACGATCTTAATCTAAGTACTAGAGGCGAGCATCAGTCAGTTTGGTCGGTCTTTTTAGATCTATCAAACTGATCGGTCGGTTTTTAACCGAAAAAGACTGAATATTTTAATTTTGAAAACAGTCAGTCGGTCTTTTCGACTTTTTCGGTTTTTTTTTTACTCGTTCGGTTATTTTTTTCGATTCAATTGGTCGATTTTTTAGTTTAAACCGGAAAAAAGAACAGTTTTTTTTAAAAAAATTATTGTGTTTCTTTTTTTTTTCTTTCTTTTAAAGAATGTTCTGACTTTAAACTACAACTACTTACGAAATAATAGTACAAAATCACCATGAAATCATAAATATAAAAATTCAAATGGATAAAAATAGATTTAGATATATAAATCAAACTTGAAGATAATAATTTAGATATTAGATAATTACAAAATAAAATATTGTTGGGTCTATAAGGAGTTGATAAATAATAACATTTAAGTTTGAGAAAAATTTCAAAAGATTATCAAATATTAGTTTTAAGAAATTTTTTTAATATTATATAGTATTTCAATATTTTAATAAATATGTAAATAATTAAATAAAAAAAGAAAAATATAATTAAAGTATCGGTTTGGTCAGTTTTATACTAGTTGGTTTGGAGTTAAAAGAAAAATCGACCAAACTAACGTCGGTTTTTTAGTTTTCATTTTTCGATTTTTTCAGTTTTCGATCGGTCAATTTTTTCAGTTTAGTGGTTTTTCTGCACACCCCTACTAAGTATTCGGAAGCGATGAGCTCTTAACCAACGAGCAAATCCTGACAGTTGTTTTAATTGTACCAAAATCAAGAATTAATTTCAGATGTCTCTTAATCTTAAAAGTTCCTTGATTATGTGACATAGTGTAATTTAAATTGAAATGTTTGTTACCAAATAAAAATCTGATTCTCTTACCCATTAAATAGAGGGAGATAGGTTTTTTTAATTTGGAAAAAAAAAAAAAAAAAAGAAAAGCCCAAACTTTCTTGTACCTGACATATATAAGAATACCGGTGACTGTGTCCACTATATTGGAAATAGGCTATTTTTTTTCAGACTCTAAATACTCTGTCATTTCTTTTAGATTTTATTGTCACTTTGCTCGTGTCTAATTATCGTCCCATTGTTATGCTAATTTCTGGTGTCAACTAGTGGTAAACCAGTCAAGTTAATTTTTAATAAAGATGAATTAATTGCTAAAAATTGTGCAGCATTACTCATAATTATATTTAGTATTTCCGTTGAAAAATCAAAAATCGACAGGTAGTTTGTATTGCAATATTTTGCTCTCCCGTAATTTAAACGTTTGTCTTTTGCAATTTAAAGGTCGCTGTAGTTTTCTTCTCACATGTATTATGATTGAATTGAAAAAACTGCTCAAACACGCTTTTAAGTCTAAAACGTCAAAATACCGTTTCGTCTTCTTGCTTGAAGAGTAATTTTGAGCGAAGGCATGCCGTTTCAGGGTGAACGACAATGAATTTTGGATTGATATTGATAACGTCCACTTTGATTTTTTTTTTTCTTTCTAACGAAAAACAAAATAATTAACGATCAGAGAAATTGTAAGGATGTATCTATTTATGTAAAAGAGGGGCTCTAGCAACAGTACTTACTTTGTCATGAGACAACAAAGGCACGAAAACCCAGCTACAAATACTTTGGCACAGATCACATGCTTGCTTATTTATTATGTCTTGCTGATCATCATCAAAATTGCAAATATACAACATAGCATAAGAACTGAGAAATTAAAATTGATCGTGTTGTTACATGGTCAATTCTCCATTATAACTAGGAGATTAATATTACGAATGCACGGGTGTACATGCACTAGCACTGCATACTAATGAAGTTGTAAGATCCACTTCATAATTTTTATATGGATCATAATATAGTGCTGGGCATCTTTAGCATTTTCCTAACTAAGAAAATAGCTGTCGAGGCGGCGGATGTGGTGGCTTCGTGTGAACAGGTAGATTGGGTTTTGGAGATGGCGGTGACCGTGGCGGTTGTTGACGCAAAAATCTTTCAGGCACTACCCTTACTCTGTTGGAGAACACCATTGGTGAAGGCTTGGGATCAAGTTTTGAGGCTACGGCGATGTAAGTAGTAGAATCATGAAATGGTAGGAGTAAAACTCCATAGATGATCAATATGAAAGCTAGCAGATATGACTTTGAACCCATTGGTTTGGTACCTTCACTATATATGACTGTCTCTCATAAAACTAGGAGGCCTTATATAGATATTAATGGCCATTTCTAAAGCTATATACGTCTAATCTCCTCTTTTCTTTTCATATTAGTCTCATTATTATATATCATTGGTCTATGCAATAGAACTTCTTGATTAATAATAATCATAATAATAATAATAAAGAGAGAAACAATAGTGTAGTCCTTAGGTACTAAACAGAAGGTCCAAAAGAAAAAAAAAATCTTCATTGGGGCGACAGAATTGGCCAACAGAAAACTTTAAGAATCTTGACTGATCAAAATATATATATATATATATATATATTTACCAATGAGGATCAACTTCCTTTAAAGTGAACATATTATACCATGCACAAAAAAAAAAAAAAAAAAAAGAGGGTAAAATGTGAACGTATTATATAAATGTTGACGATCTGCTTTACTTTTGTTACTTTTGTTTTTTGGGTCTTACCTTTTAACTCTCCTTTTTTTATTTAATCTTATCTCTTTCCCTCTTTTCTTTTCTTTTCTTTTCAGTAGGCTCACTAACATCATCTTTTCACATTAGTCTCATCGATATCATTGGTCGATATATACAATACAACTTGATCTAGAAAAATAATAATTGAAGCAGAAAAAAAGGAGATAAGCAATAGTGTAGTCCTTAGGTACTAAACAGAAGGTCCAAAGCAGGAACTAGGCATCTTCACTGGGGCGACAGAATTGGCCAACAGAAAACTGGAGTTTTGATTGGTCAAATTATATCTTTTTTTTTATTTTTTTTGGCCAATGAGGGTCAAGTTCCTTGAAAGTGAACGTATTACACTATGAAAAAGATAAATGAGGAATGCTTACTGCACTCTTTTTTATACTCTCTTTTATACTTTCTTAGTCTCACTGCTTAACATGTAGATTCTACTATAATTTATTATATTATTAAAATATTAAACTAGATAATGAAAACTACGTGTCAGACAATAAGACTGGAGAGTATAAAAGAGAATGAGAAAAAGAATATACTTAGCAGTACTCTTCAAAGATAAAAGTGAAATGTTTTTATATAATTAGTACAAATAGATATATACATATATTTTTGAGTCGAATCAATTCAAATAGTTGTAGCATTATTAGTTGAAAACCCAAAAATTGGCATGTCATGTCTTCCCATAAGATTTTATTTTATTTTGAGGGAGTTCAGTGTGTGGTTTTGGTTGAAAACAGAATATAGAATATTTCAGTTCATGTCCTTTATCTACTAGACTTCTCTGTCGTGCATATTTTCCATTAATAAGGAGCTGTTGTCGTCTAAATTGTAGTATGTAATAAGCGACATATCGTTTGTTTTGCAAAATTTTGCCATTTATAACCTAAACAGCTTGTCGCCCGTTATTTGAAGGTTGCTTTCATTTTCTTCTTTGAACCACATGTATTTTCGATTAGAATACTGCTCAAATACTTGCATTTTCTGTCCAGAACAACAAACTATATGTCGTTTTTTTTCTTGTAGAGTGGTGTAAGATGACAGCATGTCGCTTCCATCTTAACGACAATAAATTTTGAATTGACAGCTATTTGTTTGATTAAAACGGCTGTCTTTCTTACATTGGAAGACATTCTGATGTAGACATAATAAAATATTTTAGGAATATTATTGATTCTATTATTAATTAAGTTTTATTTAATGATTCCGTTTAATTTTATTTTGATTAATTAGCTTTAGGCTTTATTAGTTTTGAGAATATGTCTAGTTTTCTAATTGTGGTTAATTGCTTATCTATAAATAGGCTTATCACCCATTGCTCTTCTGTCTAATCTCTTTCTAATTTCTATGTTATTTCTATCGTAACTTATATCACATTCTGTTTATGATAAAAAAGCATATTGTTACAATAAAAATAATATTTTATTTTTATCTTAAGACAGTTGTATATTTAGATATAGGTTGCTAATCCAGTAAGTATTTTTTTTTTACCTATGTATAGGTATTTTTTTTTTAGCCATTGGATCATCATTTAATGATGATCTAACGGCTATAATGATATACAAAGACGTGCATCATTAATGTTATTTCTCTCTTTTATTTTTTTATTATAAAAAGATGTGCATGAAAAATTTTAATTGAGCAAAATGCTATCGATGTATAAGTTAAAAGGAAAATACCAACTGGATTAGTGCCCTTAGATATATATATACACACTATATAGATATAGGGCAATTATCTTTTTCCCTTATAACTTTTGCTAAATGTAACACTTTGTCCCGAAATAATTGACTTAATATATTTTACCCTAAATTTGGCAAGAATTGTGTCACTTTTACTCTAAAATTTAAACAATGTTGGGGGCTTTTCAGTAATTTGATATGACTTTAAAAAAAAAAAAAGACAATTTAGGAGTAAATTATTGAAACTCAAGTCTCCTTCTTCCCTTTTGTAATTTTCGGTAGTGGGTTTTTTAGTAAATTAGACTATGAAAATAGAGATGACTCAGAGAAAACTTGTTAGCTTCTTCTATAGAAGAATTTGATTAAAGAGCTAATTAAAGAATCATGAGGTAGAAGAGGAGGGCCTTCTTGCACTATAGAAGATGAGCAACGAGTAGAGAAGAAGAAGAGAGAAGGTTGAGCGAAGTTTTAATGACTAAATCTTGAGTTACGTAATTATAAATAGTAAGAAAATTTAAAACGGTTGTAAGGGATAAGGTTCTTGAACTTAGAGTACGACTATTTTCATCCCTCTCTCATATACCGAAAAATGAAACTGACTAAATAAATATACACATTAAAAGCAATTTGGGAAGAACCAGTAATTTTAAGTTGAGTTAATTATTATCTTAACAAAACTAATTAAGAGCAATTAATTTTGGTCATAAACCTTCATAGTGTTCCCCATTTTAAGACCTTCAAGACTAGAACAATACAAAAATCTAAAAATTCAGATACAGAACAAGATAAGTTTATATATGTATAAAATCTGTTTCAACTAAAAGTTTCCAAAATTCAGACTCGTATGTTTAAGCAAAAAAATATGTACTAATATATATATATATAGGGCACCAATCCAGTAGGTATTTTCTTTTTTTTTTTACTAATGAAAAACTTTTTTGCACATTTTTTTATATTAAAAAGTAGGAGAGAGAAAAAGCATTAATAATGCACGTCTTTTCATGTATCTCATTTTAGCCGTTAGATCATCGTTAGATGATGATCCAATGGCTAGAAAAAAAAATACCTATACATAGATTAAAAAAAAAAAA
>JXTC01000266.1:433625-448047 GCA_002914845.1 Trema orientale
TAACAGAAATAATGTAATATCCAGTACAGTGTTTGTAAGAGGTGGAACTGGGGACCTATGGTCGTGTAATTAAAGTTCCAATAAATTATGACAATTAATTAAACTCTTTAATTAATTTGTCTAATTTATTAATTCCAGTATTACTCCACTAAAACTTTGGAATTGCACTCTTAAAATTACAAAATTAATTTACTCAGAAAACAGTGAGCAGTCCATCGATTTAATCATTACATGTAATTCAATCCTCCATAGACAATTCATAATTGGAGCTAGTTTATATTCCGTTTACCTCTCCAATTACATCTTCATCCTTGTGTACCATTGATTCTCCAATGAATAATTAATTTATAAATCTATTATAAATTGAGTACTCAAACTGTTCAAGTCCTAAATCAATACAAAAGGGAATCATCTTTCTAGCTTCCTAATGGAAGGAATGGATTCCATATCTGTAAGCTACATTCCCAGCTACTCATCTCATCATGCTCCCAAGATACAAGTATTTCGATCTATTTAAAAAACAAACCTTTAACAAGTATGTCAAAGAACATAATGTTATAAATAGGAGTCTATAACTACTCAGAATTAAAATTGATCTACATATGATCATCTAGTGACATTATTTAAACTCTCAACAGTTAACGGAATTTATGTGAGACTCAAATCATGTTTGGTCCAGTCCTATATAATCGAATTATATAAAGTACCTCTATTGTGATGTCAACACATCAATAGTCCGGATAAGACTATTACATTCTCAATATTAATGGACTGTACTAATAATATTTAATTAAAGATCCCATACTTCAATTAATTATTATGGATTATGTTTAGTTTATTATCCATAAATTTAATCCTTATGTATATAACACTTATATACTAAATTTATTGTCACATAAATAAACTAGGGATTTTATGATAATTAAAAATATACAAATTATGCACAAATTAAAATAAAAAAATGTCATTTTATTAATTCAGCAAATATCCAAAATATACATGCTTTTAGGGCATAAACCCTAACACCATCAAATCCAAAGACTGAACATAAAAGAGAGACAATCCAAGATGAAGATTGCAGGAGAGGAGCAAACCTAAAAAAAAAAAGTAAATTATTAAGTATAAATATAAAAATGCCTGGTGGTTCACTTATCATTTTTGTCACAATCATGAATTTATAATGTAATTTTAAGGTGGTAGGTAACACAAAGTTGCTGACATATGGTGGCCAAGCTAGTGGTGCCGACATCCACGGACACGGTGGCGAGTCGATTATCGGATTGACCATTGAGGCCATTGCTATCAAAGCAAATCCTGTGCATTTATCCTTCAACGAATCTAGGTGTCACAACTGGAAATCCAAAGCTGTGACTTTTAGTAATTTTAAGTAAAAATATAATAAAATATTAATTTTATAGAATTTAAGACAAATCAAGTCATTATAAATTCTTTATTCATTAAAATACTTATTAGTTTTAATATCATAAGAGAAATACTCATCAAAACTTAAGAAAATTTTCAGCTATCTCTTTTAAAACTTGTTGAGAAATCATGAACTTTGATAAATTAAGTTTAACTGAAATATTTAGTTTAATGTCCAAGATGTGTTACATAAATCACTTGTTTTAAATACTCAATTTAACAACAAAATCATCCTCATACATCCACTTACTAATCTTGGCTAAATAACTGATCAAGGAAAGAAGGATAACAAAGTACGAACACCCACTAGGGATTTAGAATAGAACTGTCTGTACAAGCTATGCAGCTCATCTGACTATCGGGATCACTACCTTAATTAGACATACACCTGAAAGTGGGAGAAGAAGGGGGTGAGCATTCACATGCTCAGTAAAAATTCAATTACCTTTTGAATGGATGCAATTTTACCAAACCTGCATAGTTAATACCTTTTTCAAAATCCATTTGTAAACAATTGGTATCCAGAATAATCACATATTCAAAACCAAAACCATAAACATAAGATTGTACATATCATAAATCAATCCATCCCATGAGCTCACATCCTCTCATCACGAACCAGAGTAACCCGTACTACGTGTCTTAAGTACTCTATGCCTGATACCTATCCTAGAAAACCGGAGGGACACCCATGTGTCTAAGCCTACTGAACCGGAGGGGCAATTGAATGCCTATGCCTACCAAGTGGGATTAATCAAAAAATCCTGTGCAGGTTTACGGGCTCTCACCGAGGGCAGGAACAATGGCCGCCCACTAAATACCGTGATACCTAAGATATATCTCATGTATGATCCTATAATATGTACAATATTTATTAATTCACTATTAACCATACATCAAGAAATAATCAAATCATACTTTAAAATCCCACTTGATATTATTCTGGAATTTACTGTACCATGGGCAGCAAATCCGCTAAATCACTCTATGATCTCGATTTTACAAATACGTTTAAAAGTCACACAGGCCAATTCCAGAATAATCCAAGATTTTTCAACAACTTATCAAAATATCATTTTATTCACGATTTTTCACAAAATAGTCATAATGCATAATTTAAATTAAAGCATATATAAAACCAGGTAATTGAACATCCACCTAAATATGGTAGTAATACCAAGCTAATGACGCTCGAAGAAACTCCCGTTGGTCACTTGGGGGTTCAGACGATCATTTCGGGATCCTAGTAAGCTCACTTGAAAAAGTGACCTTTCTACCGGAGCCTCTAATATAGAAACAAGTATCACCACCGAATTCAGAGTACCCAAAAATGCTAGATTAGACATATAATTTGTCAAAAATGGGTCCCAATGCGGAACCAGCCCATGGCACGCAAAATGGTGCAATTTTCGCCACGAAATTCTAATTTTCGTTCCACAATGAAACATAGTCATATTTTATATCAAAATTCGTCTCTCGACCTCATTGAGTCCAAATTCGAAATCAGAACTCAGTTTCGATGTCCCGAGTATTAATTAAGCTCATAAATCCGAAAATTAGATAAATACTACTTTTTGGAAATATTTAAAAAAAATGTCCTCTTTTCTAATAAGAAAAATACCGCACTTCTGGATACCTTTTTTACTTTTACCAATCATAATTATTCATGATTTTTAATCCTCTTTAACCTCGTATATTTGCATTGGGTAAATAAATTACTTAACCAAAATAATTATGTAAAAATCATTTTTCAAATGAATTATTAGAAAAATACCAACATTTCTGGTTACGCTATTTTCTAAAGAATATTTAGAAAGTTATTACTTCTCTATTCACAGCCCAAGGCCCATTTTAAAAGTTTAACAAACTTTCGGCCCAAATTATATAAGTTTACGAAAATACCATTTTTTTAAAAAAATAATTTTGTAAATACCATTTTTTTTTCAAACGATTTTCTTACAAATCACTCGGCTACATTTCATAACTCAACCAGCCACAATCACGTTTAAAATCATACAACTATGCTTCAAAGTTTCATGACTAAGACTTGATGTTTATAAAAATAATTATTTAAATATTTCCCTTTTTTTTAACAAAAATGGCAAAAAGAGATCAAAAACTCACCAAAACTACTTTGGGACCCAAGTGAAGGAAACCACCCACGTGTTCGATCGGTGACGTGCCGGCGGTGAGACCAAGGGGCGGTCGATGACGACTTTTGGCCGGGAAAATCGCACTGGGAGCGGAAATTTCGGAGACTGAGATCTCGACAACCGGAGCCCGGTTTCCGGTGAGAGCTGTTGGGTTTTTCTCGTCTCCCTCCGACGAACAGTGCGGGATGGTGCGTCGGGTCTGTGACGGTTTCAGATTTGGCAGAGCTTGACAGTTCCGGCCATTTTTGGTCAATTTCGGGTAGGAGTGGCAATTCGTGTTGTCGTATCATAATCGTGTCGTGTCGAGACACATGTATAACGAGTATTTGTCCAACCCGAACACGACATGTTTATTAATCGTGTCATTATTTGTGAACCCGTACACAACCTGCTAATTAAACAGGTCACACACGACACGACACATTTAACACGTTATTTAATTGTGTCTTATTTAGGTCGTGTTAGGTAGAACACGACCTATTAACCTGTTTAGGTCAAATTTAACCTATTTATGACATGTTTAACCGATTTACATCAAATTTAACCTATTTATAATAAACATTTCTATATAGGTTAACCTGTCAAATATAACCCACTAAACTTAACATGTGAACCTATTTAAACATTTCTAAGATAACCTGTAATAACCTATTTAAGCTAGCTGAGTTCATAACTTCACATTTCCAAACATAATGACATGTATAACAAAATTAACTTGTTAACCAATATATCCAATAAAATACAGGGTCCACAACAACTAAAACCTATCAAACAAAAATAAATAATCTCTCAAATCAGCACACATATAACAACAACGTAAATGTCTTAACATCAACAATCCAAAACATATATAACATAATACTCTCGACATCCACAATCCAAACCAAAAGTCCAAAATAAAACATAAAATACACACACATAACATTATAGTCTTAACGATCTAGATCAAAATTAAAACTAAAGTTTCATCACACATATGTTTAGCACACAAATCTCAAAGACAAAGACAGACAAGTCTCATCACACAATATGGAAAAAAAAAAAAAAGAACTTCAAACTTCCACAAAATTTGAGCAAGCTGTTGAGGATGGCTCTTCTTCATTCATGCTCAACTTGAATACATCTTGGGTGACATCATTTAAATCGTCCTCGAATTTATCTAAATCAAAGATTAAAAAAAAAAAAACAATGAATTAGCATAAGCAAATAATAAAAATAGTAATTTTTAGAAAGAAATAGCGAGATAATAATTTAACCTTTGTCTCCATGCATCCAATCTCTTAAGCAAATAATTGCCTCCACTGTATCAGGTTTAAGTGAGGTACGATATTGGTCAAGCACACGTCCCCCCACACTAAATGACGCTTCAGAAGCAACTGTAGAAACTGGAATGCTCAAGATGTCGCGAGCCATAGCAGCAAGCTCCGGATAACGGAATTGATTAGACTTCCAAAAAGCAAGGACATCTAACTTAACATTCCGAGCCATTCTCGGCTCATCTAAATAGAGCTCCAATTGAGATTTTTGCATGCATTTGCCCAATTCATCACTTGACATATCATCAAATTCCTATATCACCAAATATTAAACATTTTAAAATATTTCCACACTTGGGAAGTTAACCTTCTCTTGCACTTTAATTGTTGCTCGACACCACCACCAGTTCCATCATTCTCATCATCAAGATCAATATCAATGGGTACATCAACACTCTTGGACTCAAAATCATCAAGATTGATTTCAAGTCTTTGTTTATCCATCTATATATCAAAACATGAAAAAATCAGCAACATATTAAAGGCAAAACAAGCATAAGTAAGTAATAAATAATTACTTGAGCAAAAAAAAGTAACAAATAATTAAGAATGATACTTGAGCCAAAAAAGTAACAAATAATTAAGAAAAACATGACCAAATTTAATTGACAATGTCACAAATTTAATTGATAGAGTCATGAAAGATTAAAAAAAAAAAAAAAATACACGAGTCTTTTAACAAAGAAGATCACGTAATTTGATCTTCCTTTCCCATCACATTAGACCCCAATATCATCATTCAGCAAAAGCAAAAAAAAGCTCACACTTCAACTACTTAACACTTACACTATGCCGAACAATTCATCACACAGAACCTCATTAGATATTCCACTCTTATATTTTTCAACAGGGACTCACTAATGGGAAAAGCCTCAGAAATAGGTTTTTAGGATAAACAATGTCAAATATCCATATAATGTCCTATCCAGTTATTTTACAACTGCTGAGGGTCAATGCAACAAAAGCATAAACTCTAATTTTTTTTACTTACGACGATGGATAGGATTGGCTAGCAAAGGAAAATGATGACCAAAACAATAACACTAAAGGGAAGAATGATTCAAAAGCTAACCATTAATCTTTATTGATAATTTCAATCATAAGCAAAGTTATTATAATAGGAAAAATTCAATTTAACAATGCAATTCAACAATGCAATTCAACAAGCATTAAAGCAACCTACCCATCAGACTCCAACAAAATATCATCCTCAATTTCCCAGCTTTGCCCTCAGCAACCGAAAAAAGCAAAACTTGTATAAACACGAAGCTCAAAACTCTAAATAATCATGAAGAAAAACATAACTCTATCACAATCTGGAAGTAAACACAATTAAGACCACTAAGAACACACATAAACCAAAATTAAACCACAATTATACTCGAAAATAATCACAGTTCCAATCAGTAGAACCCAGAACTCCCAATTTGTTAACAAAGAAACCCAATCACATAATTCAAAACCAAACATCAAAAAACAATTTCAAAAAAAAAAAAATAAAGAAAAGGAACCGTATCCGTAAGAGATCTGAATAACATAAAGAGCAACCACAACCCTCTTCCTCCAAAAATACTAGAAAATGGAAAATATTACAAAAATAGTACAAGAAAAAAAAATATCTTTGTTATACCTGACTGAGAACGAGAGCGAGATTCGGAGTGCAAGATCAAGAGTGAGATATTGAGGACGGGAGTGAGAGCGATAGAGAAAGGGAGAGACTGAGAGGGAGGGCGACTGAGATGAGGGAGGAAGGAGCCGAGGAGGGAGGGTGGCGGCTGAGTTTGATTTAGGGTTTGTAAGTTTGTTTGAGAGAGATGAGAGATGAGAGATGAGTGATACATGTGAGGGTAGGTGGCGGCTGATTTGAGGATTGAGAGAGATGAGTGATATGTGTGAGCCGTGAGGGTTTTCACTTTCCATTTCACTTTTTATTTTTATTTTTCAAATTTTTAATTTTTTTTAAATTAAATGTTAAAAAAATTATTTTATATCGTGTCACAAACGGGTTGTAAATAAGTTAATTGCAGGTTGACACGATTATGACCTGTTTATTAATTTTGATTTTAATCGTGTCAAACGTGTCAATTTCGGGTTAGACAGGTTGACCTAATTTTGACCTGTTATTTTATCGTGCTTAATCGTGTTTAACCTGTTTTGACCCGCACCTGTTTAAGCTCAACCCAAACCCGCTAATTTCGTGTCGTTTTCGAGTCGTGTTATCGTGTCATGACCTAGATTGCCGTCCCTAATTTCGGGGACCATGCGTGAGAAAGGGAAATGGCAGGTCCTTTTATGCAATTTCAGCAACTGTAGCTCCTTATTTTTAAATTCCAGATATTTTGTTTATTTTAATACGAAAAAAAGTTATTAACGAGTTTGCCACTTCTTTAAATTTACTCATTTGCCCCTTTAATTATCTGGTTTTTACACTAGACACATTATTTTGTATATTTTTAGCAATTTATTCATTCATTGTTTATTGTATAATGGTCTCTGACTATATATTTTCTAAAATGTACTTAGCTTTATTTTATTATTATTACTCCAATGATAAGATATGTCATTATATCTTTTCATGTAAAGATTATTTCTCAATTATAAATATAGGAGGTCTATCTCAGTTAAAATGAAACTCATTTCAACAATCTTTATTTGGTATATTTTATTGTATTGACAGTGCTAATGGATTTGGGTTGGAATTAAAAGGAATTGTATTCCATTTTTCCATTTTGTGGAAAAACCGCACAGAACATTCGTCCAAATAATAAACCTAAGTCAATTGGTTTTTCAAGTGAAGGAAAAGTACTCATGTTTCTTGTAGGATTCTTCAACGTGGAATTTTAATTTAATCCAGTCTTCTCTTTATCAGGCAACCCAAACAAACTCTTAAATGATTGTTATGTTTTTATTAATTCATATTGTACTGTAAAAAGAATGGAAATTAAAAAAAAAATAAACAGTTCTCTTTTCAATTCATTCATGTATAAGTTTACTTATACTTTCGTGACATAATAGGAACATATAATTAGTATAATTGGGAAGAAAGATTCAATTTTTTATTCCCTTTTATTATTCTTCAAAAAAATTTCTTTACGATTGTTTTCATTACAGTTTAATTAGTAACACGTCTAATTATAATTCTGTTGGGATATAATCCGGATTGAAATTACTTTTTGGGATATTAATATTGGTTCCATATATGGTTGGAATTTGTGGCAAATTAACTATATATTTATAATATTTGAAAACACTCAATGTTCCACATAATATATCCGTAAGTCGTAATGCCCGTATTCATTTATATATATGAGTTCAAGGAGCTCCTTTATGTACTAGTACTACTCCATGAAGGGTGAAACCTACTAGTACCAGCCCCCATTCAGTAATGAATTCTAGCCATTTAAGTGGTTGTTGGTTTGCTTTTTGTTGGGTTAAATTCAATTTGAACTTAACATGACGACGAGATTAATGGTCCATATATGTATATATGCGTAAGTTGTAACCTCGCTATTACATATAGGGTTATAATTTAGTAGATATATTTTTTTATAATCTATCTACAGGTTTTTTTTTTCTCATCATTGGATTATTATCTTACGGTTATTATGATTTAAATAGTTAAAAAAAAATAAAAATAAATACACATTATTTAATATTTTTCTCTCAATACTTTTATCATAAAAATACGCATGATAAATTTTAATTAAGCAAAACAATACTTATGGATAGATTCAAATTTAAAAAAAAAGGCTCTATTGTTACCCTTTTTTTTCCTCCCCGCCCTCTTTCTAAACACACTTATCTAATATTTTAAAATTTCTTTTTACTCACCATATAAATTTATGTTATATACAAAAATATCCCTTGTTAAATATTTCTCTAAATATTTCTTTTTCTACCTCTAATACTTTACGATAAATTAGTTTTTAGATTTTTTTTCTCTTTTTAGAAATTACAACAACAGTATCAGTTGAGAAAATTAAAGATTTGTTTTGTCTTATAACTATATAATTTGTTGGTTCCTAATCTCCCCTTCCTCCCCACCCCCTCCCCCCAAAAAAAATAAATAAAAGTTCCTGAACGGTAGTTCTCTCACCCGAAAAAATTACAGTTAGTTCCTAAACCAAAAAGAAAAAAAAAAGAAAAAAAAAAACCACAGTGAGTTCCCAAACCAAAAAAAAAATCTTATAAAAAAATATTCCATGACGGTTGGTTCCCAACTCCCTTTCAAAAAAAAAAAAAAACAAACAAAATGTTAACTGTTGATTCACTAAAAAAAAATTAAATAAAAAACACAAAATGTTGGTTTTTTTTAAATTTTGAGCAAAGTATCATAATTGGGATTACTGTATATAATTGGGAGGGTGTACTAAGAGATAAGAGTTTTAATTATTTAATGTTATATAGGGATATTCATGTCAATTTATAAGAGGATATCTTTGTAAATAATTAATTAATTAAAAGGGGGTAGAGAGGAACAGAAAAAATGGCCACCCAAAACAAAAAAAAACAAAAAAAAAAAACTACTCGATTGGTGCCCTTGCATATATATATATATATATATGTAAGCAAGAAAAAGAACTGTAATATATATAGGGAGCTAGTATAGTATATAGAGAAATTTACACTTAGTACTCGTTTTTAAAACTTATTTTCCTAAATATTAGTTTTTAATTTTTCTTTCAAAAATATCTTTTTTATGGTCCATATTTTATTTGTAAAATATGAATAATCTACATTTACAATGTGAATTTTATCCATGAGGTACATATTTCATGTGTAGAATATGAACGGTGTACATTTATAATGTAAATATTTATCATGGTTTATATTTTTCACTATAACTTTAACTTATGGTATATATTTTAAAATGTGTACTAATTTTTAGCGTAATTTTTATTCATAAAATGTAGACTATGGTATATATTTAATGCATGAATTATATACTGTGGTTTACATTTCATGTGCGAAATAATAGTAGTCTACATTTCTCCAAAAATAGGTATTTATGAAATAGAAATAAAAAACGGATATTGATGGGAATATAGTTTTGAAAACAGGTATTTTTGAACTTTTTCCTAGTATATGTAGATAAATGGTCCATATATATAGTAGTAAGTTGGCTCAATTGTAATCAAATGAGATGTTAAATACTAATGAGTTTGTTTTCTTAATATGAGTTAATTTTAAAGAGATCTCTCTGTACCATTCACGATCGGAAAAGGTAATACGTACTCCCTTCATGCTCATTTAATTATTTATTGGCTTTAAGGAAGGAGTAATAAAGATGGAAATTATGTTTCTTATGTCTTTTAGAAAGATTAATAAAATTAATTGAGACCCTCAAGTTTACTATAAGGGTGTTCTAAGAGCTCATTGTGAAGAACCAAACTAATTAATTCATAGAACTTTTTTTTTTTTCCCAAGTAAAGTAGCCAATGATCATATTGGTTTTTGAGTCGGCACAACTGATCACCTTTTCTTTCTTTCTTTCTTTCTTTTCAGTTTATATGTTTCCTGAAGCAGTTGTACTGAGTATATATATAATGCGGCGCCAATTTTTTTACTTATGTATAGGTATCAATTTGGTCAATAAAAATTTATCATGCACATTTTTTTATAGTAAAAAGTAAGAGAGAGAAATATCATTAATAATGCACGTCTTTTTATGAACCTTATTATAGTCATTGGATTACTATTAGATGATTATGATCCAATGGCTAGAAAAAAAATACATACACATAAGTAAAAAAAAAAAAAACCTACTGGATTGGCAATCTATATGTATATATATATATAGATTGCCAATCCAGTAGGTCTTTTTTTTTTTTACCTTTGTCTATGTATTTTTTTTTAGCCTTTAGATCATCATCTAATAGTGATCTAACGGCTATAATGATGTGCATGAAAAGACGTGCATCATTAATACTATTTCTCTCTCTTACTTTTTAATATAAAAAAATATGCAAAAAAAAATTTCATTGGCCAAATTGATATATATATATTTAAGTTATTTGGGCTAAAAGCAACTAATAACATGGTTTTTAAGTTTGAGATAGTATCACTTTTATACCTTGTATTTTAATACTTTATTTAATTTATACATTGTGTTTTGATTATTATCAATATTGACCTTTAAATTAAAAATTTGTTACAAATTTATATCCTGATACCAATTTAGAGCCGTTAATTTACCAAGATGATTTAATAAATTTATTCTCGGTTCAGTTTTTATATAGTTTATTTTTAATTTTTTAAACGGCATCTTGATAAATTAACTATTCTAAATTGAGGTCAGTGTATAAATTTGTAACATATTTTAAATTTAAGGATTAATATTGATAATAACTAAAATATAAGGTATAATTTAAATAAAGTGTCAAAATATATAGTATAAAAACAATAATATCCCTTTTAAGTTTTTACATTTTAGAAGAGCTACAATTAATTTCATGTATAAATCTAAAAGGCCTCTTAATTACATCTCAAAATTTGAGAGTAACTAAACCAATTACCAATAGAACTAGAAGGCCACTGTACATTTCAAAAATTGAGAGCAATTAAACCAATTAAAATGGCTAGAAGTACTTCAAAAATGTTATCCGTTAATGTGTTTGCGACATTCATCATTTTGATGTTTGTAAATTATACAAGTAAGATAATTTATCTTTTTCTTTCTCCATATATACTTGTATAGAGTTGATGATGATTCATCATTTATGTATGTGTCAAAATCTAATTACATTTATTTCTTGTTACTTTTGTGCTTATGAGGTATGATATAAATCGTATATACATATATATATATATGGTTGCCAATCCGGTAGGTATTTTTTTTTTTACCTATGTGTAGGTTTTTTCTAGCCGTTGGATCATCATCTAACAATGATCTAATGGCTAAAATGAGATGCATGAAAAGACGTTCATCATTAATGATTTTTCTCTCTCCTACTTTTTAATATAAAAAAATGTACAAAATTTTTTTTCATTGGCCCAATTAATACCTATGCATAGATAAAAAAAAAATACCTACTGGATTGGTGCCCTATATGTATATGTATTAATATTATATAGGTGGATCATTGCTGTACTGCGAATTCTATAGCACAACTTGGCTTGGAAGGTGTAGATGGTCACCCCATTGTAAGGACAACTACAGAAAACGAAATGCCAGAGAAGGATTATGCATACAAGGCAAATGCCTCTGCCGAAACTGTTATAGAACGCCAAAAAAAATTCCAATATAATTTCCCAATATATTGTCATCCTTATGTGATCATGTTGAATATATGTATGTAAAGCTGATTTTACTCTACATTGCCATACTGCAAATAATTGCCCAAACAAAAGGTCCAAACAAGTCCTAAAGTGACTCCCAGCCTAGTTTCATCAATCAAAACTTTTGGGGCTTGGGCTTTTTATTTTAGCAATTAGTTTTGGGAAAATTAGACATTATACGGTAATTTTGAAAAAAATTTGAAAAATATGGTGGTTTGAGATTTTTTTAAGGTGCGGTACGATTTTTATTAGATAAATACTATTTTTTAAAAATTATTTACAAAAATACCATTTTTTAAAATAGTAACTAGTTTTTGGTAATTAGTTTCCAGAAACTGGTAATTAGTAACTAAAGATATTTATAACTGGTATATAATTGGTAACTAGTAACCAATAACAAGTTTCTAAAAACCGGTAACTAGTGACTATTTTAAAAATGGTAATTTTCTAAATATTTTTGAAAAAGTGATATTTTCCTAATAAAAACTGTATAAAAATTTGAAAAAAGCCTGAGTTCCGTATTTTTGTAATTCTTTTAGTCTTTTATATGTAAAAGTGATAGAAACCCGTTAGTTTTTATTTGTAAACTTGTTGCTAGTTTTTATTTGTAAATCCTCTATTCATGGGTTTGTTTCTCTCATTCTAATTTTTATCGAGTTTTAATAAAATTATTTTTGAGATAAAATTGTCAACGATCTAAAAATTCATATTGTTGGGGGTATTTTCCCAAACTAAATCTAAAACAACATGTTGCAGCCAACAGTCTAAACGACACTAAATTCATTATAGGCCTAGTAGCTCAAGAAAGGCCAAATACGCTGATCACATATAAGGAGAGCAGCCCCTAGAAAATCAAATAGCTTGGTTAGACGCTAAAGGGTCGACTAGGTCCGCAAGATTGGAAGACCAGATCCTAATCTTATCTTACAACTCATAGAGACAAGCCAAGCAACTCTTAAAAGATAAACGACTTGGTAGGAATGCCAAAGAAGCCAAATTTATGAGTAGGAAGACCAACACCTGGTTGGAGTTTACATCTCGCGCAGGTCAATTGAACACCTAGAGTAGAAGACCAGCCACAAACGACCGAGTAAGTACTGATCAAGAACTAAGAAAGATAGTACAAGTTACGGAGTAACGGACACCTGATCCAATCATTTGTTCTTGTCCGTCCAAGCGGGTAAGCGAGATTTTTTCCCATCTTTTCAAAGATCCTTGGAAATGAACCCTAGCATTTTGAGGACCATAAAGTCACTATAAATAGTACCATATTTACCGGAAAGAGATAAGTCACCACAAATCCTCAAAACTATATTTGTCTCTTTGCCTTTTTTTCTCATTTAATTTACTCTCTCTCGCTACTTCCCAAAAATACACAGTACTATCAATATTCATCCATTATTCATTTAGTACTTCATTCAATATGCCACTAACATCATGTTGTGAAGACAGATTGGCAGGTTCCATACTGGTACCAATATTATCAACTGGTGAAAAGTTCATTTATAGCTTTACTTAAGGTTGTACAGACCACACTTATATCAAATCTGAGTTTTAACTTCCTTCAAAAAAAACTACTTGAAGGCGTGTAGCTCGCATTGGTTCACAGACCAAAATCCACACCAATACATATCAACTATAACATTACAGATACTTTCACAAATAACTGCTATTTACAAAAATGCTCATATTTGTTGATCAACAGAGAAATTGTCATTGAATGTGATGGATAACTTCTTCTGTATCTATACGTCATCGCCAAAAATAGTTGTTAGTACTTAGTTGTAATTATCGTATCTCCATTTATTTGAAAAAAAAAAGGTTAAAAAAAAAACAACTCAAAGCTCAATATATAATATAAGTGATCCCCCCGACACCCAATCCTACGCACATAGAAATGGTCCATGGTATAGTAAAAATTATACAGGGCTTTTAGCAAAAAAAGCCGATTTTGACATTTTAATGGATGTCCATTTTTTAGGTTGTTTAGAATTTAATTAACAGCCTAATATATCAATTAATATATTCAGAATATAAATTAATTTAGTCACTTTAAAAAAATAGGCCTAATATAAAGTTGTTATATCTATAATATTAAATGGTGATCCCGTTTGTTTCAACCATTCCATTTTATTGGAATGGAAAATCTATTTGAATATGTGTTTGTTTTAACAATTCAGTTTTTCCATTCAAATGATCTTTTAGAATGTGTGTTTGTTTCAACAATTCAGTTTTTCCATTCAAATGGTCCAT
>JXTC01000267.1:0-66826 GCA_002914845.1 Trema orientale
AAGTTTATCTATTATTTAATTCGTATTTTAAATTAATAAAAGAATATAAAAGCTCTATAGCGACGACATTATTGTCGTCGCTATAGAGCTTTTATATTCTTTTATTAATTAATTTAGATTTTAAATTATAAAAAAAATTTAAAAACTCTGTAGCGACGATAAATGTCGCCGCTATAAGATTTGATATTTTCAATATTCCCCATAAAGGCGCCTACTTTCCCGCGGGTACTTTACTGTAGACGGGCGCGTTTTCCCGTACTATCTATAGCGACGACATCTGGGAGTCGTCGCTAAGTTTCATTTGTCGTCGCTATAGATTTTTGCTCAATGGCGATGACTATCGGCGTGTCGTCGCTATAGACCTGCTTTCTTGTAGTGTATATGCAAGTTTTAATTTATGTACGTAGTAAGTAAATCATTTTTTGTACTGTGTAAGTCATGTATTATACTTAGTATATCAATAGCTATTTTGCAACAACATTTCAAAAACTAATATATACTTAAAAAGGGCCATAAATTAGGCCATTTTGCTCCCCTTAGTTCATAGAAAATTAATTATTCTCATTGTTATGTAATAGTTAATTGGTTTGCAGATATGCTTTTTGAGTCTTTTCAAAAAAAAGAAAAAAGAAAAAGAAAGAAAAGTTATGCTTTACGAGTTTTACAAAAAGTACAATTCGAAATTTTTATAGCTAGTGATACTCTATATTAGAAACTTGGGATGCCGCTAATTTCACCTGTATGTTCCTTTAAAACTAGCTCATGCACGCACATGAGGTAACATTGAATTAACTATTAATTTCTATGCCTTTTAACCAAAAACACCGAAACTGATTATAAGGTTGCACCACTAGTGTTTTTCTTTCGTAATGACGCGATTTTTCTGTTGACTATATTCTTGGGATGATCACAATCTGGTGAGCTTTTACAACAGTTGGGGAGCCGAACTTTTATGTTTACTTACTTATATAAGTTGTACTCTTTAGTGAGTGGTATCAGATTCTATCTAAGCAAGAGAAGAAATAGGACAGTCCATTCATTAATTTTATTTGTTGATTGCCCTCGTTATTCTAGCCAATATTTTTCTATGCAGCACCATTTATATATATATATATAGAGACGTTCCTGTAATATTGTGTGGAGGATGGAATTGGATCTGATACTATTGACTAGTGCTGGCACTTATATGTAGGATAATACATTAGCGTTCCTACTCTCACGTCTATGTAAGTAACAAATATTTTCTTACACTTAATAAGACATCTTTGTAGTCTTAAAAGTCTCATACTATGGTGCATCGTTAAATAACCAAATTAATTCCTTCCTATATCTATCTAGCAAAGCTTATAAGGAAAACTTAATAACTACCTAATATAGTGACAAGTGGGTCGATCCCACGAAGAATTGGTCCAATTAAAATACTATTAATCCTATAGTAAAAGGGGATTAAAAATAAAATAAAACAGAAAAATAAATAAACTACAAATAAAACAAAATAAACAAATAAGCTTTTATTCTCCACCACTAAATACTTGTGTTAATTAATTACCAGATTTTAATAATTATTTAACAAAGTTACCAACCGTAGATAGTCCGCAAACGTGCAACTATCCCTCTATTTCTTAAATCTTATGTTTAACTAGACGAACGCCATAGATAACGTCTTTTCGTCAACTAACCTAAACAAATACTCTAGAATTAATCAAAAAAAGCATTAACATAGAGAAAGATCTTAGATTGGTTTAGATTATAATCTCACAAACATGAAATTTAACTTAGGTTATGTTCCTCACTATAATTAACTCATCGAACGATTAAATCAACTATAGTTTTGCTACTAACGGATTCAAACATAACAAACGTCTAATCAAAACCCTAGCCATAGAATTCAATCATGATTTTCTAGTTGTACATCTAAACAAATTATTCATAGAATCAATATGCATAGAAGAACATAATCAACTTTAAATAAACTAATTGAATAAAATCTGGAAAATTAAAGAACAATCATGTCTAAGGCTTTCAAATCACCCTAACCTAACCTAGAGCCTAATCTAACATATACACAATAATAAAGAGCAAAACCATCATACTTGAATTGATAAACAAAGGAGAAAAGAAAGAAAGTGGAAGAATAAATACTATAAACGGCTCTAGCGTGCACTCTTGGTCTTCAAGCTTCTCTTCTCCTATTTATTCTCTCTCTCCAATCTCTATAGTGTTTATGTGTGTGTCTAGCAATTGATATTTTCTACATTTGAGAGGTCCTTTTATAGTATAGGTGGTCCTAGAGTCGTGCTTGAGTGGTTTCCAAAGGTTTTATTTTTTTGGGGGATTATCAATTTTGACCCTCTTTTAATACATGTGATGAAAAAAGGGACAACTTATAAACCATTTACAAAAATAGGACTTTTATTGCCATGTCATTTAATGAATATTTTGGAGTTCCAAAATTACCCCTGACTCGACCCTAGTCGAAAATTTTCGACCAAGTCGAAAAAATCAAAAGTGATGGAGGCGGCGCTAGGAAGACGGACGGCTACGTTCGACTGGGGTCGAAATTTTCGACCACGGTCGAACGCCAGTCGANGTGGCTTCGACCCCAGTCGAATTGTTCGACTACGGTCGAACGGTGGTTCGACCCCAGTCGAACATTTTCGACTAGAGTCGAAATTTTCCAGCCACCGGTTGAAAAATGATCGGAACAACCAGGAGAGGTGGTCGGACAAGTTTGACTACGGTCGAAAATTTTCGACCTTAGTCGAGTGGAGGCGCCACCGCGAGGTCGGGATCGGGACCGGTGGTAGTGGCTAAAGTAGTTTGAAGTTTGTTGAAGAAATAGGATATCCAAGTAATTTTATATATGTGACATGGCAATTGGGGTTAGTTTTGAAAATATTAATGAGTGAGTCCTATTTTTCATCACAAGGATTTATTAGACCCCCTAGGTGTAAATTCCCCTTTTTTTTTGGAAGAAAGTGGTTTTCCAAAGTTGAAGAGATCAAAAAATCTAAAAAATATCATTTTCCCGATTCTGGGTGCCCCGGCACTCGATTTCTGGCATCCTAGCCCTAGATCTTTGGCATGTTTTTTGGTTTTTACAAAAATACCACTTTTTAGCCCGAATTTGAGATTTTTACTACTTTTTACCTCAGCAATTTGATTTTTAGACTGTTTCAGCTCTTCATCAGGAGTTTTAACCTGTTTCAGCTTTAATTCAAATTTTTTCCACTCATTTAACTCCAAGACACCTAGAAACACAAAAACAAAATAAATTGGCCTTAGATAAATATATTAAAATTCACAAAAGTAGAGCAGAAAATCATCATCATATAAGTGTAAATTAATACTTGTCATACCACACGCATATATAATTATGAGATTTCTACATCACAAATATAGTACTCTATTAACTTAATGTTTGATTTTACCATGGAAAATTATTTTGTAGAACCGATTACTCGGAAATTGGGAAGAGCTGTACCATATATCCCCCCTTCGCCAGTTGGAGGACCACTCAAGATGCAAATGGCGCCGCCTGCCCCTAGTTGATATAGTTGGGAATATGTTTTCATTAAATAAAATTTATTCTGTAATGTATATGAAGAGATATTTGCATGCATATGCATGAAAAAATAAGTAATATGGTTGCGGTTGGTGTATTGTATTATTTTTATATAGTATTGTGTTCGGCTCTGCAATGTGTTAAGAAATTCTATTAAAGTACAATATTCGGTCAGCAATTGTAGGTATTTATTAATTAACTTTTTTGAAAAAACTAAAATTCAACTAGTTTTCTCACTCCATTCTCTCTCTTTGAACTACAAAAAAAAAAAAAAAAAGAAAAGAAAAAAAGAAACACTTTAAATGATATGCTTTTCTTCAACTAACTTTCTCACCCCAGTCTCTCTCATTGAATATATATTGCAAAATGGTCATTTTTTGACCATTTTGGCAGAACCGCTATAAAGGGATAATCTCTCGATGCTTCCTATATGGAACATCTGTTAAGATTATGCTTAAAAAGTATATATTATTTATGGATATTTATTGAATATTTTGGATATTTAATAAAAAATATTTCATGCATAGTATTTGTGATAATATTTTGATTATTGGTACAATAGTAAATGTCAAAAGGTTGCATAATTTATTCATCAGAGAAATATTTTAATAAAGTTGTTTATTAAAGTTGAGACATATTTTTTCTATCTAAGTCAAAAAAATTTGTTCACAACTAATAAAAGAAGCTGAGCACTTCTATTTGATCGTGTTGCAAGACTTTGTACATTTATAGTGTGTCTTAATCTATATTAGTGTGACTATGAGTAAAAAGTCATGGCGTGTAAATATTAAATAAGAACTATGTGAAATATGTTCTTATAATAAGTGCTATTGACAAGAATATATTTTCACAAACTTGATAATTAACGCATATCTTTCTTAATCCTAAAATAAGTGATGAACTCGTATTTATAACTTCTATTATTTGAGATATTAAAAGGTACAGATCAAGAAATTAACGATCTAGACCCTGCATTTTGGTAATGTATTATTATGGATATTAGAACATATGCTTATAGATATGGAATCCAAAACTCTATATATTATATGAAGAAGTGAATACTATCTTGAAGAGCTATATGTACTTGGATGATTCAAACATTAGCTAAGTAATTAATAAAATTAGATATTTTATTAATTGAAGACTTAATGAAATTCTTGTCATCCAATATAATAAGGCATTTTGGTAATGCATTATTATGGGTATTAGGAACATATGCTTATAGATATGGAATCCAAAACTCTATATATTATATAGAGAAGTGAATATTGCCTTGAAGAGCTATATATACTTGGATGATTTAAATATTAGCTAAGTAATTAATAAAATTAGATATTTTATTAATTGAAAACTTTTCTAAAATTCTGGTCATCCATTAAATATAATCTTGTATTAAAGAATTAAAAGATATAATTGGAATAGCAAAATGGTAATTTTACCTAGCTCTAATTATCAGTATTCATGTAGAGATATACATGCAAGTGTTAATTATCTAATAAACATAATTTTAATTATAAAGTATCATGTGATATTTATTTAATTTAAGAGTGCAGTTTTGGACCTTTAGTAGAATATGTCCATAACTAGTGGTACAAGCCTACTTGTATTAAGAGTTAATTAAAACTGGGTCTTTGTCTACTGGAGCTTGAATTAAATAAGTCTATTTAGGTCCACAACCTATACAAACATCTTGGGCTGCATGAGATCAATTGGGCTTAAGCAGTTTTCTAGGCAATTACACAAAAAAGGAAGGAAAATGCCAAATTGAGAGGTAGGCATTTTGGGCCCACCATACTGGTAAAACAGTAGTGAAATTTGGCCAGCCTATGTTCCCTAGAGCTTGTCAAAATTCCCCTTATGGAGGAACCTTTTATAGGCTCCTCCTCCCCTCCTTTGTGTGTAACCTTTAATAGTAATGAAACATTAATTTGGCGGCTATTTTAGAAAATTGAGAGAAAAGTGAAAGAGATAAATTTTTGGAGCCACCATTAGAGGATATTGGAGTTCTTGGATTCTCACTTTGGAGTTGATCAAGATCGAGGTGCCCACACAGCTCTGTAATTATAAGCCTGGTGCATAGGAAAGAAGATTCATTAGTTGAAGTACAATCCTATTGTGTGTATTTAGATCATAACTAAGATCCTAGAAAGTCTTTATGAAAAACTATAATCTGGAAAAATTTTTATTTTCCATGTTTCTGCTTATCTTTGATTTTGTCATATTTTTCGTAAATTATTACCAATAATTGGTACCAGAGCCATAGTTTTTGTTATGGTCTATTTACTGTAAATCCTTCTCTTTAGCTTGTTCTTGATCGTTTAGTTTATATATGCATGTTTATGATTTTTAGATGAATTTGGTACTTTAGGTTTCTATAAATAGTTAATTGATTTTTTGTCTTATGATGGTGAATGGATATTAATGTTTCATGTTATAGATGATTTATGATTTGTTGATTTTATGAACCTTGGCCATGGTCATAGAATTTTTGGATATAATCTTTTTATTGGAATTGTAACAAGGAGGGTAGTCTATAATCACCATATTCTACCTTGATAGTTTTTCTAGGATTTGTGTTTCTCTTATACTATAAAATTGTAAATCTAGGTTTATGTAATTCTCTTGAAAGAACAATAATAGTAGAAAAGCTTGAAAGACCAACAATAGAGGAAGAAGATAAAGAAGGAGACTCTAATTTCCTGTTTCTCGGGCCATTGTTAGTTGAAATATGCAACTATAAATTCACACACTCCCATGTAAGTGCACACGGTCACAATAATATAGATTTAGGAGTTAAGAGTGTCAAACCCACGAGGATTAATTATTAAGTCTAAGCTAAGTATTAAAATTGGTCAATCCTAACTTTATCCAAACAACCGAAATATATATTCTAAAGAAATAAAATAAAATAAACTACACTATCATGCAAAATAAATGAAAGTAAACAATAATAAAAAAAAGATCTAGGTTTACAAATTCCCCAACCATCCTTTAAATACACAATCTCCTAATTTCTCTTTTAACTTAATTAATCCACTAGAGTTGTTAACCGACAATTCGAATACATTCACAAACTTCTTTCTAAGATATAAGTGAAAATATCTAGACAAGCTAATATATTACTCCTAACATAATAAATTGACTAAATTTACTAAGTTTAGTAATTCTCAAAGAAGTTGCACAAGTCACATAGGTATATTCCTATCCTATGCAAACTTACCCCAAACTAAGTAATCTGTTGTTTTACCTGAGTCTAAATTTCTAATCCCTTTTCAAAGCTCATAGAAATTTCACTCAACAATCTATTTAGTGATTAATTAAATAGAAGCAATAAGTATAAGGTAAAATAAATACCTCAACAATAGATTTGATTAATGAAAAAGGAGAGAAAATAAACAAACACAACATACTTGGTTGGTTCACATAGTAAAACTAGACAAAGAAATATTTAGTTCATAATATTAATTGAGAACAATAACATTTTAATATAATGAAATCAAGAAATATAAATATTAAAGAGAAAAGAGTTCTAGAATTCCCCCTCTTTTTTAGAGTTTGAAGATGTTTATGGAAGTTGTCAATCTCCTCCTTCAAACTTAGTTCTTGCTCTCCTGAATTCTCTCTCAAAGATTTGCGCTCAACAATATCACTCTCTAAATATAGAAAATACAAAGAAAAACTCACAAAAAAATGAAGAAAAAATGATATGAACAAAGAGTGGTGTTGATGTTGTGGAGCAAATCAAGAAATAGAGGCTTAGAGCTTGAATTTATCTTCTTTTTCCTCTTCTTCCTCTCCTTTCATGGCTACCACCTTCTCTCTCTCTATATCCCAATATACCTCTTTCAACCCTAAAGATAGGGTTTTAAAGAGGTACCTCATGCAAACCTAAGGCAGGGTGAATCTGGACCTTTAGATCGTCAAAAAGTTGATCTCGGCTATCAATTATTGACCCAGGACACAGAAGGTGGCGCCGCGGCACTATTTTTGGTGCTGCGGCATCGAAACTTCCCGAGAGTTAGTGCTGCAGCGCCACTTTTCTGCTGGTTTGGTGCCTCGGCTTCCCAGGTATTCCATTTCTTCGTTTGAGCTCCGATTTACCTCATTTTCGTTGCGTTACGATCATATCGGATTTTACTTCAATTTTAATGGTTTAAAAGACCCATTTGTGAGGCACAAATTTATCTTATTTTGCATCAAACATCTTTATTTCATTCTCTTATCAACACAAGCAAACAAAACATCAAAACAATAATAAAAGCAATTGAAACAATTTAGTTTAAACAAGAATATAGCAAAACTTAATGCAAATTAGCATAATATAACTCCAATTTCGTAGAGTTAATAGCCATATCTCTCTCTCGCCCCCCTTTATCTCTCTATCTCTCTATCTCTCTCTCTAAAACCCCACAAAAAGCTTGATCTTCATCTATTATTGCTCTCTATCTCTCTCTTCTTCTCTCTCTATGATCCATTTGACCAGCTAGATCCACTAAGCTCAGAGAGAGAATGGTGAATAAGCACAGAGTGCTGCAGTTTTCATAATCATTGTCTTCGTCTTCAAGCTTATCAACTATAGTTGACCCTCAGTTTATCTTCAACATTTGCCATTGTTATGTGGGACACCTTGACCAGGCTGACTGAAACATCGAAACCTTACTCGACTCATAATTAATTTTATCATAACTCAAACTCCAAGTTAGTGGCATATTGAAAGGTTCATAAATTGGAATTCTAAAAATTGTTTTACAGAAGTTATTGGACAAATTCCTATTTGCAAATTCTTTAGACAGCGATGGCTTTTATTAGAAAGCAACATCCTTATAAAAGTTCTTAAAATAACTCACAAGTTGATTTCCAAAGTTTTAAAATCACCCATAAGCATAAGTATTGGAAAACCAGGTACTTTAAAGCTTAAAAATGTACCCATTTACAAAATTTTAAAATGTTGTCATATCATATAAACAAAGTCTTTAATTGTTAATCGAACTCCCTTATATACATCCTCTTATAAATATTCTTAATCATGACTAAATATTTATAAAGAAAAGTGGGAATATACAAAAATCAAAGTGGAAAGAACCAAGAAGAATACACATGTTTTCAAAGGGAAAAATAGGTGGTGAGCATACGAATGCTAAGTAAGAATTCAGTTACCATTTTTATATAGATTTGATTTAACAAATTTGTATATTTAATATTTTTCCAAATCAATTTATAAAAGTAAGTCCAGAATAAGAACGAAGCAGATCAGTTACGATTTTTAATTACTAGCTCCATCTTCGAATGTTAATCGCAATACTATAACTATTCTATTAATCATTCTTTCAGATGCAAGGACGGTTTGAGTTGATGCAACAGTAATTGACTAGCAATTGGGTTTCCAACTATCAGGTGAGAAAATGACCTTCGGTACGGCTTAAGTTAATAATGAGACGAGCTATAGTGATAACTTACGTAAAAATATTGGCAGTATAGGTGCTATTTCTTTTTTTTTTTTTTNTAATTCTCCACGAAATCTCTACTTAATTTTCTCTCTTTTTTTTTTTTTTTTTTTTTGGGTAAGAAAACTTAAGTACCAAATTTTTAATGAATAAAAATTATTTATTCAAATATATATGGTAATAGTACAATAACTTAATTGATAAATGAAATAAACAAAATTATGAAAAACCAAATTTTATGTGGAAATGTAAAATAAATATATAATCATAAATTAAAATATAATCTCAAAAAGACACCCTCTGTTTCAACTTACTGCTACATTTACCCTTCTGCTTTTATAAAACTCAAAAATATCATCTCTACTTTCTAAAATTTAAAAAAAAAAAGAAAAAAAAAAGATACCTTCCCTCTATCTTATTGGTCAAACTTTTTACAAAATACTTTCTAAATAACATTAATACCTTAGGGATATTGATATCCAGCAAACTTTTCTATTTTTTTGAAAATTAAAATCTTAAAATTTATTGCCAAAAAAAGAGAAAAAATTATCAATATTTCTCTATAATTTGGAGAAACAAAGTGATATTTTTTTCCTTTTTTTTTTAAAGAAAAACATAATTAGTTATTGCGGGATTTTTTCATAATAGGTTTTAAAAAAAAAGTAAGAGTAGTTCAAATATTTCATATTACAAGTATGACCAAAAGAGATATACAAAGAGAGTAAAATTTTTCGTTTTATTTTGAATAATAAGGGATACTTTTATGTTTTGTGAAAATAGAGGGTTAAATGTGATATTTGGTCAAAATAGAGGGCATATTTTTTTTTTTGGGGGATTTCTACAGAAATACGGGAAAAAGTAACTTACATTTTCAAAATACGGTTCGTATAAGCAAATTAAAAAAAATACGGCAATGGGTCCAAAACTCTAAAAAAAATACGGGCTTTGAACTTTTGAAATACGGCATGATGCAATCTAATGCACGCCTGGCTCAAGAAAAAAAGGAAAAAGCAAAAAAGCAAAAATGCTTTTAAAAAAGAACGCTGACAAGCGCTGATGCAATGTTTGTGCATTATCAAGTATTTAATTTCAAAATTTTTAATTTTTTTTTCTTTTACTTTTTATCTTATGAGTTCTTTTTATCTTATTTTGAATATTTTTGCAAATAAGTTAATTCTATTTTATTTGTACATTTTGAGATGCACAAATTTTTTAAATGCACTTACACACTTTTTAAAGTAATTTTAAAGTGACGTATGTCAAATTCTTACAGAAATTAATTAGTTCTAATTCTCTAAATACCATAAGTACTTAGTAGATTATTTATGATAACTTCCAAATTTGTTTTTTTTTATTACTATATATAAGAAGCACTCAAAAATTTTATTCCAAATTTACCGAATCGATATTATAAATAATCTGTCGTGATACTAAAGGTAATTTCTTAAGCTCATCTCTCAATTTTTCTAGATAGCATAAGTAACTCGGTAAGATATTTATAATAATTATTTTTTTTTATTTTTTAATTTAGCAACAAAGAACGATCAAACTCTCCTTCTAATTTACCAGACTGATACTATACGTAACTTATTATGATAATATGAGTAACATGATAAGATACTTTATAATAACATATATTTTTTTTCTCTAATATACTAAGTCTATACTATAAGTAACATGTTATGATACCGAAGTAACCTCTTAAACTCACTTCCAATTTTGCTAGATATTATAGGTAATCCAATAAGATATCGATGATAATTATTTTTTGTTTATTTTTTCAGTTAATTTTTTTCTTCATGTAACAAAGAATGACCAAACTGCGGCTCTAAATTACTAGATTGATACTATAACATAAATAACTTGATAAGATACCTTATACTAATTTTTTTTTTTCGAACTTACCCGTTCGCTGAGGTAGACACTCGACTACTATTACGATATTCTAGATATCATAAGTGATTTAGTTGGATACTATGAGTAACCTAATAAGAAACCTATAGTAAACTCTTTTTTTTTTTCTTTCTAAATTTACTCGCATTTTAAAGTAGACATTCGACTACTATTATAATAGCTCAGATATCATAAGTAACTTAGTCGGATAACTTGAGTAACCTATTAAGATACGTGTAGTAGACTTTTTTTTCTTTTTGAAATTTACTCACATACCTTGTCAAACACTCGACTACTATTATAATAGCCTAGATACCATAAGTAAATTAGCCGGATACTTTGAGTAACCAAATAAGATACCTATAATAAATTCTAAGTTTTTTTTAACAAAAGAATGAAGAAGCAATTAAATAAAGAATTATTTTTAAAAAGTCTTAAGAGAAAAGTTAATTTTTATCCTATTTATTAAGGGGGGAAAAAAAATAAAAGGCAAAGGGTAAAAAAAAAAGGACAAAGTTAAAACTAAACGACAAAAAAAACAAATAAACGGTAATTGGAAAAAAAGAAGAGAGTAAAGTTGAAAAAAAAAAAAAGAAACAAAGTAATAAAAAACACAAAAGACAAATTGGAAAACATATAATAAAAAGAAACGTACACGATGGGTAGTCACAGGTAAAGCACGTGTAAGGCCAGCTTTAAAGAAAGTTGAAACGTAAAACAGGGACAGGCCGTAGTTTTAAAATAGAGACCGTATTTTTCAAAGTCATATTCGGTATATCGTATATATAAAATTTTAAGGCCAAATCTCGTACTATCTGTCACTTCCCTTTTTTTTTTTTTTTAAATATTCGTATGTTAAACTAGTCAAACGTAAGTTTTTTCTAAAACTAAACAAAAGTAGAAATCCGTTAATACTAATCATCCCCTGAAAATCATCCAAATTGTCATCCTCTTCGACCTAACGATAAACATTTGTCGCAGGTCATAATCGAGCTTGCATTTGGAACCTGTACATCTGGTGCTGGTAGTGGATGAGGCATTAAAATGAACCTGGCTACAACTCCTTGTTGACTCTCCAAGGCATAACGAGGTGTCGATAAGCGTGAGGTGTTGGTAAGCACGTAGTGTTACTATAAGGAGGAGGTATTAAATGTAAGCATGAGAGTTAGAATGTGAGCATGAGGTGTAAAATGGGAAAGCACATAATGGAAAGGACTAGCTAGATGTTAAAATTGCAGATAAGATCAGTGGCACTGGGTGTTAACATTTTAAACACGATAAATGGCAACTTGTGTCTAAAGGTTAGATAGCACAATCTAAATAGGCTTATGGTAATGACTATGATGCTAGATGGAGGAGGTAGCTTAAACCTATAAATAGAGGCTTGAGAATGAGTTATAGATAGAAGCAAGGGAGACCCTTTTTTGTAACAAGGTTTAGAGAGAAAAAAAAAAAAAGAAAGAAAAATAGTGAGAGAGAGAGAGAGAGATTTGAAAATAGACAAGAAGAATAAGTATAAATTTATACTAGAGACTAGTGAAGATTAATAAATATTTTTATTGTATTACAAGAGCATAATAAGTACAAGTATTTTCTAAATGTTATGTGAAGTATGTGCCTATTTAGATATACTATGTATACAAACATAGTATCTATAGAATTATATGTACAATATATGCATAAAGCATGTTCATAAAAAGAAAGTTAAACTGATTTTGAAAAGTTCATTTTTTAAAGAAAAGATTATCACTGAACCTAAATTTCTAAGTTATATTATTTATGAAGTATGGCTATGGATTTGGTGATTGTGCAGAGAAGAAGATGTGAATCCCTTGATGAGGCAAGAGTTCTGAGAAAGGGTACAACAAAAAGATCTTTTAACGATACAATATTTACGACATTTGTGTCATATATGTTGTCAAAATATATGTAACACAATATTTTTCATTTGTGTCATTAAAAGGTTATGTGGACAATACTTAATGACGTTGGAGGAAAAAAAAATGTCTTGAAATTAACTTTGTAGGATGAGATAAAAATGTTACTGAAATATTATATATAATGATATATTTGAAATGTTATTGTATGTGTTTCTAAAAATTTAATTTGAAACAAGTCATTTTCAAAGGTGTCGATCAGTCACTAAATATAACATTTGAGAATTACAGATAAAAGATATTCAAAATTTAATTCATTACTAGAATGTAAACCAAATGATTTTATTAAATAAAGATAAATAAATGTTTAGTTAATTTATCTGCATATATATGTATATATATAAAAGATAGAATGAGAAAACTTTATTATCTCAAAATTAATAAAAGTGGGATATAGTTCCATTAAAAGTAGAATATGAATATAAAAAAGGGTAAACTGCAAAAAAAAAAAAAAAAAAAAGAATAAAAGTACCGTATTAACCCATACCGTATTAATCCATTTGTAATATGTAAATTATACAGATTACAGAAATACATTGCATGGATAACTAAAAAACAATAAGGAAAAAAATGAGAAAAAAATTGGTCGAAGACCTGCTTCAAGCCACTTAGTATATAGATTATAGATATATGGTTTTGAAAGTCGTGAATTTTGAACAATATAAAATTCTAAAACCATTAAGCTAATAATACTTTTACTATGAAACGTCATTAAGTTGAAAGTTTAGGCGCAGTGGGAAATGACCCAAAGCGGGGATCTAAGAGTGGTGTTGGGCCTTTAGATTTGCATTAATAAGTATAATAGCAGCTTTGATTCGAACAGGTCACCCACTGCAGTTGCCCACTTGCTTAAATTGGTGGGCCCCAAAGGCCAATTGTCCGACACTAAATTTTATGATCAATTGGGATGCTGACTTGGTAGAATGCATGAACCTTTCCAATTCACAGCTTACTTCACCATTTGAATCACTCTCTCTCTCTCTCTTCTTTTTTTTTTCCCCTGTTACCCGGCAGATGATTAGCTTGTTTCACAATAATATACTCTTTTACATGAATTTCACTATCTAATTTAAAATTTTAATAATATAATAAATTATAATATAATTTAGACGTGAGAGATTAAAAAAAAAAAAAAAGAGCTTAGCATTCTTCTAATATTAATTTGTTAACAGATCATAGAATACTGTCTCATTATACAGAATATAAAATTTACTCTTTGCATTAGATCTATTCTCCTTGTTTTAGTACTTAGTTAATAAGGATTTATAATCCTCATAACTATAATATTGGTTATGAATTTTGAATGATCTTATATGTTATGACTTATGAGTACTACTGTCATTATTTTGCCAGACAAAAATTTAATTAAGAGATTTACGTCTTATGACATGATTGGCACTACATAACGTATTGTGTAAGCTAGCTGGCCGAAACGTGGAAGGGGAATTTATGTGATTAAGAGAGCGATATGACACGTGTTATGACTGATATTAATTTGGTTCTCCTCAAGGCTTGCAAGGACAAATGGGCAATCTTGTTAGGGTCCCATGTGGCATGGTGTGTGGTTAGGGCTTAATTTCTACAAAAATGGTTCAAAACAATCTCCTCACTCCTATATTCCCGTCCCGTGCATGTATTTGTGTGGCTGGGGATTACCTTGCGTTTGGGACAATACAAACCCCAAATATCCATTTTATTCCACAACAATATCAATTATATTTCCGCCGAGCAATATAGCAAGCTCTAACATCTTTTTATTAGAATTTATAAAATGTTAAATTTTAGCACATACTATAGTTATATTATAGGCGAACAGGAATTCATAAATGAAATTAAGGTCAACAAAAAGTTTATTGGAGATTAAATTGGATTACGAATAGATTTGAAGCCTAGCTTGTTCTCAATCAACTAATGTCGTTGATAAATACGTATATATTATGCATATATTATTGCGACACATATGATACATGTCTATCTATGTATCCCTCGATAAATAGATAAGAGAGGGAGAGTTAATTAATTCATAATTGGATAAGGTTGACCAAGTTCCGATGTCCCGACAACTTCCCACGTGGCCTGGTTTTGACCAGTTGACCACGCGTGACATCTGCTTGCTTGGTTGGTTCTAAGACGCACGTGTACATGAGGGAAGGTTCAGATCAGTAACTCTGAATCCACAGCCACATGCAGCTTAGCTGCATGCACCTCTTTGTGGCCGGTGTGGCTCTCCCGAAGGTTCAAAGGTGGGTCCCCTAATTAAGCCACGTAATTCATCCATCGATTCAGTAAAAAGTGAAAAAGGATCGTCCAGAGCCAAAAAAAAAATAAAAAAAAAAAATAAAAACGATCGTCATCAAAGTAATCGGATGCTTATCGTGGTCCGTGGACCCGCACCGTTGCCCACGTGCTATCATGTTCACTCTTCTCCTATGTTACTTTTGTTTTAAGAAATTATAAACTTCATTATGAAATTTGTACATCCAAACTTAAAAATATAGTTATATTGATCTTTTAATACTAGCGACTTGCTAGCTAGTAGCTAGTACCATAAAAGGGTACAGACGTTGCATCCAAATATATATATATATACACTATTATTCGAGCACGTGCCTAATTGATAAATAAATTTTTTTAATTTCTAAATAATTCAAAACAAATCAATAGAATTATAGTAAATTCTACCCACGAACAAAAAAAAAAATAATTCAAAGTAGCTTTAAAAATCTTAATCAATCATAGCTTAAAACAGAAGATAAACTAACAAAATTACTTGCGTCAAGTTAAATATATAAATATAAAATTAAATTATATTATGTTGTAGGGATATTTTTAACTGATATAAATATTATTTAGACAGCATATAATAAAACCAGAAAAGGAAAACAAACAAATAAATACATATGCGTGAAAATATTTTGAAAAAAAATTTAATGTGTAAACTTAGGACTACTCTAATCATTTAACAATTTGTACCAAAATTTTTTATTTACTATTAACATATAACGAAACCGGTAAAAAAAAAACGTACTAAAAAAAACCACATAATTATGTCAGATAATTTAAAGCAATTAAGCTAAAGCAATAAATGCTGTTTTATTTTATTTTTTGAATAGATAAGTAGGTAATGCTTCTTTCTATTTTTAAGCTTGAAATTTAACTTTTTATTTTTTGTTACTGTTGATAATGAATAAATGCCTGCAATTAGGGATGGCAATATAACCCATGGTTACGGGTATCCATGGTTATCCGATCCGAATGGGGAGGGGAAAAACCGCTCAAGCGGGGAAAATGACCGGGGCGGAGAATAACCGTACCGTTAATATGCGGGTATGGTGCGGGGACGGTATTTGTATAATCCGCACCGTACCCGCCCCGATATATATATTTACATAGAAAAATTATTATACATATAAATATCTATTTAATTTTACACTATCAATATTATTATATCTTTGGTAAAATAATGATTTTGGAGAGTTATATGTACTTATATATTTAAATTTTAGAGTTTAAAAATTATTAGTATATTGTTGTGTTTAATATTTTGTTGATTATGAAAAAGATTTAGTATTTTCATCTTAATTTTTTAATATTTTAATATTATCAATGGGTAATGGGTAACCGCGGTTTTTCCCGTTATCCATTGGTTAATACCCGCACCGTCCCCGCATCCAAAAGAATGGTTAATGGGGCGGGTATGGTATTGTGATTGGCTTTCGGGGATGGGGATGGTAATTAAAAAACCGTCCCCGATCCGCCCCATTGCCATTCCTACCTGCAATCCTATACATAGACGTTGTCTTTTGAAGAGGTCTTTTGAAGAGATACGTGTATTTTTCTTTGATGAGTAATGCTAATTAAGCAATAAAAAAAAAGCTTACAAATAAGAAAAAATATCAAGGCCATTGCAGATAGAATTGTGACTTTATAGCTTTATAATAGATAAATTGTTAGAGAACAAAAATATATGTATATACATATATACCTACATGGGGACCTATTAGATTAGGAACCTATACGTATATATCAAAATTAAGCAAACAGGCAAATGTGTTGAAGGACCCCTACTCGACAACCAAGACTACCCATCATTTTTCTAATACTATAATATATATAAATATATATATTAATAATACCATAAAAGTATTTTTTTTGTATCTCTTTGGTTTGATGTAAATACTATATAGAGCTTAACACTTTTATTCGGGGCATGTGCTGCAATTACCATAAAGGAACCTGATCGTTGTTGTTAGGTTAGTTGGGAAATCCATCCAAGGGGCTCTGGGTACGTGTGTCGCGTGATCCCCACATTAATACCATAACGGTTCTCTACCCATAATAATTTTACCTACTACTCAATTAATATAATATATATGACTGACTATCCACATTCATATTGTTTATAATAATTCTTTATATATATATATTAGTTGTCAATCTAGCAAGTATTTTTCTTTTTCATCTATGCATAGGTATCAATTTGACCAATAAAAATTTATCATGCACATTTTTTATAATAGGAAGAGAAATAGTAGTAATGATACACGTCTTTTCATACACTTTATTATAGCCGTTAGATTACCAATATATGATGATCCAACGGCTAAAAAAAAAATACCTACACATAGGTAAAAAAAAAAAATACCTACTATATTGGTGCCCATATATATTTGGGCGCATATGTATTTTTTTTTTGAGCACCAATCCATTAGGTTTTTTTTTTTTTTAACCTATATATAGGTATCATTTTGGTCAATGAAAATTTTTCTTGCATATTTTTTTATATTAAAAAGTAAGAGAGAAATAACATTAATGATGCATGTCTTTTTATGCACTTCATTATAGCCGTTAAATCACTATTAGATGATGATTCAACGGCAAAAAAAAAAAAACTTACACATAGGTAAAAAAAAAATACCTACCGGATTGGCAACATTTTTTTTTTATCTATAAGTAAGAATAATGCTATGGGACACCAGTGGTGCCCAACACCACAATGATATATCAGTTTGTCACTGGCTAATCATAATTATAATTCAAGTGGGGCCCATGTGGAACCCAGTTTATTAATTAAAATAAGTATCGTTTTGATCAATTAAAATTTATAATGCACGTCTTTATATAGTAAAAAGTTAGAGAGAAAAATATCAATAATGATGCACGTCTTTTTATATACATCATTATAGTCATTGGCTTACCGTTAGATGATGATCTAATGACTAAAAAAAAAAAAAAAAAAAGACCCATTAGATTGGAAATATATATATATATATATATGGGTGAGGTTTCAATGGTTACTGCTATATTTACCCATCGATGGTTACTATTTTTTTAGCCGTTGGATGAAAATCTAACGGTTTTAATTACATTGGTAATTGGGCAGCAAAATTTATTGTAATTAATTGGCATTGATATTATAAAATTTTTTTAGAAAGTCAACTTAGTAGTACCCTAATTTAAATAATAAATTTATTATTACACGCATTTTAATGATGGTTACTCATGGAGACGTAACCATTGAAACCTCCTCCATATATATATATATGGATGAACCGCAAAAAAGAATACCTTGAAATTTGAATGTTCTGTAATTTAAATCTTGAAGTTTGGATTCCGCAAAATAATATTCTGAGATTATTTCTGAAAATTAATACATTGAACTGACTTTTTGACCAATTTTAGTAACGAAAAAATAATATAATATCCTCCATTAAAATTATATTAGTTCTTATTATTCTTTTTAATTGTAATATAAGGATATTATTATCTTTCACTAGTTAAAGTTATTCAAAATGTGAACTTATAAGAGTATTAATTTTCAGAATTTTTTAATCTCAAGATATTATTTGCAGAGTCTAAATTCTGTGGTTTAAATTGTAGAACAACCGAACCTTGTGCTTTTTTTTTTTTTTAACCATTTACTAGCTAGGACGTAATAAAAGAAAAATAACAAGAAATTAAAGTAATTACACTGGATTAAAGTTCGAAAGTAGTACAAACAATTCAAGTGACATATATAATTGGTCTCCAGCCCCATATCATGCTAATATATGATCCAAGACTCGGTCTACATGAGAGGAAACACAGGAAAGGAAATCGAACATGATGTACGTTTAAAACCTCTAAAAGGATCAACATCCCCATTTAATTAATTTGAAAATCGTAAATTATGATGTTAGCCAAATTAGTGTTTTCTTAATCACAGTTCAATATATATATTTTTTTTGAAAGGAAATCAAAGTTCAATATTGACATCTTCATATTAAAGAAGTCAAGCATTCTTCTACATGGTGGAACGTACGTACTAATATTTTCACATATATGTATAATTAAAACGTTCCACTTGCTTCATCTTTCGCCCTTAATTTCTGAAAATTTACATCATATATATTTGCATATATATTGACAAATTCATATGCGAACACTGAGTTTGAGCATTCATGAACTGAGTAACTAAATTAGAAATGATATTTATTTTCTTTTCTCAAGATGTTTTTGGCAGTATTATCTTTATATTCTCCAATTATAATGGTTATTATTTATGAGTACAGTACAGCCTATCCAACAATCTCTAAGGGACTTTTTTTTTTTTTTTCTTTTTTAACATTTTCTTTATCCTTCCAAATTGTAAGTCCTTTTAAATTACCTAGTACTCAGCAGGTGACAGCTTATCCAAAGGCAATTATGATGTCAAATAATTCTGAAGAAGCATAGTCCAGTGAAGGCATTTATATATGCAAAATTGAAAGAACTAACCTTACCTAGTCTAAAGTATGGTTAAGTACAACCCTGGTTATTTAAAAAGAACATATGCCTTACCCTTATATGTAATCTGCATCTTTAAGTGCTTTTGTGTATTTTATTTTTAAAAGTATTCCATTAAGGAGCTCTAATCCTTCAAGCTAATTTAATTAAAGTTGGAAATGATGCCACGCGCTTATCCTAAGGGTTCTTTGAGAAAAACTAAGATATAATGATTGTATAATATATTATTTTCTATCTAATTATAGTTTCCAATGAAAATCAAGAGAAACGCTTAGAGCATCTTACTTTTATCACTTAAATCTTTCATACAGTAGTATAACTAATTGACTTTGGTACTGTATTCAAATTTGGCTATAATAAAATATAATTGTCCATTGGAGGATAACTACTTGTACTACATATCTTGAAGATACACCAACAAATAGATATGCTATTTAATCCATGAATTGCATATTCATTTAACACTCCGAGTTCAAAACCTCTAGTTTTTCACCAAGACAAAATAGCCGAAAAAGAAATATACGATTTTGGGTAATAAAATAACATGCACCATCGAAGTCTATACGATTCTAATGATCAAAGTATTTGAGAGCATCATACTAATGCTAAATTATAGCATTTAGGTAAAAAATAGCTCTTCAGTAATATATTATATTTGACATAGTTAGTATGTGCTATATTTAGCGTGCCAATTATAACACAAAGTATAACACATATGCTAAATTTTAGCATATGTTGTTATTTACAACATTGCCACTATTTTATATATAAAATATTCACGTATTTCATAATTTTATCAAAATTCAATGTATGTATTTATTTTTTTCATTAAATTTTATTTATAAGTTTATCATTACTAAATTACAATCAATTATAATTAACAGAAGAATTTTTTTTATAACTTTTCTTTTTGCATTGACTAATTTGTTCATTTATATAAAATATAAGTACTAAATTGGTAGATAAAATTAATTTTTATAATTAGTAATTAAATAATAAAATAATAAAAGTATATAATAGAAAAAAAATATTTTATATATGAAGTTAATGTTTAAAATACAAAATAGCATTTTTTTTAGCATATATACATTTAAACAAAATTCATATCATGTTAAATTTGACATTGGCACACCATTTTTAAGTATAATGCATTGGAAAGGGTCTGAGAAGTTATTGGTAAAAAATTTATAAATTTTTAACAATTGTTTTCATAGTTAAAAACTTCTCTAACTTTGAAATTTTGCTGGCTACTTAATCAGAATATAAAAAATAAAAACAAAAGAACTTCTTACAGCTACGTATTTGGCAAACCTTTGAACTCGGAAGAAAAGGGGCAAACGGACAGAGTTTAAAGGTGATAAGCAACACGCGCCATCGGGTTAGCGCGTTGGGGTATGTATATTCAAAGTCCGGGTAATTAATGGGAATAGGTGGACCGCGGAATAATCGGAAATTACCGCAACCCTTTTCTTTTTGTTTGAATTCAACCGATATCTCTATCTTATTTCATTTTGCTGCCTCAAAACGCTCAGAGCGAGCTAAGGACTAGTCATATTTGTCCGACGACATTGAAATACAAGCGCGTGGAATTTCTCAGAACACCAAGTATATTAGTTTTTAGTTAAATTTTTTTTCTTTCTTCTTGATCACTACAATATATATATATATATCTCTCTCACAAGTTTCACAGTATACATAGTAGTCTATGGGTGGGATTTAATGAATTTGTCGCTTCCCTTTCCTCAGTTCTATTATCTATCTATATATAAATAGATGATTTTTTTTTTCTTGAACACTTACAATTAGATAGTTTTCTTTTTTTTTTTTTTTTGGGTAATTTGGTGTGTTGTGCAATTGAGATCGATCGAGAGAGAGAGAAGCGCTCTTTTCTTTTTTTCTTCATTAGGGTTTGGGGGATTATATGTATATCATATATGGATGTGACTGAAACTGTTGGCTTACTTTTTTTATATTATTGAATGAATACTGGAGAAGACTGACTGACTGTGGTAGCTTAGCTCCTCCGGCTCCGGGAAAAAAAAAGGGGCATTTTTTAAAGTAGAAGTTGCATTGAGTTGGAGCCTCATCAGTCATGATCAGGTTGGGTTGGTTCACCGTTCGTTCATGTATGCGAATATTTGTAACTGATCATCACAACAGATGATATAATATTATTCTCTCTGTCGCTCTCCGGCCGCCGCCCATTCTGCTATCTCTGAATTGATTGTACCTGAGCTGCCTAATTTACTAATTTCCATCGATGAGCGGCGAACTCCTTCTTTCTTTTGAAGATTTTGATTTTGGGGGCCCTGCCCACTACTCCATCAAGTTGATGATGATGATGATGATGTTGATGTTGATCAAGTTTTCATAACCACAGTATTTGAATTGATATATACCCGCAGGTAGCTAGCTTGTACTGATCACATCATTAAATATTTGTAGAAAAAACAATATATATATATATATATATATATATAGAAGCTGGCAAATAAGTGGTGGGAAAGAGTAGATGTGGCGATGGCCGGCTACAACAACAACAACAACAATGATCATCAGGCGGCGGCTGCAGCTGCTTCTCATCGCTACCTCGGCCACCAGCTCTTCACCCCTGAACTGCACCTCCAGCAAGCACCAATATCAAATAATATTAACTCCTCCGACTCCAAGGAAGATTCTCCTGACACCGACCCCGCAGCCACCGCCACCGCCTCCGCGTCCACATCCAGCCGCCGCCCACGCGGCCGTCCCCCCGGCTCCAAGAACAAGCCCAAGCCCGCCATCATCGTAACCAGAGACAGCCCCAACGCCCTCCGATCCCACGTCCTTGAGGTCTCGGCCGGCGCCGACGTCCTCGAGAGCGTCTCCACCTACGCCCGCAGGAGGGGCAGAGGCATCTCCGTCCTCAGCGGCAACGGAACGGTGGCCAACGTCACGCTGCGTCAGCCGGCGTCCCCCGCGGGAAGCGTGGTCACTCTTCACGGCCGCTTCGAGATACTCTCGCTCACGGGGACGGTGCTTCCTCCCCCAGCCCCGCCCGGCGCAGGCGGGTTGTCCATATTCCTGTCGGGCGGGCAAGGGCAGGTGGTCGGAGGGGCAGTGGTCGGTCCGTTGGTGGCTTCTGGCCCGGTGGTTTTGATGGCGGCGTCGTTCGCGAACGCCGTGTTCGAGAGGCTGCCGCTGGACGAGGATGGTGAACACAGTCAGGCAGCAGCTGCGAGCGTGCAAGTGCCGCAATCAACGGCGGCGTCGCAGTCTTCCGGGGTGACTGGGGGTAGCCATCCCGGGCAAGTGGGCGAGGGTGGCGTTTCTTTTTTCGGAATGGGATCAGCCAATCATGTTCATGTAGCAACGGGGAATTTTCCCTTTTCTGGAGATTTGCTGGGGTGGGGACCCGCTGCTACTACTAGTACCACTAATGCTGCTGCTGCTGTTGTAAGGCCTCCATTTTAGCTGCCGTGCTGCTTAATTAGGAGTGTTGATCTGATCAAAGGTAGGGATTTAAGAGAAGGAGTAGACGATCATCAGAGACAGACACATGCATATACATTATTGATCATCATCACTGAATATCTTCTCTCCTCCTCGATCGATTCAGCAAGAACTAAATATAATTACAAGAAAGCTGGACCCGGCTATAGGTTCGATTTTCCTAAACCATAAATTCTCGATCGATCGAGGTCAGTATAAGTTCTTGTGTAAATTAAGTACTATACCTTTGGGCTCTTGATCCCCTTATATATATAACCACTATTTGTTTTCAGTCATCTCCTTTCTTTTCCCCCTTTCCGCATGCCCTCTCTATAAATAAAAAGAAAAAATGAAAAAAAAAAATCCCCTCTTTCCTGTGTTTTGAGCTTAATTTTATATGCTAAGATGTAAGACTGTGGAAACTGCTATGATGCACATCTAGGGTTAATTTAGTTTTATATTGTTCTGCAGCCAGCAAGCTCGAATATCATACATTTTGTTTAAAATTGAACATAAGAGTGTGTAGTATTATATTTTAATTCTATTTATATTTTAATTCTAACTTGAAATCTCCACATTTCCTTAATTATCCTGGATTATATATTTGTTTATTAGTATTTATGTAAAACATGATACATTTTGGACTTAACAAGATCATAAATTAGTAAACATTTTTTTATTGAATTAACCATGAAGTACTATCTGTCTATATATATAAACAATTGAGGGACGTATACTATACATATATTGCATTGCATACATTAATTATATTTAACCTTGTACTTATATGTTTATAATAAATTTTCTTGTGATCGATGAGGCGATCATTTGGTCTGCTGTTTGTGTCTGATGATTGTAAGACTCTGGACCCAAACTGCAGATATCTTTGTTCTACCTAGTTGAATATACATAAACAGCAGAAGTACTAGCTTTGTCTCCATATATTTGGTCCTACGTTTTCTAGAACAAAAATGTACTAGCTAGCTAGTATATATAAACACAGCAAGAAACCACGAAAAGCCTGTGTTTTTCTCTTGCAGCCAAGAACCCTACCTATATTTGAACTTTCAATAAAACTAATTAAATTAGTAAGGCAAAGATTACCTGGGTATAGATAATATATATATATATATATGTATGTACTTTTATCGATCTCTCTGCTGCCCACTCACTGTAATCCTTTGTCTGAGCAAACGTTTCTGCACCAGTAGTACAACAAACTAGAAAATGAACGTTCTCAGCTGTCAGCTAGTTTCAAGCGTGTGTATATATATATATATATAGGGCACACTATTATATGTAACACGGTTAATGGAGAAAGTTTTAAAACATTAATTAATTTTCACATTAAAACATAGTTGGAACATGCATGCATTCTAACATTTGTCTCGCAGTTAGGGATTTTAGGGAGACCAAAAAGAGATTTCCGTTTCCAAGAAAGAAAATTTTATATCTTGATGATGAGTTTATACAATTGTTGGAATTCTAATCCGTTGTTTAAAAGTCGAAAGAGAGAACAAAAATTTTACTGGGAACTTGGGAATTGTTTTATCGTTTTTGCCTTTTTTTTTTTTCACTTTGAAACTCTGATTGCATGTTCCACATGACCTTCTATTTTGCAAATTTTTCCTATACATTATAAACTTATATATTATGCATGTATAATGATTAACTGAGTTACAGAATATATATGTATATATATTATAGTTTGTTTTTTTTGCTTCTTTTAAGCTGGACATTGTTTTTTTTTTTTTTTTCCTTTCTTTTTTACTGAGACATGGATGAATTAACGTTTAAGTTCTGAATGTCATAGAGAAAAGGTATAACATTATATGACGTTAAAAGGTTGTTTCTTATATGTAAAAAAGAATTTGTGCTTCGTTTAATTATTAGTACGTTATAAACTTGTCCATGGATAATTGGAATTGATTTTAAGCTAGTCTATTACTTGTTGTATGTTCAACTATAAGATTCCAGTTCAATTTTTCTTCACTGATCTTTTTAAATGTTAAAGCTGCAATTAGAATGCAGGAGTACTATTCAAAAGCACATTTGTTCACCCTCGAGCTTAGCTTAATTTATAATTTCATCTCCATTTCTGTTTCCAAAGACATACATATTTAAGGGTTTTCTTGAACTCTCTTGGATATATATTAGTATATATATGTTATTAGCTGTTACATGTATAAGCAGAAAAATGTTCGCCTTATAAATCTTTACGTACGTACAGTTCAGAATATTATGTGGTTTAGTTTACGTTGACGTGACCTTACATTTCTATCAAAATACTGGCAGTGTCTTGTATACCGATCCTTTTCCAATCTGTAACCCCCAAATATTATTAAAGGGTACTAACTAAAGAGGCATGCATTTATTTGTGTAAGAAATTAAGGAAAAAAATTTAAGAAGAAATCATGCATACAACATATAGTTGGGTTGGGGATCGAATTACGATCGGTCGAGGGGAGAAGGAGAGCCCATTATGCAAATTGGTATGATAGGACTTTTGGCGACAGAATAGAGGTCCATGCATATTGCATATTGAATGTCGAGTGTCAGCGCGTCTATATTATATGGTATGGTCTATTTATGTATCGAATTTGTAGCTAGCAGGCAGATAAGATAGGGGACGGGCATGGCTCTAGATTAGTCATTAGATGGACATGATATGGCCTGCCCTTCCTTGGTCCTTCCTTTCACGGCCATATTCACATCTATTTTTATATATGATGAGGATATATATTTTTTCTACACACTTCTAGGGCAGCATTCTTATATATTCTAGATAACTAATTTTGTATGCATATGAGACAAATACAGGGTTTCTCACTAAACAGTAAATTAATTAATGTGAGGAACTAGCTAGCTAGCTTGGTGTGGCGTATATATAACGCAGTTGTCTCTTTTAAAGTGGAAAATTTTACCTGGGCTAGCTCCATCGACTTTGTTAATAGCTAGCCTGGCCTACGCATATGTTTTAAAGAGAGATTAAAAATTTTATTTCTTTCCAAGTAGTAGTTAATTAATTTCACACAAGAATTTGTTCTAGTACTGATGATTATTCGTGGAGATAATAACCTAATCTTAATTTGTTGCATTTCGACATGCATCCCATTTTTCGCAATTTTTTTGGGCCCTCAGTTTGCCCAGCCGGTAGCCTGGGCTTTCAGTGTTCCCAGTCCACACCTTCGGAAACGACTTCCATTATTCTTCTCTTTTAAGACGACAATTACTAATCAAGCCTATACAATTATCATATTGAGAAATTAGACTGAACCTTGATATAAGAAATGTTCACTTTCTAAATATGTTAATAAATATCCAATAATATATGTTAAGTAATTGTATATCAAATTGTATTAGTATCTAATAAATTAGTTGATCTATCCCGAAATATTCGGACATAGACAAAAATTAAAAAAAAAAAGAAAGAAAAGACAAAAAACAGACATTTATTTTTATGACTTGAAAAAATCAGCATTTTGCTAAAGCCCCCTATCATATAAAGGGTTTATATGTGAAATTGTTTGAGAAGAAATTACCCTTTTTTTTTTTCTTTTTGGGACTTCCAAACAATATTCACTCTTTCACACTTATTTTACTTTTACTAGTTTTATATTTTAGTCATTTCTCTAATAAAGAAATCATCACTTAGCAGATGCCTTTTTTCTTCTTGCTATCTAGTAAAGAATATGAAAAGGGGAAAAAAAAAAAGGGGACTGTTCTTATACTAGGACTTGATTATTGATAACTAATATGAACTCGGTCCCACGTGGCTGAGCTCTCCTTTCTATCCACTTTTGATTAGTTTTGATCTAGAACTACATTACTCATAATATATAACAGCACATGGCTATATCAAATCAGAAAATGATATTGCTAATAATTTGGTAAGTATTTCAAAGAAATGATATCCGGTTACTTTGTACCGTTCATTCAATTGTAGCAACGACGTGACGGGCACACGCATACTTGTCTGGACCCCATACCTACAGAAATAGATGTAACTGACAGTTAAGAGTCAACTGCAACAAATTAAGCAAAAGCATATGCAAATCATGAAATATGTATCTCTTTTTCCGGGAAGATACTGCTTAATTTGCTAAGGTATCACATCACTCATCAGGATTCGTATCTGAGCAATGTTGCCATATGACAGAGATACCACAAGTGTTTTGTTATCTAATAGTAATAGAAGTGGTGAAATTACAAAGATGACTGATGGAACAAAACATATATATATATATATACACACATATATTATGAGTTCAATTGATTTCCATCCTCAGCTGCAGAAACAGAAGATAACTTGATGAACTCCAAGCAGTCAGAAATGGCTTCTGAGTAAAAGGGATTGAGGGGTTCGTATGACCTTGTGTCGCCCCTGCATCCATATCCATTGAGAATGAGATTATGGCTCTTAATCTTGCTCTTCTTGCCTTGTTTCTTCTTAAGGAATTTGATCATGCGTTCGTACGGGAACTTCCACTTAGAGAGACAAAATCTGATAAAGTAGAAAAACCTCAAACGGAGCCAGTGGACAGAGAAGGACAAGCGCCTTGGCTTTAATCGGAAGCCTCTTGAGGGATGCCATATTCTTCTGCCGCTAATCCTATTATAGCTCATCAGCTCACCACCACTACACCGCACCGCACCTAATAAGATTATTAGATACACTCTAAACTCTCTTATCAAAAAATAGGAAAGGAGATCGATCGACCACCTTACTCCCTTGTGACGTTGAAGACATGCCCTTAAACTTGTAATCATAACACACACTATGCTACAGCTCTACTTAAAACCTCATATTGGTCATCATCTCCTCTGTGGACCCCGTGACTACCATCCATTATACCATTTTTAATTAATTAGGCCTTTTCTTTTTGTTAAATCACTTTCTAAAAAGCACACCATTTTGTTTCTTCAATGCTCTAAATCATAATTAGATGAGATTTCAATATCTTTACACCAAAAAAAATATATATGTAAATAAAAAAAAAGTCAATTGCATAGCGTTTAATTATTGAATTCAATGAAAAAGATGGTAGTGCTTCAAATGTTCTGATTAAACTTAAATGAGGAAAGAGCTGGCCCGACGTGAACCGGAGATATACATGAAGGATAAAGCGAAAGCCAAGCTAACAACCTAGGTCAACAAAATCACAAAACGAATGTCAAATTTAATTTAGAAATGATAACGTACAACAATAATAGATTTTCCTTTGGAGTACGAGAGATTTGGCCAGCGAAGCATGATAAGATACATTTCCCAAGTGGTTATCCACTAAACCCTCTTCTTCCCTTTGTTAGATTCTAAACACATCTATATGGGCAGTCCGTTTGGCACCCACCAAAAGAGGTCATTTGGGAAAGTGGTAGGCAAACAGAATATAGTAGTGCAACTTATATAGCGGGCAAAAACACATGCAAAGCACCCTAACTCAGAATTCATAAGCTCCTTTTTCTTTTCATCATAAAACAACTATAAAAACAGTACAGCTCCCCCTTTGTGGACATAGTGCATGACAACTGGCGCCCAATCTCATCGCCATAAAACCTCATGAAAGTTCCCCAGAACTTTGAGCCACACCGCATTCAAACACCAGACTATTAGAGTAAAACTGGTTATTAAAATGTGTGCATATATGCATGTTAATTGAGCATATATCGTCATTTGCAATACGACAAACGACAGTTTGTGGGGGAAAAAAAAAAATAAATAAAACGACCATTAGACAAGAATCATAAAGTGAAACTAAGATCCAATAAGCGATTCGTAGTAGACCTCGCTGCTAAAGAAAGAAGGAAAAGAGAGCGAGAGAGGACAGCTCGAGTCGGAAAGCCCCAAAGGAGAATGGAAAGACCATCCATAATTTGCATAAATTTAGTATTTTGAACATTAGCCCATTTGAATAAATTAAGAAGATCGAACATAATAACATTAGCTCAATTAAAACCAGGCTTGAACTGCATCCTTGAATTCTTCCAAAAATTACCCTTCCTACCTGAAAAATCAATTAACTGACCTACGAAACTCTCAAGGAAAGGTTCAAACTGATCCATGTTCAAAAGGAACACGCACAAATAGTCGGCCATGCAAACTAACAACAGCAGATGTGTGAAGTGGATCGATTCTTGCAGGTAAGCTTACCACCTGAAATCCACATTCAATGACAAAATCCAAAGTAAAATTCTCTTTCACCATAGAAATTTCCTTTCCACGTTGAACGTGAAAAATCATTAGATTCAAATATATAACAAGAACACTCATTGCACACAGTTCAAGACTTTAAATGATCGGGGGAAAAAAGAAATTCAGGGTCCTGCAACCCCTTTTCATTTATTAGTTTCTTCAGTGAATACAAGATCAAATACCTTTTGAAATGGTGTAATACCCCAAGGATTGTCAAGCTGTTCTGGTTGACCTGTTATGACCAAACGTCCAGCTGGATCCGATTGAACTCGCACCTGAGTCCACCAAAATACGTGGTTGAGAATGAATTGTAGCACATAAATAACAATAGATTGTAGGGTTCAGCAGGAGACCCAATATTAAACAAAACAAATAAGCAAACAAACCAAAAACCATACAACTGAACTGGCCTTGGCCATTGTGAGCTGAAAACCATAGTACACAAATTCTTTTTCTTTCCTTTTCCTCTCTCTTCATCTCTAAGTTTCCATCAGATTAACAACCATTGCACATATCATTTGACCCACCAATTATTTAACTAAAAAGCAAATTATCAAGCATAAAATGAGTTGATCAGCCATGTCTTCAGAATTAGCCGAAAAATAAAACCCATAACCAAGAGGAAGGGAACTTTCTTATCACTCTCTAGTCTCTACAGTAATGTTTGAAATAAAGGACCTGCGACATACAAGACAACTGTCATGTTTTCCTTGAAAGAGATTAGAAAGTTGACATGAAACTAGAAAAGCAATTAAGTATCTGCTAATAAAACTTACATCCTTATAATAAATTCAGAAACAGCACAAATTAACACCAAGAAGACATGAACAAAAGGATGAGAGAAACAATGTGTCACAGGTACAGACCTCTTCCCGTAGGAGCCCAGGGACTAGCGCATATACCTCAAAGCAATCCTTCTGAGAATAGAGACAGTGAATTTAGTTAAGACTTGTAGAAAAGATTCCACAATTAAGCAATTTACAACTTGGAGAAAGATATTAAGCTTAATAAACAAGTAAACTTACAGCTTCTCGCACATTGATCTTCACCCAATCAGCTGGAGGCCCAACATCAACAATAGTTGTGACAACTCTACCAAATGCAAACCATGTAACGTTGATTTTATCAGAAATTCGAAAACAAATTTAAATGCATCATTCATGGACGTCTCTCTCATTCAAGAACAATTTAAATGTGCCTCTCTCTCTTTTTGGTTGGGAGTTGGCGGGATGCATATGCGAAATCCCTGAATCCTTGGTCCTCGACTTTTATCAGAAAATTGAGCACAAATTCAAATGCATTGTACACTGATGCTCAACTTGTTTAGCTTTCTTTACTTCATTTTCCAGTGGTAAAGCACAAAATCTTTTTTTCTTATAGAATGTAAACAGTGAATTTTTACCATCGTGATGACAATAAAGCAATAGGACTTCTATGAATTACAGCATCCCTAGAAAGTGTTCTGACATTATTATTAAGTAACCAGTGAAACACGCAGAAAGGTCTTTCTCCCCTTTACGCCTAGGAACAAGGGTAGGGAAGCATAGAACAATTCTTCTACCATAACTGGGAAGGGTAGGATTGTGTCCCCCCCTTGCCCTTTTTATCCAGAAGATGATTAAATTTTGTTCCATACAGGAATATTTCTCCTGGTAATTCCCACTTCAAATGTACCCGAAAAACGTAACAAAATTAATGTTGCTGCAGTTATTCTTCACACTTCATGTATATAAGTAACCAGAAACCAAAGGCATAAAAGATGAATTAAATTTAATAAGACAAATTACAAAGAAATGATTAGTAATACTAACTGCTTATCTGCTGCAACAGCTAAAGTTTTCTCAGCGTGCTCCAGGTTGGTTGGTGTTTTATGTTTCAGGGATCCTGACGAAAAATACAACTTGTAAATGCACTTTGGCGTACAACACAAGTCAGCAGAAAGAATTAGTTGTAGGAGTTCATACCAATGCTTTTAAGGTTCTTTTCGCGCTTTGATGCAGAATTTATGTTCTTGTCCTATCAAAGGAAAAGAAAATAAGTAAAGGTATTTTACCGTTGTACTGAATTTAAGTACGTGAAAACTTTGCTAAGCATCAGACCTTGTACTATATTAAATTACATCAAAACTTGGAAGATGAGAAACTTAATCTGATAATTATAGAACAGCAGAAAGGACTTAATTTCAACAGACCTTAATAACAGGCTCAGCAACCTCACCATATCCAAGAAGACGCTGAGCATGCCAACCCTGCATAGCACGAGCTGCAGCATCCCTTCGAGCCCTACCTGATCCTGGAGTTTGGTAACTACTTGCCTGTACACGGCAGTAATGAAATTTTAGTTACTAAAGAATATGAATGAAGAACGTGGAATTGATACTCATTCGTCTAGCAGAGTCAAGAAATTAACTATACCAAGTGAGTGAGAAATCATGGTATCCATAAAATAAAAATTATGTATAATGGTTAAATCAAGAGAAACAAAGAAATGAGAACACATGCATGTTGGAGAAAGAACTCGAAAAATTATGAGCTTGTATAACTACATTCAAATCAAAGAGGTCAACTGTGCAGAAACTAAATTCTACCTCCTTTTCAACACCGGTAGACTGGGAAAAGGGTCCAACAGGGAGTTGGAGTTCACCAGTTTGCCTTTTATGCTTTTCATATTCTAAAAGGGCCTGCAGGAATTGCATATCTCAATGAATGAGAAACATGAGGAAATCAGAGAACCTTTATGATAAGTAGCAAGTTGATATGACTATTGAAAAAGAAAGAAAAGAAAGGGAGAAAACTATTATATGAAACTGGAAGAAGAGACAAGTGGGAAAAGAAATATCACTGCTCCCCCTCCTCTCCCTACAACAACACACACACAGAGTCCCAAAAAAGTTGGTTTCATTCTGTACCATTTAAGTGCGATACGGGAAGATTACAAAACCCATTTCAAACTATGTTTCAGAAGCGGGGGAAAGCTTATGAACTAATGAGAAATTCCAAATTACAATAGCATCCAAATTTCTTGTTGCCATTCTAATACCTGAAGAAATAAACTAATAGCTTCCCTCACAAATTTAAGTCCACCCAACAGATTCAATTAAACAACATTACCTTTTCATAAAAGATGCGGAATGTCCAAGAGACTGTTGTGCAGGTTCTGAAGAAAGTAAAATAGATCAATTAGTGAAATAATGTATTGTGTGTGTGTGTGTGGTTTTTTGGGGGGGTGTGTGTTCAAGAAAACAGTAAAATGCAGTGAATAAGGGTCAATTCACTGCAGCATAGTGAAAAACGACCAAAATAAGTAAAGGAATTCATGGTAGGAGCATCGGCAAATGTTTATTTATGCTGTGTGTACGACATTTTCTTTTTCACCCCGTGAGCATTGACACAGGTAACAAAAAGAAATTAAACGTTTGCGACAATAGAAAGCTAAATTCAAAACATCAACATCAGTCAAAGTTGTTCTGAATCAGTAAAAGGCTAATATATATATATATATACTAGAAAGCAACAACAAAATGCTACGTTCCTTACTTGGGAGGATGGAATGACTCTCCTACTTGCCGCCACAATTTTGATGCAGTCACCTAAAGTTACCCATAAATAATAAGCAGCCTCATTAAATTTACGGAGACACAACACTAAGCTAAATCAGGTATGTAACTGAATGCAGAAGATTTCCAACCCCAAGGCTCGAAAATATTGTAAATCTTCCAAGTGTTCTGTCAAGTTTGGAATATTTCTATAAACTCGTAACTTGTCTACTTGGAATAAAAAAAGGTAGGTGAGGCAAAAAAAAAATAAAATAGAGCAATGAACATGAAATAGAGGAGGAAACATATGACTATGAGAACAAGTAAATTATTATACTATATACCAGAAAGCTTGTATCTTAGCTAAGAATATCCATATGCATAAAAAATTAATTAGCATGTCAGCCTACCTAATAACGTACAAGTTTAAACCACTCAATCAAAATTCAGAAACATTGAAACTCCTTTTTTGCATAAACCCTGATATAGATTTATCTTTCCTCTGTGTTTTTCCTCGACCATAAAGCCTTGTGAAAAAAAAAAAAGACAGTAGGCCCCAAAGAGTATTTTCAATTCGTAAGCATTCCCTGTAACTAAAGCAAAGGTCGGGGGAAAAAAAAAAAAATTTATAATATCGTGTAAGGTTTCTCATTGACGATGCCTTGCAACAATGCGTAAAACAGAGCTAAAGACAGATGTGTTTAAGCATAAATAAGTAGTAGAAGTAGTAGTAGCAGAAGAAGAAGAAGGTGCAAACAATACCACTTCATAGCCGCCCAATCTAATAACCGCTCTCCATAGCCTACATTCCCCAATTAAAAGCAATCAAAACTAGAGAAAGAGAGAGAGAGAGAGAGAGATAATTCCAAGGTGTAAAGGAAAGAGGAGAGGAGGGCAGATTTACTTAAGGCAATTAAGGGGTTCTCCATAAAACTTGGGAGCTTTGAATTCCAAGGCCTTCTCCCTGTGAAAATTTTCCAACTCCTTGATAAAAGCAGCCTGCTTTGCGGGTGTACCATCTTCAGGTGAGTCTGAATCGNCTGTTGATAAAACCCACCCACCCACACACAGTTAAAGCTTTTTGTAGAAAAAGAAAAAGAAAAAGAAAAGAATGAGTAGGAAACAAATACCAGGACATCATTGAATCCATTGTTCTTGTTCATCGGAGGAGGAGAATGAGAAGGAGAAGGAGAAGGAGGGTGAATCTGGAAGCCATTGCCATTGCCATTGCCATTGCCCTCAATTTCATTATTTAGACTAGGGTTTTCATCGTCTTCTTCATTTGGGTTTGGGTTTGGGTTTGGGAGAGTTGCATTTGCATCCACAGCTTTTCCTTGGATATCCTCCTCCTCATCCTGACTCGCCTTTTCCGTGTTCTCCCTCGACCCCATATTCATCCTACACTCTGTCTCTGAATAGTGAATACGATGAATAAATATTATATTATTATATTTGACTCATCACCATCTTCTTCTTCTTAACTATTATTACTTATTAATCACTTCAAATAAAACCTCACCACACCCCCTCCCCCCCCCCCCCCCAAAAAAAAAAAAAATTAAAAGTTGAAGAAAAGGAAAATCATTCAAAACCCTAAGACTAAGAAAATCGCCGAAATTGTAGACACAGCGGCCCCCCTAACAAAAAAAGAAAAAAAAAAAAAAGGATTGTGGGGGAAATTTACATGGAAAACGAGGAGAGGACAAACAACCGTTCTGATAGAGAAAGAAGTGGAAGGAATTGTGTGAGAGAAAAAAGCAAAGCATTCAATTTCATGGGGGATTTTTGGCCAGGCCACCCCCAACACTGGTACCGATCCTCCGTCCACTCGCCCCCACCCCTACTATTGTCCGCTTTCCAACCCCCTTTTTTGTTTTTGCTACTCTAGTTTGATTTCTTCACTCCCCAACCAAAAAAAAAAAACTGTAATTTTTCAAAAAATATAATAAAAAGGGCCCCTTTTTTTTCTCCTTTTTTTTTTTTTTTTGCCCATTTTGCCACGGATTGTCTAACAACGACATGTCGTTTCCAGGTTGAATAAAACGACATGTAGCTATTTCCTGCTAGGTAAGATTAACATTTACAAGTAACAACACAACACGTCACGGGCAAAAGTAAAAAACGACAGCATTGACACACGACAATGTAGTTGTTAATTCGAAATCCAGTCCTTCCATTCCACTTCTTCTAGGTTAACGAGGCCGTCGTACGGTATTTAGATAGTATTCATTATCACTGTATGTACGTATGTACAGAATAAAGGCAATTGGTCTCAGTTTAGTTTAGTTTTGTTTTGTGTTTGTATTGGCCCCGACCCGGAACTCGGAAGATCGAATCGAAATCAATCGAGAGAGGAGCGAAAGAGCAGGGTTTGGGGTTTAGGGTTTGGCCAAAGTTTTGGGAGCCGCGCAACCGATAGCGCTAGATCTCGCGATTGGCAGCTCCGGTAAGTGCTTTGAATTAATGAATTTGTGGTTTTATGTAATGTTCTGAGTTTTGAGAATAATTTGCATTTGCATTTCCATTTGCATACATACATTTAAAAAAGAAAAAAAAAATATATATATATAAATTTGATTGATTGAATCCGTTGGAAGCCTCAAATTAGTTTTATATGTTTGATGTTTTGATTTATCGATTTTATAAGAAATCAATTTGAGCATGTGTGTAGGCCGAAGCCAAAGCCATGGAAGATGGGAAGCGTAAGTCTAGGAGAGAAAGAGAAGACTCAGAGGGTTCGAGGAGGAGACACAACAGGGACAAGAGAGACCGTGACAGTCGGCGCTCTGAGAGGGACAAGACTTCTGATTCTTCCGATGATGATAGTTATGATAGGGATAGGGATAGGGATAGGGATAAGAGGGATAAGGATAGAGATAAGCACAAAGGCAGGACTCGAAGTCGCGATGATGAAAGAAGCAGAGACAAGAAACGGGATAGGGAAAAGGATAGAGAGCGGGACAGGGAAAAGGAGAAGCGGGACAGGGCAAAGGAGAAAGAAAGAGAAAGAGAGAGGGAGAAAAGGGAACGCGAGAGAGAAGACAGAGAGCGGGAGAGAAGGGAGCGTGACAAGGAGAGAGAGAGAGAGAGGGAGAGGAGAACCCGTGAGAGGGAAAAACGCCGCCAAGTTGATACCGACGACAGCAACGATGATACCCGGGAGCAGGAAAGGAAACGCCGGAGGAAAGATGACGACTCTCACAAGGAGAAAGAGCGTGAGCCAGGCAACGCTAGTCCCAAGAAGAGGATTTCTGGGGATGATTCTGATGAGAAACAAACTACACGTGAAGAGGAGTTAGAGGACGAACAACGTAAGTTGGATGACGAAATGGAGAAGCGGAGAAGGAGAGTTCAGGAGTGGCAAGAATTAAGGAGAAAGCAAGAAGAAGCTGAAAGGGAAAAGCATGGGGAGGCAAATGCTGATGACGAACCCAAGTCTGGCAAGACTTGGACCCTTGAGGGTGAATCTGACGACGAAGAACTTCCCTCTACTGAGAAACCAGGGATGCCTATGGACATTGATGGAGTAGCTAACCAAATCAATAATGAAGTTGAGGATGAAATGACAATAGATTCTGAGAATGCACCTGCTTTGCAGAATGGGGTTGATGGGGAGGATGAGGAAATTGATCCATTGGATGCTTTTATGAATTCTATGGTGCTGCCTGAAGTTGAGAAACTAAATAATGCTAAGGACCCTTCAATTCATGATGATAAGAGTTCGGAGTTGAAGAACAAGAATAAAAGGGATGATCAAAGCAACGGTGAGCAACGTAGGAAGGCTTCAAATAAGTCCATGGGCAGAATAATTCCTGGGGAGGATTCTGACTCGGATTATGGGGACCTTGAGAATGATGGGGATCCAGCAGAAGATGAAGACGATGATGAGTTCATGAAAAGAGTAAAGAAGACCAAAGCCGAGAAGCTTTCTTTAGTTGATCATTCGAAAATTGATTATGAGCCATTTAGGAAGAATTTCTATATTGAAGTGAAAGAAATCTCGAGAATGACTCCACCAGAGGTTGCTGCCTACCGTGTACAATTGGAATTGAAGATACACGGTAAAGACGTGCCAAAGCCAGTTAAGACCTGGCACCAAACTGGGCTTACTAGTAAAATATTGGAGACCATAAGAAAACTTGGGTATGAAAAGCCCATGCCGATTCAAGCTCAATCACTGCCTATAATTATGAGTGGTCGAGACTGCATTGGCGTTGCAAAAACTGGCTCAGGTAAAACACTGGCATTTGTGCTTCCAATGCTGAGGCATATAAAGGACCAGCCCCCTGTGGTTGCGGGAGATGGACCTATTGGGCTTATAATGGCGCCTACAAGGGAGCTTGTCCAGCAGATTCACAGTGATATAGTAAAGTTCACCAAGGTATTAGGTCTTACGTGTGTGCCTGTATATGGAGGCTCTGGTGTTGCCCAACAAATTAGTAAACTGAAGCGGGGTGCTGAAATTGTTGTTTGTACACCTGGCAGGATGATTGACATTCTTTGCACAAGTGGTGGAAAAATCACAAATCTCCGAAGAGTCACTTATTTGGTCATGGATGAAGCTGATCGAATGTTTGACATGGGTTTTGAACCTCAAATCACTCGAATTGTTCAAAATATTCGGCCAGATAGACAAACTGTACTTTTTTCTGCTACTTTCCCTCGTCAAGTAGAAATCTTGGCGCGCAGAGTGTTAAACAAACCTGTGGAAATACAGGTGGGTGGAAGGAGTGTTGTAAATAAGGACATTGCTCAGCTGGTTGAGGTGAGGCCTGAAAATGAAAGGTTTTTAAGATTATTGGAGCTCCTTGGAGAATGGTATGAGAAAGGGAAAATTCTGATTTTTGTCCATTCTCAGGAAAAGTGTGATGCTTTGTTCAGAGATCTACTCAAACATGGTTATCCTTGCCTCTCTCTTCATGGGGCTAAGGACCAAACAGATCGTGAGTCGACCATTTCTGACTTCAAAAGCAATGTCTGTAATCTGTTGATTGCTACTAGTGTTGCTGCCAGAGGGTTGGATGTCAAGGAGCTTGAACTGGTGATTAACTTTGATGTTCCAAACCACTANCTGGCCGTAAAGGTTGCGCCATAACGTTTATCTCCGAAGAAGATTCTAAATATGCTCCTGATCTTGTAAAAGCACTGGAACTTTCTGAGCAAGTTGTTCCAGACGACCTAAAAGCTCTAGCTGACAGTTTCATGTCTAAAGTGAATCAGGGACTGGAACAAGCACATGGAACTGGTTATGGGGGAAGTGGTTTTAAATTTAATGAAGAGGAAGATGAAGTGAGGAAAGCAGCCAAGAAAGCGCAGGCCAAAGAATATGGTTTTGAAGAAGACAAGTCTGATTCAGAAGATGAAGATGAAGGTGTCCGCAAGGCTGGGGGTGACATCTCACAGCAGACTGCACTTGCTAAAATATCTGCCCTCGCTGCTGCCTCCAAAGCTGGTACAAGTGCAATTCCCACCCCTATTAATGCTGGCCAACTGCTTCCAAATGGTGGACTACCTGTTCCAGGCGTTCTTGGTCTGTCATTGCCCGGAACAGCAGCAGTTGTGCCTGGAGCCGGGCTGCCTATTGTTGCCAACGATGGTGCAGCGAGGGCAGCAGCAATTGCTGCTGCAATGAACTTGCAGCATAACCTGGCAAAGATTCAAGCTGATGCAATGCCTGAACACTACGAGGCAGAGCTAGAGATAAATGATTTCCCACAGAATGCTCGTTGGAAGGTCACCCATAAGGACACTTTGGGACCAATTTCGGAGTGGACTGGAGCTGCCATTACTACGAGGGGGCAGTACTTCCTACCAGGTAAAGTTGCAGGACCAGGAGAACGCAAACTTTACTTGTTTATTGAGGGCCCTACCGAACAATCTGTGAAAAGGGCTAAAGCTGAATTGAAACGTGTTCTGGAAGACATTACCAACCAGGCATTATCACTTCCCGGTGGAACCCAGCCAGGCAAATATTCAGTTTTTTAAAATGTAAGAAAGCTTGATCCCAATTTTTATATAGAATTTCATTTGCAAATTTTGTTAATGTGTTGGTCTCCTAATTACCAACTTTTTCTTTGAGCTCCTTCTGGCGTGTCTAAAAATTTTCCTTATCACATGTGGGTTAATCACGACTGATTCATTTCCTGCTATCTTTGTACTGCCTGTAACTATTATTATTATTTTTTATTTGAGGTACCATGATAAAGAAATCAAATGTTTAAGTCTAAATTTCCAGTCTCCTAGTTCTCACAACGAAGTAAATTGTATCTGTTGTTTCTTTTCATTCCCCATTATTCGTACCCGAGTGACGCCTCTCCCCCCCCCCCCCCCCCCAACACCTTTTTTTTTCGGTTTTTCTCTCTACATTTTACTTGTCCTGGCCTTTAAATGATATGTCATCTCTGTTTGCTATGAAATATTAAAAGATTGTTTCAGTATTTTTTGCGCCTTTTGATTTTGTATTTTTCTTTCTTTTATGTATTGTTTCCAATGGCGGGAGGGATGTTTTAAGCATATGCTCGCATGTTACAATTTTGTCTCTGCCCATCATCTTTGCTAACGCGGTCTCCCAGGGATGCAATCATGGTGCGACACTGTTTCCTTGCGTACCTGCTTTATTCAAAGGACGAGTTCAGGGCTATGTTATGCGCCTGTTTCTTTGCTTTGCATGGAGTTGTGGGTTTTGGTATTTGATAAAACTGTATTTATTTGTTTGTTTTTCCTTTCCAGGTTCTGAAATTCCTGGAGCAAACTGTTGATTTGGATGCAAATTTCATTCTGATTAAGGAAGGAGTTATTAAAAGGAGTGTACGACTAATTGAACATAATGATACTAGTAAAAGGGTCAATACTATCTTGGTTTCTTTGCATATGTGGACTGCTTAAAGGTGACCCTGAATTGTAATTGCTGCACTGCCTTGCCCTTTTAAGAGGGCTGGTATTTAGTGCGTTGTGCTAGATGAGAAAGTACACACGAGTTCTTTATCATGCGCCATTTCTCTAAAAGTTCTCTTGTTTTTCTGTCAGGAATTCTTTTGTGGTCGGTAATGGCTGTACCTGTTGCTCGAGTTGGAATCTGTTGGTTATATGATATCTGTACTACAGAAGTTTCTTTAATTATCCTTATCTAAATTATTTTCCTGTGGTTTAGCGCAGTGAAGGTTTAGAGAGTGTTTCTCTGTTTCAGCCTGCTTATGTGAACATAACAATTCATAATCGAAATGGTGGTTCCATGACATTAAAGTCGCTTTGTTTTTTGTTATTAGTGATCTTAACGTAAATTCTTCAATTTTGACCAACCACAACCAATGCAGCATTACTACAGTTGGAGAGCCGTTTGCTGAGATGCAATTGGCCAAGAGAGAAATTTCACGGAGGTTCCTCCCTGACAACACGTACATGATTCGAATGTTTCTGCGGTTGGAGGTCATCTGCGGCCTATAGGCGCCATCTGGTTTGCGCTGATTGGTCTCTTGGAGGGTGATAGCCCATATGGTTGGTTAAATGTAGGTGGCGTTCTCCGGGGTGAGTGAGCGTGTGAATCAAGCATTGATACGGAAATTGTACAGGGCTTTGTTTTTATGCTAAATATGCAATTATTCAGACAATGATTCACCTGAATAATTCACCTGTTTCCGTCTTATCATGCTTGTCAATTGGCAGATTAATAATTCAAGAAGAATAAATTTTCTTAGGCAATAAGTTCCTCGTCCTGTCGAGTAGTGCTTTTAATCATACACTTTAGTTTATAGTTGGTTTCTTTGTCATATTTTTAAAGTCAGCTCGTCTGATTGAGAAGAGAACAAGTAGTGTTTTCGGCTAGTTTTGGCTGGCTGCGTTGAGGTCGATGGGTGGTGGGCCTATGGCAGCTGTAGGCTGGAGCAGCAGCATATGTTGTGTCATGTGTGTCTTATTCTGAGTTAATCTATTTTGTTGGCACTCATTCTTTGTTGAGGAAAAAAAAAAAAAAAGCGATTGAGGAGTTGTGGTGCACTACGGGTCTCTGGTCTCTCCTTTCCATGATAAATAAAGGGTCGGCGTTGATGATGATGATGGTGCCGTAGCGTCTGGCCTTTTGACAGAAACGAATAAGGCCAATTTAAGGGGCCAAAAGTAAATCTAATTCCGATGATTCTTAGTCGTCCTGCATTTTAATTTGATCTTTTTTGTTTCTAACCTAAAAATATCTGCAAGAAGCAAAAAAGAAAAAGAAGGATTTTCCTATCTTGGTTTACTTACTAATTCCTATATTGATAAATAGCTGGACCCCCTTTAGGCTTTGTAGGCTTTAGGAGTTAGGACATTTATTCTTCGATGTCAAACTTAGTTATAAGACATCCGGCCTATATAATTTTTAATTGACGTATATATGTTCGTGTCGTAGACGTAGATTTACGATATAAAGCTATATGGGGAATATGATGATGATAAAATCACGTGAAGTATGGGCCCAAAAATAAGTAGCCTCGCAATCGAGATTCATGGAAACAACGTTCTCAGGTGCATTTACTATATATATATATATATATGCACGTACACAGGCGTTGTTGATTGAATGTTAGTTGAGCTCGCTCTCTTACGTGGATTTTCTTCTTGCTTCAAAACCAAAACCAATGCCAGACCACCTCTAATTCCTGATTCTCTCTCTCTGTATTCCTATCCCATTAATTTAAAATATATATATATATTTGCTTTAATTCTCTTGTCTTTCTGACCACTTCTTTTCCAAATTCTTCTCTGACTTCCTTCTCTGTCAAAATATATTAAGGTTTGTAAATTTTAAATTGTGGATAATGATGTGCACACTTCTTCCTTTTAACGGATTTTTCACGCTACTTTTTTTTAAGCTTGTCTAATAATAATTTTAAAATGTTGTAATTGGTGCATCTAATTCTTTTTTTTTTTTTTTTTGCCCTTTTATGCCGTAGTAATTTAGGAGAAACTGGTTTGTTGTGCACGCGAATAATGATATAGAAGAAGAGTGAAGGGCTATGGAGTTTTTGGGACTCTTCGTGACCGCATCGATTCCAGTGTTGAAAGTGCTTTTGGTTACTGCACTTGGTTCCTATCTTGCTTTAGATCACGTCAGTATTTTGGGGGAAGAAACCAGAAAACATTTGAACACCGTAAGTAACCAATCACAAATATATACGTAACATAAATATATATATATATATATATACTAAATTTGTGCAAAGTATTTTCATGTATTCGTCCACAGATTGTATTCTATGTATTCAATCCTGCCCTTGTGTGCTCGAATCTTGCAAAGACGATAACATACGAGAGCATGATTAAGTTGTGAGTAAGAACTATGCTTTTGGTGGTGATTTCTGTTAGTAATGGTAGTGATTCTGTAATTGTTGATACAAATTTGCTTTTTCTAAATGTGTAGGTGGTTCATGCCCGTGAATGTCCTCATCACATTTCTCGTAGGGTCAATACTTGGATGGATTGTTATCCACTTTACAAGACCTCCCCAACATTTGCGAGGCCTCATATTGGGTTGCTCTGCTGCAGGTAAAATATCTTCACTTGTCCACTTCTAACCTTCTTTTTTTTTCCCTTCCAATTTGTGTACCATCTTAAAGTAGCCTTGATAAGTATTATTTCCTTCGCTTGACTCGATTTGATTTGATCCGAACAGGAAATTTGGGGAACTTGCCCCTTATTATAATCCCAGCACTTTGTAAAGAAGAAGGAAGCCCCTTTGGAGACCCTGATGTCTGCTATACCTACGGAATGGCTTATGTTTCCCTTTCAATGGCAGTAAGTTTCTTTCTTTTTTTCATTTTTTTCTGCGTTTTCGTTTTTGCGTTGTGTGTTCAGCTTCATCCTTATCAAAAAGGTTCTGGTGCTAAGTTGCTTTATGTGTCAGATAAATTACTAGTCTAGATGGTATATATTTGAGAAATACTTCTAAGAAGGCCTTTCTTTCTGTCAAACTTAATATTCTGTCATAGTGAGTTTGTATATCATACTGTTAAAAGAACACCGCACTTGCTTAAAGATCAGGTTGAGGGGCCTCTTTGTTGATTCTTATTATTAGCTTGTGATGGTGAATCTTCAGATAGGGGCCATTTGTTTGTGGTCTTACGTGTATAACATCGTACGGTTATCTTCAAGGAGCATAAAAGACATCCCAGTCAGTAAGTATTCCAGGGAATCATCTAATTCATCAGACGCGGGGAGTTCTATAGAACCACTACTACTTTCTTCCCCTGAATTGGTACCACCCGTGGATGATGCAGGTGGATATGCGCTGCCCCGGACTGTACATGAAGGAAAAGCTGAGGTTTTACAATATCCTTTTCTTTTTGTTTGATCTATACAAGGTTTCTTTTCCGGTTCTACTTCATCTTAATACCAAAGTAACCTGACTAACTTTAACTCAATAGAGAGGCCTAGGATAATATTGTTCTATCTTAACTTCAGACTTAAGACAAACAGTAGTATCAACGGTCATCTTCCTCTCATGTTCTTCATCTTCTTGAATTAAATGGCAGGTAGGGGTTCCAGAGAGTATAGGGATAAAGCAACATTTGGGGATGCTGTTTAAAAAGCTTAATCTGAAGGCAGTGTTCGCCCCTTCAACTAGTGGAGCGGTATTACCTTGTAGCCCACATCACGCATTTGATGTACATTTGGCATTTAATAATTAACTCGACTCTTACCCTTGTCTTCTTTCGTAGATTGTTGGATTTATAATTGGACTAGTCCCTCAGATCCGAAAGTCTATGATAGGAGGTAGTGCTCCACTTCGAGTGATCCAAGACTCGGCTTCATTGTTGGGGTAAATAACTATGCTCACAAACTGTGTTTTATTCCGGTTAATCAGACACTTGGCTTCTTATTACCTGTAATGTAAATTTCTAGACTACTCATGGCCTTGAAAACCACTCCCTGTTCCATGATGCGTTTGACTTAGATATTCTACTGATCTTTTAAATTCTTATAGGGACGGAGCAATCCCAGCTCTCACACTTATAGTAGGAGGAAATCTTCTTAAAGGTAATATACGACATTGCTGTTCCAACTGAATTTCGACATTGACAATAAAGGACCTAAATTTCATTTTTGTCTTTCAGGTCTGAAAGGGTCGGGGATTAAAAAATCTCTTGTTGTTGGCATTATAGTAACTCGTTACATTGCCCTGCCTTTGATTGGCATATTAATCGTTAAGGGGGCAGTCCATTTTGGTCTGGTGCAATCTGATCCATTGTATCAATTTGTTCTTCTACTTCAATTTGCAGTACCACCTGCTATGAACATAGGTAGAAGAATTCTGCATATCTCCACTAAAATAAAATGTGCACTCATATTCCAGACATCAATTTAAACACTGTTTTTTCCCTCTCAGGAACTATTACACAATTGTTTGGAGCAGGAGAGAGCGAATGTTCCGTTATCATGCTCTGGACTTATGCCTTGGCATCAATTTCACTTACTATCTGGTGCACGTTCTTCATGTGGCTTGTGGGCTGAAGTTTTATTAGAGATTTCAAGCAGCTTCAGTTTGAAATTACTATTCATGCGCTAGGAAACGAAAGGGCGTGTGCACGAGAGTTGAAGCCGCTTACAGGAGTGGCATATAATTTATTAAAAAAAAAAAAACACCACCAAATCGCATTATTGGTATGAAAGTCAATTATTAGAGCCTTGATTTTCTTTATTAGAGAGATAACAGTGGCTTTTGAACTCTTATTTAAAAATAGTTCTAGAAATCTGATTTTCATTAATGGGAGAGCTTTGAACGAACTAACAGAAACTTCTCAACATGTTACTTTTTGCAGGAAATTTAGAATTCGCTATAAGAAGTCACAACTGAACTCGATTAAAATTTTCATATTAATTGTCTTACTACACGCTTTTTCAAGTACCTACGGACAAGAAAAATTTAAGTAACTAAAAAGAAAATGCTTGAGGGAAGCAAATAGCAACAACCCAACTGTTAGAAACCAAACAGCAGCAACCCACATGTTTGCTGACAACTAAACCGTTAGTAACCAAATAGCAGCAGCAAAGTCCACCCCACTTGTTTGGCAATTCAATCTCACTTGTGGTCGTCTGGTTTGTTATAGACCAGCCTTGTTGAGATCATCAAAGTAGGGGTGTTCCATAGCTTTCTTTGCTGAAATACGCTTCGAGGGTTCATACTGCAACATTTGCTGCAAACATTGACATATTTTTGAATCACATTTGAGTAATGGTCATAAGTATTTAAAGAGAAGAAAAAAAAAACAAGGCAATTGTAGTAATATCAATGTCGTGATACTTAAACTTACAGATAACAGATCCAATCCATCCTCGTCCAAGTCAGGAACCGCCTTTGACAAACTTTGAGGGCTCCACTGGGGATACTCATGCCAGTTCACTAGTTTACTTACTCCTGGCCACCTCTCTTCATTAGGAGTACCTAACAACCTGTGCAGCATGGATCCAAAATAATAGCGAGTTTAAATGACATGGACTAATGATAACATTAAACCATTTCAGTTTGAGCAATTTTATTTTGGTAAACCTGAATATATGTAGGAGTTGCTGAAGCTCAGAATCTCCTGGGAAGAGTGCTTGATTTGTGACAAGTTCAGCTGCAAAATATGTAAAGCACATGTTAGTAAAACGATGAAGGCAATAATTAAAAAGGAAAAAAAAAATGCATGGAACAAGTAGAGAGAAGAGAAGAGATGAGAGTGGTTACCAAATATACAAGCCACAGACCACATATCCACAGCGGTTGAGTAATGAGTAGCACCAAGAAGAACTTCAGGAGCTCTGTACCAGAGGGTCAATATCTGCAACATTGCAAAGTTGATGATTGAGTGATGTAGGTATAACAATAGCCAGTAGCAGCAGAGCAGCAATGTGGGAATTGAGAAATTGAAGAGTAGCTTTGTGGTACCTCGTGGGTGTACTTCTTAAGTGGAACGGTGAATGCTCGAGCTAATCCAAGATCGGCGATTTTGAGCATCATGGTCTTGCGGTCCATGAGAAGATTGTGTGGCTTAAGATCCCTGTGTGAGTGTAAATAAAGAGAAAGAAGCTAATCTAATGATTTCAAACTTGATAAACAAGTTTTAAAAAAAAAATGTAAGAGTCTTAGGCAGAAAAATCGGAAAAAGAAGAGAAGAGAAGGAGAGGAGAGGAGATAACCTGTGCAAGATGCCATGGCCATGGCAAAAAGCGACACCCTTGCAGAGTTGGTACATGAGACTCTGCAGCAATGGATAGTAAGGTGATTAGTAATTAGAAAGAAATTGAATTTGTTAAAGAGATAGAGATAGAGATAGAGATAGAGAGAGATACCTTAACGATATTGGAAGGGATATTCTGAGAAGTAGAACGGAAGGTGCGGATGAACTTCTTGAGGTCAGTGTCCATGTACTCAAACACCAAATACAGGACGGTGTAGCCTTCTTTATTCAGACCTTGTTTAACATCCATCAACCTAACCAAATTGAAAATGAAATTGATGAATATGAATATGAAATTGGTGAATATGAAATTGAATGAAACCCTAACCCTAACCCTAACCCTAACTAGTAGAGATAGAGGTACTGACTTGACTACATGGGGATCCCTAGAGAGCATGCGCAAGATGGAGACCTCGCGGAGAGTGGTGGGAGGGACGCCTTCGTCGTCCTCGTGGAGACGCGTCTTCTTGAGGGCGACGATCTTCCCAGTCGCCTTCTCTCTCGCTCTGTAAACCTTCCCGTAAGTCCCTTCTCCAACCTTCTCCAACTTCTCAAAAGCATCCATGGCCGATCCACTTCCACTTAATCCTATTACTTCTTTTTCCATTTCTCTCTCTCTCTCTCTCTCTCTCTCAATTCTTTCTCTTCTTTCTTTCTCTTCTTTTCTTTCCTCTCAATTCTCAAATCTAATCTCTAACCATTCATTTATTTATATATATATATNAAAAAAAAAAAAAAACACACACACACACACATACACGCTACTATGACGGTTAAGTTTATAATTTCTCCGCTTTATTAGTTGTTGGGGCTGTTAATCCAACTAAATGTACTGAATTTGGTAATCTTATTGGAGATGTTCATAGTTTATTATCTTTTTGCCCTGGGCTCTGTTGTACACACTCGTAGAAAACTGAAGTGTGCTGCTCATGAGTTACCAAAATTAGCCTTTAAGCATAAATGATGAACTGGTTTCGTTGAAGGATATCCCCTCTATCTATTCAGTCTCTAATTTTTTCAGATGCTCATCAATTAAATTTCAGACTTTCTTTCAAGGGAAAAAAAAAAAAAAAAGAGACCCTTAATTGTTACTTTGTGTGACAAAGAAATGAATCTACTTTTGTAAATAAGCAAATGTCATTTACATTTCACAACAACAACAATTCAATGGGATCATGACAAAAATAAATTTATCCTCCATTCCTATAACCATTCCTCCAATTTCTTAATACAAATAAATGCATTCTCTTCCTCTGTTACTTTAATCATAATTATTAACTTCACATTTTGGTTTTAACCCTTTCTTTTGCATGACTGGTTGGTAGTTCCAGTTCGTCCCTTGGAATAAAATGAAATATTTTGCAGAGAATGATTGTGTGTAAAATTTCGAATTCTAAAAGAGTTTTACAATCAATTCTTCCAAAATTTCAAATTCAATTGAAATTACAAGGACTATATGATTATCCTGCAATACAGTGTTAAACACAAATATATATATATATATATAGAGAGAGAGAGAGAGAGAGAGAGAGAGAGAGTTTCATTACCTGATCTCGTTAAATTAAAAAAATAAATAAAAATAAAAATAAAAAGGAAGAAGAAGTTATTTGATGAATACCAGTTACTCGCCTTCCACCACTTGCTGCTACCTGTCCACACTATTGTTACATTGTATTTACAATACAAGGGATGTCTTCTCAAAGAGAGGAGGAGAAAATCAATATCCAGTATCTACCCTAAACACTAACACGTATGTTAATATTGGAGAAAGCCCTCTTCCCATCTCTCTCCTTTATCTTCTTTAGTTTACACTTCTACAAACAGAGGATGGAAATGGCGCCACAACTAACCAGCTCTTAACCCCTTATTCTAAATTCTGATATTGAGCCTCACATTCTGAACATTCACTGATATCTTTAACCTACGTTCTTCCATATCCTTGAGAACAGCGAGAAGCTTTGCTCTATATGCTTCGCATCGCTGACCTGCATCTTCCAGTTGGGCAGTCAATTCCTGAATTTTATTGTCCCGATCCTACACATCATTGGATAGCAAACACCATAACTATGGTTTCATTCAAACGGACATGTACTTACACAGACACAACAAAAAGCACATGAGAGTATACGTGAAGAAAATTTCTGAACATGATATATGCTATGTATAATGAAGAACAGCCTGGTTCGATCCTCATGCGCAGATAAAGATGGCTAAACTTTGTCTTATTGTTTGATCAAGAATCAAAAGGTAAATGCCAATTCAGAATAATCTTATCATACGTACCAAAAAGATGATTAGATTAATCATATTGGCTAATAAATTCTTTTAGTTTTTGAATACATACTATACACGCTATCAAAAAACAAATTACAAACATCAGAAAGCTTTACTGTGCCTCCTATTTGACAAGGTTCTTTAACCCCATTTTACAAGCAGAACATTATCCACAAAGACACTTCGACAGCAGCATCAAAAGCGTAAGGTATACATAAAACTTATAATTTATACAACTTAGAGACCATGAAAAGAAATGCTTTCCCATGACAGAATAACGTACCATTGAGTAGGACTCACGAAGCTGCTGGCTGCCACCACAAGTACCGGTTTGTATGACTCCAGAAGCCTGCAATTTTGCAGCAGCAACTTTCTTGGCAGCCACGTGAAGAGATTCCATTGCCACATTATAGATAAGTACTGATTCAGCCCCTTCCTCTACATATTTGATGGCCTCCCTGCGTAGATTTTCATAGCGAGCAGCAGAAGAATCCTGAGAAGTACTAGGCAATCCAAGAGCGTGCTCATCCAATAAAATTCCACTTTTGGCATTTCTTGTCCACCTTTTCAGTATATAATGGGATGGAAGTGTCAGAACATTGGTTACTCTAAACACTGCTAAAATGTGTCTACAAATGATGCCTGAAAACTCAAACATTTGGCAACTACAGCTAGCTTTCTTTTCAAAAACATTGAACTTAACAAAGTGGGCCTTATGATCTTCCCCAAATTTTGCAACCCGATACGTGGTTTCTAATCCCGTGTCATCAACAATAGTCGCAGGATAAGCAAGAGTCTCAACTAGTTCTTCTTGGAATTTCGTGAATATTATCTTTGTATAAATTTTTGCAGCCTGTTTTTCCATGGGAGATGGCGTCTTTAGAACTGGAGTGATGTTCATCGTTTCGTAATCTGCCTTTACTTCCTTTTCATAGCGAGAGGCAACTGCTTTTTCATATTGCTTTATCAGTGCCTGAATAGTAGTTGATGCGTTTATATACCCATCGAAGTATGAATTTATATTATCACTTCCCTGAGTTATGGACATCTCCCCAAAGAATGCATCCCGAAGAAACACAGGAACCCACTGCAGGCGAGCATTATACATCGACTGAAGCCATTCATTGTCCCCAAGACTGTATCTTTGAAGAAGGGACGCCCAACAAGACTCGAAATCATCAATTGTCTCAGTAATATTGATGCACCTCAAGAACTCAGCTTCAAAAGTAGGGTGCGAGTGATAAATATCAGATAGTTTCTCCTGAGCTTCTCTAAACACATTCCATTTACAAAATCGGTGGCGGGTTTCGGAAAATACCTGCACAACAGCTGAGCGTATGATTCTATCCTGATCTGTGGTGATTGAGATTGGATGACGACCGGACATTGCAGCTAACCAGGTTTGGAACAGCCATACGAATGACGACTCCGATTCATTAAGAAGTAAAGCGCATCCAAACAAGACAGGTTGCCCATGATGGTTCCAACCCGTGAACGGGGCAAATGGCACCCGGTAACGGTTTGTCCTGTATGTGGTATCAAATGTAACAGTGTCACCAAAGTAGCTATAGTTCAATCTTGAATTTGCATCAGCCCAGAAAACGTTTCCTGTGGAATTGTCGGTATCCCCCTGAATGGCACAAAAGAAACTCGGATCCTCATCTTGCATTCGCTTCAAATAGTCAAAGACAAGCTGACCACCGGTTCCGAGAGTTCTCTGCCTAGTGCCGCTCATATAATTCTGGCAATCGACTTTTGTGAAACCAACATTGTTGATACCACCGGATTCCTTAATCAAGACGGACATGACCCCACTAGGGCCCATTCCAGCGGCTTGAAGGGTGTCAATGAGGCTGCGAGCGGGACCGGAGACGTGGCGGTGGGAGCGGAGGGAGTGGACCTTATCAGGTGGGACAAGGTCATGGTTATGTTCCTTGACCAGCTTGGAGACTGCCCATTTGCCACAAGTCTGCTTCTTGACGGTCATCTGGGCTTTACAGCCAACTCGGGTAATGGTACGGTGGCGCTTGGAGGTGTTGTTATCAGCGGGCAGGCGGCGGCGAAAGCCCTCACGGGAGCAGACAATTTGGCGGCAAATGATGGAGCCATCACGGCGAGAGCGCTGGTAGACGCTGACCCGAGTGCTGAATCCTATGCGGCGCGCATAAGAGTTGTAGAACATGCGGGCGGCCTGTTCGGAATCGAATTCCATTCCCTCGTAAGGTTCAAGATTGGGGTCGCCATCGCCGCCGAGGCCGTGGCCGTGGTGGCCATCGCTAGCAGAAGAAGAACCCTCCTGGACCAAGTCGTCGTCGTCGTCGTCGTCGTCGTCATCATAATCATCAAGATCATGATGGAAATGTTGGTAGCTGTGGTGGGGATGATGTTCATGTTGTAAGTCGAAATCGACGACATCATTGAGAGGCTCAAAATCCATGACAGGCAAAGCCAAAAGCCAAAGCCAATTTTATAAAGATTTCAGATGCTTCATTTAGTTGCAGAGCAGAGGAAAAATGAAAGTATGAGTTTACTGACCGGAGATCCCCGCGGGAACCGGAATATTGGATTTGGGACCCAAACAACTGACAAGCCAAGCCAAAGCCAAAGCCAAAGCCAACGCCAACGCCATCTAGGCTGCTTCCTCACACTTTCACTTTCACTTTCACTTTCACTTTCACTTTCATTTGGAAAGGAAAGAAGTCAAGAACAGAGAGAGAGAGGGGGAGAGAGAGAGAGAGAGAGAGAGGGAAACAGCCAAATTTTGAGGGTTTACAGCGTTTGGGGAAAACTTTTGGGTGTTATAGAGAAGATGGGACTTCCTTGTTCTATACTAAGGAGATGCGATCAGCTGTGACGCGATTCATGCATACATCCACGCAATCTAACTCATCTACAAAAAGCTCTGTTTGTTTCAACCATTCCATTCCATTGGAATAGAAAATCTATTTGAATGTGTGTTTGTTTCAACAATTCAGTTTTTCATTCAAATGATCTTTTAGAATGTGTGTTTGTTTCAACAATTCAATTTTTCCATTCAGATGGTCCATCCAAAAAGTTAACCATTGGAATAGTTTTTTTGTGTCTTGAATGAGAATGGAAGGGGGAGGTGATTTTGAATGGTCCATCATCATCGCCCCTATTTTTTACTATTCCTATTTTCATATTTGTGATGAATAACATGGGGCCCGTTTGGTTCGCCTATTTGAATGTGTGTATTTGAATGAAAATTGTGTAATGTGTTATAATTGGAATGGGAGACATTTGAATGGAAAAAATAGTGGAATATGTTGTAATTAGAATGGGAGCATTAGAATGGACCATTCAAAAATACCTCCATTCCTCTATTCTCATTCAAGATACAAAAAAACCATTCCAATTGTTAACTTTTTGGATGGACCATTTGAATGGAAAAACTGAATTGTTGAAACAAACACACATTCTAAAAGATCATTTGAATGAAAAAACTGAATTGTTGAAACAAACACACATACAAATAGATTTTCCATTCCAATAGAATGAAATGATTGAAACAGACGAGCCTATATTTATTTAAAATAAAAACTATCTATCAGAATCCACACTCAAGATAAAAAAGATAAAAAGTTGACATTCAGTCACGTAAGTCGGGCTAAGTTCGGAACAAAAAAACCTTTTTGATCTACAAAATTTGTCGTTCCAAATAATGGAATGAATGAACAAACACCGAGTAAATTGGCCGAAAATGGTCTTTTTCCTTAACCAATCTTTTCAATAAAGGAAGTCCGAAATTTGTGACTTTTCTTACTGCTAGGTCAAAAAATATCATTGGATTTATTATTAGTCCTAAAAAAATCATTCAAAAAAAAATATAATCATACAAAAAAATCTTAAAATAAGTAAAATTGCACAACGAAATGAGCTCAGTGAACCTTATTTTATTATGAGTTTTTAGGGTAACTCGCCGCATTTTTCAATGAGAGCTAATATAAATGTATATTAAGTTTAGTAGATGAATGACCTTTTCGTTCTTTTGTGCTTTTGCTAAATGTTTCTCTAATCAAGAGCTTCTTCTTCGACTTGATTTCTAGCATTGCAATTTTTTTTTTTTTCATGAAAAGCTTCAGGATAATTATCAATTATAGCATTCCTCGAAAGTTACAAATTATTCATTTGACATCCACAGTTTTAAAGGTAAACATAATCTTGAACAATTTTAAACTATGCTGTTGATCTGATGTGATGTTGATGCAATGAGGTGTAATAGAGAAAACACAAACAGACCCCTTATTTGATATTTAATGAAATAATGAAACAAGTGTGGATTTTTCGCCCGGGGGGGGGGGGGGGGGGGGGAGGGAAAGAACAAGTACCCCCTGATATATTTTTCAGTTAAACTTATAAATATGCAATTGATCCCCAAATCTCCCAGTTACCGTTCAAATTGAGACTTGTCATCTAATTACTCAAGTTCGCTAATTAAATTAGAAAAATGATTCCCTTTCTCTTTTATTCATGTGTTCACTAATCTATTTGGAAAACACTATTTTGAAAAATCTTTCACATAGTTATTGAATTTTAAAAAGATGACTCAATTGCTCTAATTAATAAAAAAGAAGGTGCTCGTGTCTCACGATAAATGGACAAATCAGTTCAATCTCCTCATGCATCATTTTATTGGAAAAAAAAAAAAAAAAAAACCTCAATGTTAAGATTTAGCATTCTATCCCCAAAATGGAGTTTTGAACCACTCAAAACTGCTTTATTGTCACATAAAGCAAAATTTATCTTTCCAAATCATTCAAAGATACAAACCTCTCAATTATTTTGCACAGAAAGTTAGACGAGGAGAAAGCTGTTATTACCATAACTTTAGTTCCGCACCCGAATATGCCTAAAGAAAAATTTTGACAGCAAAAGACACGAAATGATTTTGGAATTTTTAGCAATCACAGGCTAATGCACCAGCCATAAGGATAAAAGGGGGAAGAGAAAAAAATAGAGCGGGACTAGCGTATTTTTAAAGGGATGACTGGCTGCCGAACGAAGTTGTAGACATCACAGATAGAACATCTGTTACAGAGGCCATGACACTCAAAGCTGCTTTTAGAACCTCTTGCGAGCAACCTGGCTTTACGATAGTTCGGACCTGGAAATGAAGAGAGTGAGAATCCCACTTAGCACACAACATCATCTGAGAAAAACCTAAAATGACGACAATTTGGACAACATACCTACTAAATTACATAATGAACAAAAAAGAAAAACAAATAAATAAATAAAATAACAACCCTTGTCCTTTCACCGTAGATACGATTTACTTCGAAAACAACATAAAGAATAAATATGGAATTAGTTCAGCACCTTGTCAAGATATTCTTGAAGTTTCTTGATCCGGCCCATGTAGTCCTGGTCTTCAACACATAGTGTCACAGCCTTAGCATCAGCACCAGGACCATCAAACTGGAGTGGTCCTGGATTTCTGTACAGATCATCTATCAGAAATTTCGTGGCATTTTGCCTCAGCAGCCTGCAAGTAAAGTCAGTAGCAGGTTAACACAGATTTTACATCATTAACTTCTTTTCTTTTAACCAAACTCTTTCACATATCACAGATAAGACAGCCAATGGCAAGAAAACTTACTCATATGCTTTGCCTTTCAAATCTACAGTAGCAGGATGAATAGCAGGTTTTCCAATCGATGATGTGGCACCAGGATTTTGAGACCACCGCTTCACAGTCATCATTGCCTAATAGTGTTCGTTGAATACACGAGGGGGAAAAAAAGGATCAAAATTCTGCAAAAGTGATAAATAGAAGAAAGAAAAGACAAGCAAGGAATTAAGTACTTCTAGAAGCTATGCTAAGGAAGTAGAAACAAAAATGAAAACATACAGTAATTGGTGCAGCACCACAACGCCACTTGTTCACTGGATTCTTCAGGTTAGTTACTGTTGCCATATAACCATTCAATCCAGCTGCTAAAATATGGTAGCTAATATGCCCAAGAACCTATAAGGATATAATACCACATTTCAAAATGAGAACGAAATAAAAGCTTAAAAATCTCTACATCAGTGGCGGATAACCGAAAAAGTGGCACAACATACATAGGCATAATCACAATCAAACTTAGATGGTAAAGATCCCCGAGCTTGATAACCAAAAAAGTGGCAGATAGCATTAAATTTCTTCCCTTTGTATGTGCCCTCTTTCTGTTCATACAAATCAATGAGATCAGTTAGTAAGAAAGTCGAACATAATGCATAAAGTTAACTGAAATATATATTTCATGCATTTTCTTAACAAAAACAAGATTTGAAAAGGTTACTATACCGAGGTATAATATAGATGAAAGCACTAAAGTACAGATGGAAACCATCATAAAGAGCAAACGTGGAAAAAGCATCAATGGAAAATAATTAACATGAATAAACACGGATAAAATATGGTCTAATCATAATAAGAGAGGGAGAGGTCAATATATTATACCAGACGCTTGTTAATTTCTGCCTCCACAAGATGTGCTAGAAGTTTCTCTGTTTCAATCTGGAGAAAGCAAAAAGATTAAGAACTTGAAAGTACGAAACTCCTCACAGCACTGGTATATCTGAACTTACCTGGGATAACTGTGCAGAGTCATCCGATTCAGGGTGAAGAAGCAGCTGTAACCGCAAAAAAATAATAGGGAGCTCTAGGTTAAATGGTATCTTTAGTAATTAAGTGCCAATAACCGTCAAAATGAGCATAGGAACAAAATGAAACCTGTCTCTTAATAAAGGGTGGCAAAAACTCGAACAAAGCAGAAGCCCAAGGTGAAAGCTGAGAAGAAATTTTATCAACAGAAACACCTTCCCTAAGAAGACCATGAATTTCCTGAGGAACAGAAGAAAACAGTGTTAGCACTTGATCTGAGAGGAGGATGAACAAATATGAAACCAGAAGCTATCACCGAAAGGAATGCTCAAGAAAGAAATCTTCACATCCCTCCACAACCAAGTTGATTGCATTATACCTTCAAAAGGGCATAGACTTCAGGAATGCTTTCTATAAGTCCTTCAGGAAGTAGAATGACACCATGGTATTTGTCTGTTGAAATTCATGAGTTTAAGTAAACAAAAGTGGAAAGAAACTATAAACAACAACAAGCAGCAAAATAACCATAACATACATAAAATATAAACATATTTAAAAATAAAAAAATAAAAAAATAAAAAAAAAAGCACCAAAACCAATTGAAACCTTGTTCTGCACGGGCTTGAACTGCATCACAAATTTGCTTAGTTATGTCAAAGAGAGTCAGTTTGGATGCAGCCACCTCCTCACCAAGAATAACCTGTTGAAACCATAAAACTACATATTAGAAAAGGAAAATATACATATATATACATAAGACGAATTTGGATGGGATGAATTACAAAGAAGACTTCAATAAGATGAATCACAAAGAAGCGCTAACCAAATTTGGATGGGACTGGAGCGTGCACTCCAGGGCAACATGTGATGCCTTTCGGCCCATGAGTCGAATAAAATAATAATACTGCAAAACATAAATAAGTAAAATATTATCCAGGCAATGTTTCTCATATAAGAACTTTCTCATATACAAAAATAGGAGTTTGCAATACATAGGGATGAAGTACACAATTCAGGAAACTTAAATAACGGAAGAAAAAAGATTACAACATGATTAAAGGAGGAGTAGACTACCTTCTCCGCAGAAAGAGCATCGGTGCAGACATTGCTGATAAGTTGGGAATTGACCTAATTATAAGAACCAGAAACTTTACTATCCATGGCAGCATTTTTAACCTCACATAGTGTAAACGGATAAAACTAAGACTAGACATGAGACGAACTTCTTTATATAAATATGATATATGTGTACACATATATATATATATAGAGAGAGAGAGAGAGAGAGAGGATCTTAGCCAAATGCCTATATGTAAATATACACTTATTGTTGGCTCCTCAAAATATCTGTTTGTAAAACGAATAGAAACAAAGACAAGGAAATAAGCTATTTAAATACTTCACTTTATCATATTTGCACTGCTTTTACTGTAAGTTAATCGTAATAAAAAAGGATACTAACACTATAGACTTTTATGGAATGCTAAAGCTTCTCTGTTGAAAACAAGAACTTAAGATTCAGTGGTCCCTCAGGGTAGCAAATTTCTTAAAACTTCCATAAACAATCATGTTGGTTGGACTGGGAAAATACCTTGCAAATTGTATCGAAACCAACATTAGATTCCACAAACTGGTTCTTAAGGTCCCCGTTCAGTGTGACAGGAACTCCAACAACCTACATTTCAAACAACACAATCAACATTTTATGTTAAAACATACATATATACTACATTCAAACTAACTGAAAAAAAGGCAAGCACCACAAGTTTGATCAAATAATTCTAAAGTTCCAAACGTAAACTGAAATGATTTCCGACCACTGACCTTTGTGTTTTTCAATAAGTCATGAGTTAACAATACTAATCGAGTACTTCACAATTTATGCCTACAAGTATCATGTATAGAGTACCTTTGTTGGACATTTTTCTTCAGCAAATGTTTCTGCTAGTTGAGCAGCATCCGTGTTTGATGTCACCCCTAGAAGAATAACAAGATTCTATAATTAATTAAGTGATCAAGATTATATATGCTGGCCAAAAAACCATTATGCATATAATTTACCTCCAATGATGACAAGGCCATCTAATTTCAAATCCCTGCATGCAGTTAATGCAGCATTGACTTGCTCAGTTGTTCTAATCTGATCTTTTGTCCGTCCCAGCAAATCATAGCCACCTTGTCAAGCACAATAGTAAAATACAGCTTGGAAATGAGAAATCTATGGACCGGCAAAAGATAGACCAGTTCAAAACCATCCATAATTCTTCAATAGAGAGTGTATACCTACCTTGATTCTTGTAGGTTGCAAGAATTTCATCAGTTATCTCAAGAGTTTTCTGTGCAAATAAACCTTCAGAACCCCCTGTGGATAGATGAAGTATCATCTTAAGTACAATGTTACATAAACGACAAAATAGAGGCTATGAAGAGTGTCGAAAAGGAAAAATAGATACGTATTGACACACAAGTTCGGAATTGAATACCGTAAAGAGCAGGAAAACTAATATAAGATATTGTTGATGATGAGAATCAAACCACTATACAGAGACAGAAGCAAATAAAGCAAAACGTTGCTCTATATGATAATTGAAACATTAAGGCTAGGGTGATAGTATAGAGGGAGTATAGCGTAGAGTTGTAGATGGTTACCCAAGAATCCAAGTAAAGTGCTGTTGGGGTTGTGAATTTTGAGAGCATTGAGAAGACCCCATATGACGTTGTGACCTCCAGGAGATTGTCTCCCACAGAAGACAATGCCCACCCTTGAGAAAAAATGAGAATACAAAGACAATAAATAACAAGTACGCATATTTGTGAATGATAAGTATTGATTTTTGGAGCTGATAAAAACTGATACCTGTAAGCTGGATGGTCCGTTATAATGTGAGCATCAGGTACTTTAGCAGTGGCCCTAAGAAAGTGAGCCAATGGGAGGCCATAAGTGTGAGGGAAGGATCGACTTATGGTGTGGGCGTCCGTGGGGTCCACAGTTGTGGTCGTATCCCCAAATTCAACCCTCACAGTAGTTCCCTGTTATTGATTGTGAGCGTGACACGGCCGCAATCAGCAAGAGCAACCCAATTGATAAAAAATAAAAAATAAAACTAATAATAATAACAGAGTTAATGTCAGGCCACTTCACTAGAACAGAAACAGCATCACTGCACTTTGAATGTGATTGTCAGTTCTAATTTCCCTAATACTGGACTGGTATTCAAACTTCTAGTCCTTACTATATTATATTTATATTTAAGTAAAAATATAAATCTAGTCTCCTTTGGAGACTCAAAGACAAACAGATCTAGTGTTATGGTATGGTCATGGTCTTCTTTGGCTTTGGGATGGCAACAGATCCAAATCCGTCAATAATACAAAAATGGAAGGAAAAAAAAGAGAAATAGATATCTCATATATATATATATATATAAAACCTACCTGGAGACAAGGAGGCAGCTCCGGCTGGTAGAGAGATCGGAGCCTCTGGAGCTCGGAGAGTTCTCTGGGAATGCCGTAGTCGGAATCCATGGATATCTAATCCCAATCCAATCCAATCCAACACTCTAACACTCTTCTTTTAAGTCTTTAACAGAGTATACTATTATACTGATACTGATACTGTGACCGACTGCAAACCCATATATGTCTTTGTGTTTTTCATAACAACTAAGAAGAAGCCATTATTTTCATTTTATAGTCTCGGCATTTGGTGGGTTGGCGATACAACCAACCAAAGCACGCTTCTTGTCCTTAATGACCCGCTTTTCCCATTTCCCCCTTCTTTCTTCCGCTTTATTCCCATAATGCCACCACCTCATTTCCCCTTATTACCCTTACTTCTTACCACACTGGAATTACACAATCATCCCCTTCTAAATTCTCATACGAGGCTTCTCCAAAGCAAGTGCTATGGTTAATAGACTCGATACTTAAATTAAAAAACAAAAACTCGTAAAAAAATCATCTCCAAAGTAAATGCTATTATCAATGCTATATTTATCTCTAAAAAGCGCAAAATGCTAAATTTGTTATCGAATTTGATATTTATTCTAAAACACAGTATTATTTAAAATGCTATTTTGAAATTTTTATTAATTGATTAATAAATTAATTAATAAACAATTTACTATCAAAATACGTATTAATTTAGGACCCAAAAATATATTGAAAAGTGAACAAGCGATTGATCAAGTATTGTCAATTTGAATTTTTATGTTCTAAAATTGTCAAATAATCATAAAATCAAAATTAATTAAATGTCAAATTGAGTATTACATTATACTAATGCCAAATTTTGGCAAAGTATTGCATATTCCAAAATTTAGCACAAGAAATAAAATTTACTTTGGATAATTTGTATGCTTTATAATTTTTACAATAAACATAATAGTCCAGCATTACATCGGAAATACACAATAATTTAGTATTACATTGGAAAATACTCTACAAATCGTTAGTTTCGTATTCTTTTTTAGCATTTTCTTTTATTTGTTACCAACAAAACTTTTTGATGCAGGCGCATCAGTCAGCACGAGATGGCCTTATATAGTTCAAGCTACACTGATTTATAAGCATCCTCTAAATAATGATTTAATGACGATCTCGAGCTTGATTATGGATAATAATAATTGTATTCCACGGGAATTATGAAAGGCATTATGCTAAACATATTATTGTTACATACATATGTTATACTCTCAAAAATTAATAGCTGTATTATGAAATACATTTATTACCTCTTTTATGCTCTAAAAAATTAATAGATACAAAATGAAAGTACTTTTTCACTCTTTTATGCACTAGGAAATTACACTCAAGACCAAATTTATTTTACGAGCTCCGTTGTAGAATTCAAACATAAACTACTAAAAGACTAAATGGACAGATTGACACTAAAATAAGAAATTTATTGCATAAGCATTATTAAAATATGATTTTTGAGTTTAGTTGTCGAGATTTCTCTTTCATTTTTTACTCTTTACAAAGAAGCGAGAATTTGAATCTTAAAACTTCACCACCGAGAATTGTAGCGCTTATACGACTAATCTAAATGTATTTGTTAGGGGTGTCAATTCGTGTCGACGGGTCGAGGTCGTGTCGGGTTGAAGTCTAATATATATATAAATTATGTCAACCCGAATCCGACCCGTGACCCGTCGTGCCAGAAAACCATCAACACTAACCCGACCCGCACCTAAAACGGGTTGACCCGAACCCGACCCGCACAACCCGCTTTGGTGAATAACATCCAACCCACAACCAGATTTTGACCCGTCAACCCGTTTTTGACCCGCCAACCCGCTATGACCCGTATTTTTTTACTTATATTTTTTTTTCTAAGACTATTATTGTCTCATTTTAAAATAAATAAATTAGGGATAATTTATAAATATAATTAATAACTTATAATCCCAAAACTTACATTGTACAAATTAAATATATCTATAATAATAGTCATAAAAAAATTGAATAAAAAATATTTTTATAATTTAATTATTTATATATTTGTTGACGGGTCAAACGGGTCAAGTTCGTGTCAACCGGGTTGACCCGAACCCGAACCGTTTTTTTTATTCGTGTCAGGTTGGTCAACCCGAACTCGACCCGCACCCTTTTTCTTCAACCCTAACCTGCAAAAAATCGTGTCGTAACCCGAATTGCCACCCCTAGTATTTGTACACCCTATGTTTTCTGTTAAGTATCACCAGTTTTCAAAATTTAAGTTGCACAAAAGGAATTGGGACAGACGACATTGAAGGGGCGAATGTGGAAGGATGTCAAAAAGCAAATTCACATTGGACACGTGTTGACTGAAGGGAATATAGGAAAGGGGTATAAAGCATCTTCACCGAACTAGCTATTGTACATTCGTTTGGGTTTGGGAATATGCCCAAATGGGTATTCCTGTCATTTCAAATTGGCCCCCAGACTCACCAAACCGACTGCGTAACTGATAGAACACCGGCCATGTCCCTTACCTAACGCTCCCACTGATTCTGATTTTTCTTTTTCTTTCTTTTTTTTTTTCCTTTTTTTATCGTTTCTTTAAGATAGACATTGTTTTATGTCCTCTTTAGGTGAAGCTGGTAGTTTTCACTTCTCAGGTGCCTGCATCAGCATCGCCCGCCCCCTTCTCAGACTGCCTTGTGCACCAAACACCAAGTAGTACCACTAATTCGCAATAACATCGCACAGTTAACCCAACCCCACCCTGTAATAATTATATCTCAGTGGGCTCTAGATCCATAAACAACGCAGTAAAGCTTGAAAATTTGTACAAACTCAGTAAACTAAATATTGAATAATCCGAAACAGAGAACATAAATTACTACTTAACTAATTAACAAAGATGTCAGATCAAAGCATAGATAGCGTCTTGGATCCAAGATAACACATAAGGATTCCGACTGTGACGGATGGGAACATTGGTAATAGGGATAAACCCAAAACCAACACTAACCCAACAAAACCAACACTGAACAAACAAAGGGCAGGCAGGTTTAACGTATTAAGAGACTTGGAGAAGCAGGAAAATGTTTCATCCTCGTCCAGGACGCTTTGCATCTCCTAGTTTTTACAAAAGACTGCGCTCCCACGTATCCATATTTCTCACTATAGGCTTCTCTTGGAGGCGCCACTCTTTGTGGAGCCTTGTTTCCCTCGTCGCCTTCTACCTCCACTTGGTGATTTAGTAGAGGGTTCATTACTGGCAGAGTGAACAGGCACGTGATACCCAGGAACCAAAGCAGGGAACCCAACAGCAGGGATTCTGCAGAGCAAACCAAAGACGATAGATACAATTTGGCTCAGTAAAACTGGAATTTGGAACATAACAAGGACAATTAAAGATGCAAGAACCATGAACCTACAATTTTTTTTTTATTTTTTCCTTATATTCGTTTAGTTAATCTTTTGTTTTGTCCCCCCCGTCTCAACCAAAAAAAACCTCCAAAGAACCGTGATATGGGTCTCTATTTGTACATGATAGACCTCAATTAATTCCAATCCAATTCTAAGTTTTCTATAATTCAAAAAGATGGATGGTGGTCATGTGAAAGATACCCAAGAAGAGCACAGCAGACTCCTGCTTGGTGGTTGTGGGAGCAGCATATGCATTGCCCATCTGCAAACCGAGGCGTAAAGCATGGTTCTCAGCATAGCAACAGTGGAGCAAACGCCCCAGTCGCCTGCATTCTCCTTCCAGATACTTGCTTTTCATCTCCAATTCCTTCACATACATCTTCTTCCTCTCTCTAGATCGCACTGCCGCATCTCTATTTCTCTGCTGCCTGCAGTATTAATTTTTTAATTAATTAATTCTTTCATTCATTTAATTAATTAATTAATTGTAATATGTATATCTATATCTACATCTTCTTCCCTACCCCTTACTACGCAGCTTATCCAATTGCAACAACAACAACAACCAACACAATTTTATTTTGTCATTCGCTTGCACACACAACAAGCACAAAATAATTGGGGTTTCAATAACCATTCACCATGTATAATAATAAGATTTTTTTTATTTTTTTTTTTTAAAAAAGTAAAATAATAATAAATTATTGGTAACAACCCTACCTTTTCCGTTTCCTGGAGAGGGGATCGTCCACCTCCTCCTCGGGAGTAGCGGCGGGGATCTCATCCGAATCGTTTCCGGGCGAACCGCCAACCAGTATATCCGCCAAGAAATTCCGAGAATAGTCGTCTTCGGCAGGCTCCGGAGAAACCTTGGGGGCGGCAACGTCGTCGTCGTCGTCGTCCTTCATCAACAGTTTCTCAATCTCATCGATCCAGGACCCGTTGGGAGGGTTCGACAAAGCAGAGGAAGACGGTGACGAATCAGTGAGAACCACCGGCCCCGGAGGTTCCCACTCTAACAGATGATTCCAGTCGCAGTCGATTAGGTCAACCTCACCTCCTTCCAAAAATTTTACCTCATCATCTCCATCCATTAATACCACCCCCCACCCCAAAAGCAATATAATAGGATAACACACTTCGACGCAGACGAAGAGAGAGGTCCCTATAGATTAATATAATCGCTTCTGATTTGAAGCAAAGCACCGCACCGCACCGCACCGCGGGGCATTTATACCTATCAATCAACGCGAACAGGAACTGGAAGCCGAAGCGCGTTGAAATATATCCGGAGCCTTCGTCCCCAAGAAAAACGTTTAACCTTATGGCGACACGTGTACCCTTTTTCGCAATGCCGTCACTGGCCCAATAGAAATCTGCAACCTGGCCACCCACTCAGCTCGGCTTTCAGACGTGGACACCATTGCCCTCCATTTGACTTTTCCTGCGCGGTCCGGTCCAACTCCAGCCGGGCCCCAGAAGGACGGCCCATGTACGGCGAGGTCTGGGCCTGGACCCTTGGCATTTTCCACCCATCACTCCCATTCTGTGCCCTTCGACCCTCTTAGGCCTTAGCAAATTGTCAGCTCCTTCCTTCACGCTTGTCTTTTTGTTTTTTTGGGCAAATTAGTGTGTTCCTTTTTTTTTTAATTTTTTTTAACGTTTCATTTTAATAAATGTCTGTCTGTTCTTTCACCCTTTGTCTTTTTTTTTTTTTTTGACAAAATGACCAAGTTTAGAAATTCCAATATATGTCAGTTATCAGACCTTTATCATATATGATATCTACTCTTGAAGTAGGTTGGCTCAAGTGATAAGAGCACCTACTACTTAAGATCTTGGTCATAGGTTCGAATCACACCAAGAGTAAGTGTGAAACCTTAATTGGATGGAGTGGGAATTGTGTAGTAGTAAAACTGATAAACTCAAGTCATTTCATTATATATAAATATATATGTATACATATATCTTTGAAGTTAGTCATTTTATTATAACTTTAAAATCATAAACATTATTTAAAATGAAGTGAAACATAAAGAACCCATTAGCGCTTCCCCTAAATTAAGAATAATTCATGATGTGCAAGGAAACGTGAATTTAGAATTTGCCAATTTCTTTCCTTTCATTTTGTGGTTTGTAAACGTTCGTAGGTTCGTAGGCTTTGTACATGACTAATTTCACTAAAAAATTTTATAATACTAAAGTTGTACAACAAATATATTTCAGGCGCTATTAATGTAATTAATCCTTACAAATATTAATTTCATTAGCGGCATTCGCGGCATTACACCGAGCTACACCATCCATATGGAGGATGACAACATAGCAAATAAAGTCATAACATATCCAGAAATTAGTGTTTTCTCTGAAAACATACAACAAACTCAATGTAACCAAGCCACTCAAACATCTAACCAACTTGAAGAAAGAAAGTTGACTGATATATGGGATCAGGCTTTAGAGAGAAAAGCTCACTCCTTTTGACAGAAGAAAAATCATACAACACAACGAGAAAGCATGACTCAACAACTTTATTATCTCGGAAGGCTGTTTGAAGGGAAATTGCGCAATGGATTCTCCCTCAACAGTTCCGTTTCCCTGCTCCAAAAGAACAATTATGATGCAAATTAGTAGTCACTTCAGACACAATCACAATTGCAGTCAATTCAAAACCCATGATTGTAAAGCACTAGCTTACTTTTTAAGGTCTTGGCCGTGCCCCTGTCGAAGCTGCAAATCCAAAGACTTGCCGCTCTCAACACGTTTTTTTTGCATCCTAGTGAAAGGCACGATAAAGATAACAAGTAAATTACCAATATAAAATAACATATCATAAGCATAACCCTATCTAGAGCATATTCAACAAGTAAAAGCAGTTCGTCCTATTGACGCAATCCTTGTCACTTCTTATAAGGTAAATGAAGACTTGCACACTAAATAAAATTGGAAGATATCAATTTTTTGTCTCACTGAACTCCAGTGCATAATCAAGATAACAGCTGTCATTTGTTACCGTAATTGTCACACGATATAATTTGATGAAAGCAAGAAAATTATAATTATATCCGTTGACAGAATATCTGCAAAGTGTAACGCGGGTTCATGTAACAGAAAATTCATAATGTTACTACTTACTCTTCACATTCTTCATCGACGAAAACCTCGATACAGGCACTTGATCCTCCAGCTCTGGTTCCCGGTCTTTGTGGAACCTGAAAGAACCAAGTTACATGCTATATAACTACCATGGAAACAAGACAAGGGTCTAAAACCAAAGATGGAATATTGAATCATGTAAGGAAAAGAAAAAAAGCAATGAAACCTTGTATGATTTCCACTTAGTAGGAATAGCATTATTTTCTTTGTTTCTCTCTGCTCGAGATCCAAGAGCTTGCCAACAATTTACGTCTGTCTTCACTATATCCGGGTGGTGATGCAAGGTGCTATCAACAACACCTGAATCTTTATAAATGCTAAGTGGAGCAGCAAGAGCCCTACATAAACATTGAGTTTTAATTTTAGTTTAAACATTTAAAAAAAAAAAACAAATGTGATATCTTTGAATACTGATGTCAAATGATGTTTTAATGAACAATAGCTACCAAGAGAAATCCAATCGTAATTAAAAGTCATCTCACCTATCTCGCTTCAAGTTTTTACTCGAGAGATCAGAGTTCTCCGTTATCTGCATTCCTGTAATAATGGAGAGACTTAAGGAATGATGAAATTCAGGAAGGCCCAGAGATAATAGTTATGAAACTTACGGTTTTCTACTCTAGAGAGGACAGTACCAAAACTTCGGAGTGGTAAGCTTTTGTCCATAGAATCCTACAAGTTGGGAAAAGTTATTGAATTAAATGGCTTACAGAATTTCAGAAAACAATAATTAATACTCCCATAACCAAATTTGCCTACATCATTAGCTTTTGGTCTTCTCATTGAGCGTGCAAGAAATTCCCTGTAAGCATCCTTCAATGTATCTACTGGTAGGGCATTCCTATCCAAATGAAATGCAAGTCAGAACTAAATACCCAGAATACCTGAAAACAAAAATATAAAAAAGGATCTCTAGTCTCCAATTACTTCTCCTGCCAATTTTGAAAATGAGTAGTTCTTTCCTTCAACATTTTTAATTCTTGGATTCTGGTCATCTTCATATTTGTATTCTCTAGAGTGTTTATATGCTTCCGGTAATAGACATAATGCTTAAAGACATGCTATTTCTACTTAAATTAAATGGTATCATTGCGGCTTATTTACAAATTACAAACGAACCAAAAATAATAATTATAAAAAAGAAAAAGAAAAAGGAAAGAAAAATCCAATGTCTTACTGACTTGTGCATTGATGTGACTAGTAGTAATAACAAATGCATAGTCTTTGACCAAAATACGAAATAAAAATAAACTGAATCAAAAATGAGGAGGAGTTGATGAAGAAAATCATATGCATAGAGGCCTGCCCATCTCCTGAAAAATTAGTCTTACCTAGATATACCAAGATTAAATATGTCATTTGCCAGTTTCATCTTGTTCTTGGATTCCATGTGCAAAGCATAGGATATGTAGTACACGGAGTGTGTCTTCCCGATTTTGTTTGTATCCAGGAAACTGTAGACGATTTCAGCATCCATACAATTTTCAGCCTGCCAAAGCAGTTTATAAACATTAGCAATAGCGTATAGGAGAGCAAAACAAGTTAAAGAAGACAGCCAAAGATGGAAAAAGAAAAGACTTACATATTCCAACCAGACTTTGAGATAGCGGAGATCATCCTTGTAGCGGTCAGAATGCCAAAAGGTGCGCACACATTGTTCATAAATGACAACCAGTCCAGAACTATCTCCACCAGATGGGAATGCTTCCTGAACCCACTTAATGCACCTTCAAATGAAAGAAAACGAAACATATAAGAATTTGGGAAGAGTGGAGGGATAGACTTGTGAATTAGTAATTGATAGATAATAATCCTAATCCAAATCCAAATCCAAATCCAAATCCAGGGCAACAAAAGGGCATGGCATATAAATTTGAAATCAAATCATAGATTATTATGTGGTGGTGCTTATGCTTCTTCTGTGAATGT
>JXTC01000267.1:69076-84145 GCA_002914845.1 Trema orientale
TTAAAAATGGAGATGAATTGAAAGAAAAAAAAAAGAGAATTGAAAATGAAAAAAAATGTTGCATCAGAGCAACACTAGTCTGATGCGCACTGTGCGCGTCAGACCCCCTAATATAAAGTTTTCTGTTTCTTTTTTTCTTTTTACTGTTTTTTTGTTTTTTTCATTTTGGGCCTGGTAATGTGTCTTAACTAATGGACCGTATAGAAAACGAGAAAAGTCGTATTTTTCAAAAGATAGTTGTCCGAACACCGTATATTTATAAGTCATTTACCAAAAACCGTATAGTGGGTAATTTCCCCAAAAAAAGAAGGGAAGGTGGGGGGGAAGAGCGGCGAATGTGATTGGCAGGCGAACGGGGTATCCATCCAGGAAATCCCAAAGTTGGATTGGTTTGGAATTTTGGTAGTTGGTGTGGATAATCATAAGTCATAAATAATCATAATTGACGTTCCCGACACGACCGTGGTTAAACCCAAAACCCAACCCAACCCAACCCAACCCAACCTACCTTCACAACATTGGTTAAAGTCTAAACTAAACCAAACCAAAGCAAAAGCCCATCAAAGGAGAAAAACGGAGAAAGAAAAGAAGACCACCAAAGGCAGTCGAAATGAGATGAATGAATGGGAATGGGAATGGGAATGGGATCTTTATCATTGAATTCGAGACTAGTTATCAGCAGCTGCAATAGAGTTGAGATTGAGAGTAAGAATAAGAATAAGAAGAATCAAATTGAAGGGGCAGTAGGTCTAAGGGTGAAAGCGATGGCAGCACCCGCACCCAAATTCAAATTCAAATACAAAGGGACTCAGATGAGAGAGAAGCAGCTGACGGAGATGATCGAGAAGAAGGTCAAGGAAGCCGAGCAGGTCTGTCTTGGAGAAGGAGGCGAGGCGTCGGACGAGTGCAAGGTGGCATGGGACGAGGTCGAAGAGATCAGCCAAGCCAAAGCCGATTTCCGCCTCAAGTTGGAGAAGCAAGATCCTCTCGACTCCTACTGCCAACAAAACCCCCACACCGACGAGTGCCGCATATGCGATTACTGATCTCATCACTCCCTTTTGTCTATCTATCTATATCCTCTTTTTCTTTCTTCTTTACATCTACTTTTGTATCCTATTGCTAATATGCCCCCTTGCAATAAATAAACAAACTTTACTTGTTTAAAATAATTCCCTATTATTATTGTGTAGTGTGTACTAGTCTTATATGCCAAATGAATGATTACTAGTTTGTGCCCCTAATCACCAAATTCTGAACATAATAATCTTCAAAAAATATATATATATATAAATAAAGAATCGTAGAAAATACTAATAACACATGGATACACACTCAAAGTCAATGAGCAATGTTAATTTTATTATACAGGGTACAGGCACAGCGAAAAAAACACACAAATTAAGCCTGTGGCCCCTATGAAAATAAGATATAATATCAAAGAGAGGCAAACATATCACAAACTAGAGTAGAGAGGTAAACACCATGACCACCTTACTATGTCACGTCATTCATTTCAAAGGTTGCATTACAACTCCCAACACATTACTACTTGAACAAACAAAACAAAAAAAGTCTTACAACGCAAATTGAATTAGTCCTTGGTCTACAAGGTTAACTAACTAACAAACTAAGTAACTAATTAATAGCCATTTTCATTCTCTCTTTGCAATGACTCTTCACCTTCAATCTTCCTCAGGCCCTCCTCCTTCTTGGACATCAACACTGAAACTATATTCCTGATCACAGCCCAAATACGAATCACACATGAAATACAGGGTGTACGACTTCTTTCCGGCCTCTGTGGGAGCTGTAAAATCAAGCTTCACCTTCGACTTCCTTTGGAGAGACACCCTCTTAATCGCAAGCAATGAGTTACTCTTCGTATCACCAACTACAAGCCACCACCCTTCTTCTTTCGCCTTAGGATACCGGGGAGTATCTACCGCCCCTACCTCTGTCCTCCCATCAAGATCCCGCTCAAGAGTCACTTGCAGCGTAATAAGATCCCCTGCCCTCACATTATCACCCTCCAATACCTCGTAACTCATGTCAATGTTGGGAAAACGGTTGCAAAACCTCGCAATGTCCAGCAGCTGCGAATCCGTCATCTGGAGTAACTCGCGTCTCTCATCGTCCTCCATCTCCACCAAATCAAACACCGTCTCTATACTTCGACCTGGGTTTTCTTGGCATCTCTTTGCAAGCTCCTTTGTGAAGTGAGGAAGCTGTAGAAGCATGGAATCACGTTCCCACATCCCTTGTGTCACCATTTGGCTAACCTCCATTGCAAGAAGTGCTAAGCTTAGCCAGCCATTGCTTGAAATCACATCAACCATTGCCTGTAGCAACCTACTCGCAGAAAGAAGCACCTCTCGTTGGTCAAGAGCCAGGTTCCCACCCAAAGGTTGCCTTGAGAAATGGGCCTGAAGTAGAGCGTTTGCCTTCACATGAGGATCTGCGCATTTGGGATTTTCAAAAGAAAATCTCTGGTGATTAATTAGCCTTCGAACTAGATCTTCTTCACCAGGTCGTACAGGAAGTTGTGCATACTCTGAAGCAGAAGCCAGAATTTCCAAAAGACCCTTCATCTTCGTCTTGGAAGTTAAGGAAGAACTAAAACGCTCTATAGTAGCATAGCTGATGTAGTAGTAGGAAGCAATTAGGCCAAGATTAGAAGGAGAGAGGTCCATGTCATCCTCAATAACCACACATTTGCCTACTTCCAAATCATTCAGTGTATTCTCTACAAGCTCTGACAGGTGGTCCGAAAGATGCCTGTGGCTAACTCCCTGAAGATTGTAATAGTTGGGATTCTGTGCGAGCCTCCTGTACATAAAGGTCCATGTCAGGTAATCCACAGCATCTTGCTTGTTCTCAATAATTCCAGCAACGACTTCAGCATTTAGATTATCATGTAAGTAGTGGTGTAAATGGCTTTCAACTGGGAATGCTTCGTACAAGAACTTCTTGTAATATTCTTTACGAGGTGCATGACAGAGGATGACACACTTCCCGGAATTATCTAGCAAAGGCCGACTAGCATGACCCATCATCTGCAACAGATCAGTAACAGGATAATCTGTGTGCACATTTTCCCGGCCATCATAATATTGTGTTCCCATCACAACCACCAAGTGAGCCGACAATGGCATTCCCCAACACATAGAACTACTCATGACACACACCTGAATCCGTCCAGCTTGAAAAAGATCAGAAACAACTTCTTGATCCAAACTGGATAAGCCCTCATGTAAGTAGCCAACCCCATGGCTTACAGTTGCTTTCAACATTTCATCATGGATTCCATCAACAAGCGGCTGAAGATCTTCCAATGATCCCAATAGAAATGGTGGCCTACCTCCACTGTCTGCACTTGAGTAAGTCATCAGATCAACAGCAGTGAGCCGGACATGCTTTCTGGTAGGAACATACACAATAGCCGGTTTTCCATTCTTGGCATGCTGGACAATTGCAGTGTATGTTGGTTTTGTCATTGCTTGCATCCTTGCTTCAAAATTTGCAATATCCACTCCCTGTATGTGTATTTCCAGAGGCACAGGGCGCACACCGGGAGGAAAATTGAAAAGGCCATGAGAGCTAGCTCCTATCCATTCCCCGAGATCCTTTGCATTTGCAAGAGAAGTTGATAAAGCAACAATGCGAATCTGATTCTCCGACTGACTAGCTATGTATCTCATTCTGGAAACTATAACCTCCACAACAGGACCACCTTGACCCCCAATCAAGTGGAGTTCATCTATAATAAATAGACTAACCTGTTGAACATGCTTCCGCTGTTTCCAGCGGCGTGATAAAGCATCCCATTTCTCTGGGGTACTGATGATAATCTGACCTTTCTCAAGCAGCTTCAAGTCTGTTGCAGTTTCCCCAGTTAATTCAACAACAGACAACTCTAGAGGCTTTTCAAACTTGCTCTTCCAATCACGATACCGTTCCTTAGCAAGAGCTTCAACAGGTGCAATGTACACCACTCGCATACGCCCTTTTTGATGATTCCTCAATATGGCAAACTCTGCACAGATGGTCTTTCCACTCCCAGTTGGTGCAGCAACTAAGATATTGTCATCTGAATTGTAGAGAACAGTGAAAACCTGAGTCTGAACAGGATTAAAATGTTTAAAATCCTCATAAAGACTTTCATATAGTGGATTTCTCAAAGCAGACACGGGCAACGGTTGCAAATCCAACAACTCTGTTGGGGGAGGATACTTTTCAGGTAAGATGAGGTGTCTGAAAGAAACAGGCAAAACAGTTTGTGATCCAAGCCACTTATCTGACACAACACGAATGAAGTATTGGGGTGGCAGAGGTTCATAAATTGGAACGGTAAAATTCAAAGTGTGGTCCTCATCAATATACTGCTTTTTCAGCAAAAAATATTCATGATGAAGAATATATTCGCCATCATTGTCCTCCACAATTACCCAAAATGGCTCCACATATCCATGCACTTTGTCCTCCCATTGGAAGTCGGGTGTAATTGTGAGCTCAACCCTCAAAACAGTGCGAGTAATAGGCTGCACATGTGCCGCAAGGTTCAATTTCGGAAACTGGTGAATGAACTTATGGAGTGTTCTTCCCATCTTTGGGGCACGAATTAGCTCCCCAAGCTCTTGAGATGAGAGGTCATAGTACCTTTCCCAGGCGAGGTCCTTCTTTTCCAACTTCAACAAAATATCATTTGATATTCCATGGAATTGGCGAAGCGGCGTTTGAACACTCCACATTCTCTTGGTAACCATTTTGCACAAGTTCAAAGCCTTCTCCGCTACTTGTGCCCATCCTCGTTTCAAAACAATTTCAAAAAGAGCTCGAAGAAGCCGTCCTGCACTCTAAAAGAGAGGAAAAAAGAATACATTAATATCCATAAACAGAAAAAGGCAAAAAAATAACAGAACACGGATAAAAGAGCAAACTACAGTCATTTCTAACTCTTTTTTTTTTTTCATAGTGGGCAGGGAGCAAAGAAATTAGAACGAAGGGTAAGATAAAAACCTGAGTAATATACACCATATCGGATGTCATTGAAAGCCCTTCAAGCTTCAGCTGTGAGATATATGCTTGCAGCAAAACATTGATCTTCGCACTAGGCTCTTCCAGGCTTTCTTTGACGGGAATAGGAACTCGATCCAGGAGCTTTGCTAATTCCATTTTTTCGTCCTGCCGTACAGTCACATATTTAAATTCCTCACTGAGTGAGAACAGACGACAAAGCTCAGTATCCCCCATTGTTGGCTTCAAATGTTCATTATAAGTAGATATTGTTCCGTGTGTTATATAGTAGTAGCTAGCAATGCGACCCAAGTCTGTAACCTGGAAATATCCACTTTTCCTATCGTACTTGATCAAGTTGTTTTTATCCAAGAGGGTAGCAGCAGAATGAATCTGCAATGGATTACAAACATCGTGAGAACATCTTAATATGGGACCTTGGACTTATCATCACACAATATAAGTTATCAAAGCCCCTAATTACTCTTTTCAAAATGACGATTGGAAGAGGGGGGGGGGGGGGGGGGGGGGAGAAAGCAATAACAAGATACAAGGAGAAAAATAAGGAATTCCCTAGAACCGTTCTTTTCATTCTTGCTGCAAAATAATGAACCTAGCACCCAGATAAACTATTAGAAAGCTTGCAGAATAGAAAAAATAAAAAAGCCTACCAGATCCGCTCGTCTCTCCTCCAATGTTACGTCCCTCTTGAGAACATCAGCTTCCAAACCATAGAGTGTGGGATTTCGTAGCATGCGAACGTATAGGTAAGTGTAGCCAAGCCAACTACAAGCTTCTCTGGCATTCTGAACAGTTCCAAGAACAATCTCTGCGTTCAACTGATCCGCCAATTTGGAAACAAACTGACTTTCAATAGGAAGTTGTTGATTCATCAAAGAAAGATAGTATTGAAGCTCACTGTGGCCAGTAATAATTATTCCCTCCCCATATGAATCATATTGCGGCCTTCCCGCACGACCAAGCATCTGCATGACATCCAGAGGACTTAGTTCGGTCCATGCTCCCTTTTCCGGGTTATAAATTTGGGTACCTTTGATAATCACTGTATGAGCAGGAAGATTCACACCCCAAGCAAGAGTTGCAGTGGAGACCAAAACTTGTATGTGCCCATCGGCAAAGAGATCCTCAACAAGCTGGCGGTCAGTTCTGTTCAAACCAGCATGATGAATTGCAAAACCATAAGGCACAAGATCTTTGAGATCATTGCTTTTGACCAGATCTGTATGGGTATGGAGAATTTCACGGCTGGCACTGTCTTCTTTTAAAAATCTACCAAGTGTGTCATTAGCAAGTGCAGTATCGCGAATAGCACGAGCTGTTTTGGCCGTCTCTTTCCTTGAATGGACAAAGATAAGAACTTGATGCTTGCCTGCCACAGCCATCACCTTTTCATAACAAAGATCATTCATCAACTGGAACCTCTGCAGTGGCTTCCTGACCATGACTCCTATATACTGTTGAGAAAGAGGAACAGGCCTGTAACTATTGTCAAAATGGAACAGTCCTTTATTGTGATCAACCCGTAAGAACAATGCCACATCTAAATAATTAGGTAGTGTGGCCGATAGGCCAACCAAACGGATATGATCTTTCGTGGTTTCAATCTGCCTAACAGTTCTAGCGACAATACTTTCAAGCACAGGACCTCTATTATCATGAAGAAGATGAATTTCATCGATAATCAGAAGTTTCACAAGCTGTGTGTACGTACGATCTCCTGACTTCCTTGTAATGATATCCCACTTCTCAGGAGTTGTGACAATGATCTGAGTTTCTTCAATCTGCTGGCGAGTTAGAGTCTGGTCACCACTGAGCTCCCTCACTTTCACACCATAATCTTGCAAACGATTAGACAGATTGCCAACAACTTCAGCAACAAGAGCTTTCATGGGGGCAACATATACAATCTTGTAATCATTGTGGTTTATGGAACCATCCTCCTTATTCATGTGCAACCCAATCCGCTGAAGAATGGTAAGCACTGCAACATTAGTTTTGCCTGCCCCAGTGGGAGCACATAGGAGAATGTTGTCTGCATCAAAAAGGGCAGTCTCATACACCTTGCTTTGAACCCTGTTCAACTGGGTCATACCTTTGAAAGCAGGCTGTGCCCAACCCGGCATCATCGATATCTTTACAAGTGTCTCATTAGGATCAAATGGTTTTGCCTTCAATGCCGGTACATGAATTTCTTCATACCCTTTACTTGGGCGCCTGTAAGACCCATCAGGAAGGATACATTTATGATTCGATGCAATTCTACCATGTTGAAGTGCAAGGCTATCAAGATCAAGGAGCTGCAATTGGCCCTTCAACCAAACACCATCCGAATCTCTATCAACAAGGCCCCTCCTACCCCTATCACCGTCTCCACCACTCTCATCTTTCAAGCGCCGAGCCTCTTCTCTAATACTCTTCTCCAAGTTCTTTTGCCTCTCTTTTGCAGTCGCTCTCGTGGCATGCAACTGTTCCAGAATTGCAGCCAAATCAGGACCCAATTGAACCATTTCCTCCTCGATTTTCTTCCTCTCCTCTTGGTCCTCGGCCCTTGCCAAACGGGTACACCACACAATCTTGAGCCGATTGCGCAACAGAAACTTGATGAGGTTGAACTTGTCGAACTGGAGGTGAAGCACCAGTGTGGTTTCAACCTCCCTATCGTCACCCTCAGCAAGAATCTTAAGCACCTCTTCGGCAAGCTTCTGGCACTGTTGCGGATCAATCTGCTGGTCATAAGCTTGAGAAATTTTCCTCTGTAGCCAATAAGCATCAATGTCCTGAACGTTGAGGGTCATACCCTCATTTGCTTCCTGCATGTCATCGTCATCAATCCCACCGCCCATTTGCATAGCCCCTGATTCATTGGGTTCTGCAACATCATCTTCGTCCTCTTCATCTTCCTCTTGGACAATATCAAGATCGCTTTCTTCCTCATCATCCTCATTCTCTTCGAACTCAACAGCAACACCCATATCATCATCAAGGGCGTCGTCGCCATTGGTCACGGCAGAAGCGGCAGCATCAGTCCCATCTTGGTAGTCGGTGATAAGCCTCCCAATGGAAACCAACTGGTCGAATACATGGCTGGGAATGGGATTCAATAACTTCTCAATCTCCTTTTTCTTGTCGGGGTTCTTAAGGGCCTCATTCTTGAGAAGGGCCAAAATCTCATCGGCGGCGCCACTGACAATGCTGAGAGGCTGACCACCCAACTGTTGCTGAATGACGCTGAGCATGGCCTCGTAAGCAGCACGGGTTTCCTTGGTCTTGGGCTGGTAAACGCCTTCGTCGGTGGAAGTAAGGACGCTCTCCTCCTGAAGGCGGCGCCTCTTGGTCTGACGAAGGAGGCCCGGTTCAGCAAGAGGGTCGCGCTCCTTCTTCTTCTTCTTATTGTCCTTAGATTTCTTGAGCTTTTCATCCAACTCGGGAGGCCTGCCCCTGTAAGCCCTGTCGCCGAAGCTTCTGGGATCGATCTTTCCCCAGAGGGATTCGGGCTCTCCGGTGGGCTCGTGGGTGTCGCGGGGGCGAGAGTCTGTCGTGAGGACCAGACTAGAGTTGGCACGGTACTCATATTGCTTGAATCGGGCGTGAGCCTCCGCACCACCGCCTAGGTGCGCCATATCTAATCCACGATCTCAGAAACCCTAAAATCCCAAAAAGAAAACAATGAAGGAGAATGAGAAGGAGACGGGCTTTTTTTTTTTTAAATTAATTTTTTTTAGGGTTTTAAGTGTCAAAGAAGAAGAACAAAGAAAAACATATATGAATATCTATATATATATGTATATATATCAATATCATAAACCTAACAATTACAATTAAAATTACAAGTAATCGAAACTTGAAAATAAAACAGTGAATTTGAATGTTGGATTGATTGCACTTACACAACAGCGTGGATAAACAATCAAAATCTGAAACTTCCCTTCCCTTTCCTTTCGTTCTAGACACACACACACTCTCTCTCTCTCTCTCTCTCTGAAACTGAGCGACGAGAGACGAGAGCGCCTTGTTTTTTGTTTTAATCAAACTATTTTCTACATTTTACACTAAATATATACAAACATAATTATATAAACCGCCTCTCAGGTTTTTGGTTTTCCCTCAAAAAAAATTATATTAATTAGATGATAGAAAAATAAATGTCATGATTCTGTATCTCAACCTCCTTTTTTTTCTTTTTTAAGAACCCATTTAAAGTGAGAGGCGGCTATAGTAAGGCTCCTCACGTAAGATCGCTGTTTATACACCGTTTGATGAGAATCTATGGAGAATCTGTTTATACACAGATTCTCATCAAACGGTGTATGAACAGGACCTTACGTAGGGACGCCCTACTGTACTCTAACTTGAAAACAAAAATCAATAAAAATGATAAAATTACCTTTTAGCCAATAATAAATTTAAGTTTATATTATACTTTTATTTTGTGTTTGGACACATTAGTTGTTTAAAAACTATTTATCACTCATGAGGTCATTTGAAAAAACAAAATATTGTATAAAAGCTATTATAATTTTTTTTTATTTTAAATTTAGGGTGAACTGTAAAAAAAATACATTAAAATTTGAGTGTTCTGCAATTAAACTCCTGAAGTTTATACTCCGCAAAATAATGCTTTGATATTAAGAATTTTTAAAAATCAATGCTATAAACTGACTTTTTAACTAATTTTAATTACGAATAAACAATAATATCATCCATTAAAACTAAATTAGTCCTTATAATTCTCTTTAATTTTGAGGATATTATTATTTTTAATCAATTAAAGTTATTTAAAAAATTTAACTCAAGTTATTAATTTTCAGAATTTCTTCATCTCATTGTAATATTTTTTTGGAGAATTCAAATTTCAGAGTTTAAATTACAGAAAACTTAAACTTCACATATTTTTATACAATTTACCATTAAATCTAAGTCTATCATTCACTAGGGGTGATTTACTTTATCATATTTCATGTATTTCCCTAATTTGATGATACGAGGATGTCAAATTTCAAAAACAATCAAAGTATAACGCTTTTTATAATAAAAAAATCAGATTTTAAGAAATTTTCTCATATTTTTTTAAAATATAGTGGTTTCATAAAAGTAATATAAAATAGAAACTCATTTTACGATATTATTCTTATTAAATAATTAAATAAATGACAACATGGTAATTAAATAATCAAATGAATAATAAAAAGATAACATTATAATTTTATTTTAAAAAATAAGTAAATAAATACTCTCACTCATTCATGCATTTTATCCTTCTTACTAAAGGACTTAAGTGAATGTCATTCTCCTCTCTGTTATTCGCATTTTTCCAACTTTCGAAACTCATCGACTTAAAAGCTTAAACAATAAACGACACAAAACAGGGGAAAGAAAATGACTTGCAAACTACAGAAACAACAACGACTACTGGAGAATGCTCCTGCAGCAATTTTGGGACGTTTTTATGTCTATACCAAATTTTCAAATCCTTTTTTGTAAAGTGACTAAGTATATAAGTTTCATTATATTAGTGATCGCATATACTCAATATTGAAACTAATGTTGGAAAAATGGTTTGGAAAAACCATTGTTAATAGCCATTTTGAGGCATGGGTGAATTGAAACCCAAAGTGAGAAGATTCTAGAATTGAATTTGTAACATACAAGAGTTACCAAATTCATTTTTGGACATTTATTAGGCCTCATAAAGCTGAGGTAACAGCCAAAAATATTTTGGCAGTTATGTTGTAACAGCCAAATATTTTTCAGTTTTTCAACCATATTAATGGGCTATGGCTGTTACGTTGTAACAGACAAACATTGTTCAGCCATATTAATGGACTGTTATATTGTAACAGACAAACGTTTTTTAGCCATATTAATGGGTTGTTGCTGTTACGTTATAACAGACAAACGTTTGTCAGTCAGATTAATGGGCTGTTATGTTGTAACAGAAAAACGTTTTCAGCCACATTAATGGGATGTTAATGGCTTGGTTCTCCCATGAACACTATAAAATGAGACCTTCTCCTTCATTCTTAGACACACCAAGACACACCAAAATATTTCTTAGCATATTCCTCTCTTCCATTTCTCTCTGTGGCGGTTAAGAAAAGTTAGTTAGAAGTTAGTTAGAAGCTAGAGAGTTTGAGTTATTATTCTTTCTTATAAGAGTGGTCAAGTTCTCTTGAGTTCTGGTGATAGAGTTTGGGCATTGCTCTGTTCGTTGTGAGTAGTAAGTTGGTGCGACGTTGCTATTCGTGAACCGTTTTATCCTGGGAAACAGACGCTGCTGACATTCCTCTAAGTACCCCAGTGAGGAGGCGTAACTGTTTTAAGGAAATTGTGTGAAATACAAGACTCGGTTTGGTTTCCTTAAACTCCTTTGTTATTTTGGTCATTATAATCATGATTATTATTATAGTAAATTAATTGTGATTTAATTTGTTATGTTATTTGATTTAACTTCATGATAATTATTTTATCCAAGTTATTTGTTAAATCATATGTTATTGTTATATTTTTATTTTCTAGATATATTATTACTTGAAATAGTTAAATTTGTCCAACAATCTTAAAACAGTTAAATGTCTTTTATGTGTTATTGTTTTTTAATATATCTGGATTTATATATTGTAATTGGAGATATTTCTTTAATAAATTTTGATAATTGAACAATTACAATTTAGACAAGTTCTGTCTAGGAGGCTGGATTTTAAGTGGGACCGTTTGAGACCCCTCCGTGGTCTTTCCTGGGGTTTGTCTATTGAGTAATATTTGATTATTGCCGTTTATTTCTAGAAAAAGAAATCTCATTGGATTTGTTATTCTTGTCAAAAATGGCAACTGAATCAAACAATCCTGTTATGGCCCATGTGCCTGCTCCTGTTGTGGCTCAAATGCCAACCCCTGTTGTGATTCCGGTGGTACCAGCAGTGCACCACGAAGAGAAGCCTGAGAAGTTCAATAGGTTGAACTTCAAAATGTGGCAACAGAAGATATTATTTTATCTGACCACATTAAATCTTGCGATGTTCTTGACTGAGAAGGCTCCAAAAGCCAATGAAAATGAGCAAGACTTCCATGTCATCGCTGCGGTTGATGCTTAGAAATAGTCAGACTACCTTTGCCATAATTATGTAATGAACGGTTTAACCGATTCTTTATACGAAGTTTATCGTAATAAAAAGACGACAAAGGAATTATGGGAGTCGCTTGACCATAAATATAAGACTGAGGATACTGGGTCCAAGAAATTTGTGGTGGGACGCTTCCTAGACTTTAAAATGGTCGACTCCAAAACAATAATCAGTTAAGTTCAACAATTTCAATTGATTCTGCATGAAATTCAGGCTGAGGGGATGGTCATATGTGAACCCTTCCAAGTAGCTACTGTCATTGAAAAGCTACTTCCTGCATGGAAGGATTTCAAGAGCTACCTCAAACACAAGCGAAAGGCAATGAACCTTGAAGAGCTTGTTGTACGATTTCGCATTGAGGAAGACAACAGACGTGCTGAAAAGTCAGGAGCATCGTCGAGTACACCTATGGCTAAGGCAAATGTTGTAGAACATTCTCAAGGCTTTAAAGCCAAGAAGAATAAACAAAAACAGCCAAGCCATAAGTTGGGACCTAAAGGTGGGATAGGCAAGAAGCTCAAAAATCCCAGACATACATAAGAACACGATAATGGAATCAAGGAATGCATCGTTCTTTGAACATGTATTTCCTTGTAAATCCAAAGAAGAAGCAAGTTCGTCAAAACGAACACATGAGACTATTATTGAGAATAGTCAGGACCAAGATAAAAATGAAGAAACCGAGGTTGAACCTCGACGGAGTAAGAGAGCAAGGACAGAAAAATCTTTTGGTCCAGATTTTCTGATATACTTGCTAGAAAGTGAGCCTCGAACGTATACCGAGGCTATAAGCTCTACTGAAGTACCTTTGTGGAAAGAGGTTATCAAGAGCGAAATTGATTCCATCTTACAAAATCATACTTGGGAACTAGTGGACCTTCCTCCTGGATGTAAACCACTAGGTTCAAAGTGGATTTTTAAAAGGAAAATAAAAGCCGATGGATCAATTGATAAGTACAAGGCAAGACTTGTAATTAAAGGTTACAAACAGATAGAAGGTCTGGACTACTTTGACACTTATTCTCCTATGACGAGAATAAATTCCATTATGATGGTACTTGCGATTGCCGCATTACGGAATCTCGAAATACACCAAATGGATGTAAAAACAGCCTTTCTAAATAGAGATCTAGAGGAAGAGATCTACATGGAACAACCTGAAGGTTTTTCTGCACCAGGGCAGGAAAAGAAACTCTGTAAGTTGGTGAAATCCTTGTATGGATTAAAACAAGCCCCGAAACAATGGCATGAAAAATTTGATAATGCTATGAAGGCTAATGGATTTAAAATCAACGAATGTGACAAATGTGTATATGTCAAAGACACCAAAAATGGTTATGTCATTTTGTGTCTTTACGTTGATGACATGCTCATTGTTGGTAGTAATGATAAAATGATCAAATCTATCAAAAATATGATGAATTCAAGATTTGACATGAAATACATGGGCTTAGCCGTTGTCATTTTGGGAATGAAAATCTTAAGAGTATCAGATGGACTTGTTTTAAGTCAGTCACATTATGTGGACAATATTCTTGGAAAATTCGATAAAGATAATTCTGGAGTTGTCAAAACACCAATAGATTTAACTTTACATTTATCAAAGAATAAAGGTGAGAGTGTTTCTCAAATAGAATACTCTAGAGTGATAGGCAGTCTAATATAGTTGATGAGCTGTACAAGACCAGATATTGCTTATGCAGTTGGTAAACTAAGTAGATACACAAGTAATCCTGGAGCTGAGCATTGGCAAGGGATTATAAGAGTATTAAAATACTTGCGGTTTACACGTAATTATGGGCTGCACTATACAAGATATCCCTCTGTACTTGAAGGTTACAGTGATGCAAATTGGATATCTGATATTAAAGACTCAAAGTCTACTAGTGGTTATGTATTCACACTAGGAGGTGCAGCAGTGTCATGGAAATCCTCGAAACAAACTGTTATTGCCAGATCCACTATGGAATCTGAATTTATCGCACTGGATAAATATGGGGAAGAAACTGAATGGCTCTGCCACTTCTTAGAGGATATTCCAAGACGGCCAAAACCTGTGCCTGTAATTTGCATACATTGTGATAGTCAATCTGCAATTGGTAGAGCACAGAGCAATATGTATAGTGGTAAGTCTAGACATATTCGTCGTAGACACAATACCATTAGACAACTACTCTCAATTGGGATTATCTCTGTAGACTATGTAAAGTCAAAAGATAACATTGCGGATCCGCTAACTAAAGGGTAAAATAGAGAGTTAGTTGAAATGTCATCGAGGGGAATGGGACTAAAGCCAATGAAAGAATAGGTCGATACAGTGGATACCCAACCTAGTTGACTGGAGATCCCAAGATCTAGGTTCAAAAGGGACAACTAAATTGTAAAGACTGTGTTAGATCACTGTGAGGATTTTCCTCATGTCCATTCCTATGATGAAACAGTGATGCCCGTAAAGCGAAAGGTTAAGCTATGCTTTTAATGATTCTTATGCGTCGAAAATAGAATTTCGAGCAGAGTAATGCGGGTTACTCTTAAATAAGAAATCACCTATGTGAGAGAGAAGAAGGGCCGCTTCTAAGGGAATTGTTAGGGCGCAATTCTTATTAAAATCTTGCAGAACCAGGCGTATGTTCATGGCCAAAACGAACATAACAGTGAGAACTGAGAAAGTGTAAGGAAGATTCCTGTGTGAGATACGTTATCATTTACATAAATGATAGAATAGTTCAAGGACATCGCGTCTACTATTTAGTTAGTAAAGTAAACGTATTTTTACAAGGGAAGGTTCAAAGGGTAACACCTACCTATCCCATGCAGGTTTCGACCGTTGAATTCTATCACCACGTCGGTCGAGTCTTAGGTCGTCAATTTCATTCATGTGGGGAATTGTTGGAAAAATGGTTTGGAAAAA
>JXTC01000267.1:85198-138574 GCA_002914845.1 Trema orientale
CCCGTTTGGTTCGCCTATTTGAATGTGTGTATTTGAATGAAAATTGTGGAATGTGTTATAATTAGAATGGGAGACATTTGAATGGAAAAAATAGTGGAATTTGTTGTAATTAGAATGGGAGTATTGGAATGGACTATTCAAAAATACCTCCCTCCCTCCATTCTCATTTAAGACACAAAAAAACTATTCCAATGATTAATTTTTCGGATGGACCATTTGAATGGAAAAACTAAATTGTTGAAACAAACACACATTCTAAAAGATCATTTGAATGGAAAAACTGAATTGTTGAAACAAACACACATTCAAATGGATTTTCCATTCCAATAGAATGGAATGGTTGAAACAAACGGGACCTTAGAATTTCTGTCTTTTCTTGTTTTTTTTTGCTACTGGTTTACTTGTAGTGGATCACTCTTAAAATTAATTACCAATTTATTATTAGAAATCATAAACTAATTGATTTTTAGAAACTAGAAACCAAATTAGTTTCTAAAAACCAACAACCATATTGGTTTCCACTATAAATATCATAACTATTTAGTTAATAAAAACTAAAAACCAAATTAGTTTCTATCATAAACAGTAGAACTATTTGGTTAATTCAATTATTGATTACTAGAAACCAATTTGCTTATTGGAAACTAGTTCTCAGAATCCAAGAACCAATATATATTTCTGCTACTTTTACTTCAAAAATATAATTACTTAATTTGAGAACTTGATCATATTCTTCAGTGTCCTTGTTCAATGCCTCACCTAATTTTTTTTACAGGACATTCTTCAAAAAGGAAATCACAATAGCTTTCAGGGAACTTTCATTGTTTCCCGTGATTTGAAAAAGAAACCACAATGGTTTCTAGGAAATTTTTGTGGTTTCCTATGATTTACTTAACTACAGGGCATTCTGCTAAAAGGAAACCACAATGGTTTCCGGTGATTTATTTAGTTACAGGATATTTTACAAAAAAAAAAAAAACCATAATGATTTTCCGAAAATGTTCATGGTTTTATGTAATTTACTAACGTACAGGACATTCGGCTAAAAGAAACCAAATTAGTTTCTAGGAAACTTTTGTGTTTTCCTGTGATTTACTTACGTACAGGACTTTCGACTAAATGAAACCAAATTGATTTCTAAGAAATCTTTGTGGTTTCATGTGATTTACTTCCTTACAGAACATTTCGTTAATAGGAAACCAAATTGGTTTCCAGGAAACTTTTGTGGTATCCTGTAAAAAAAAAAAAAAAGATGACTTATTTACTAAAATATCACCGTGTTTTCTAGTTTCTAAAATATTTAGAAAAATGCCATAAAAAGATCGTACGGATTTTTATTATTTTTGAAAGATCGTAAATTTGGTAATGTTTTTTGAAAAGCAGGTATTATTGTCCAAAACCCAATTTACATTCGGTACCTATTTTTATGTGTCTTACAGTTTACAGATTTCTTTTTTTTTTTCTTTCAAAAATACTATTTTTGAGGTACACATTTCACACGTAAAACTTTCATAGTATACATGTTCAATGTAAATTTTCACATATTGTTTATATTTATAATGTAAATTTATACCTATAGTATATATTTTGAAATATATACTAATTTTTAGGTATAATTTTTTTCATGGAATGTATATTATGGTATAAATTCTATATATAAAATACTCGCGGATATATTTATCCAAAAAATAGGTATGAAAAGCGGTATTTGTGAAATAAAAATAGATATGGTTATTTGTGAAGAAATGGATATTTATGTATTTTTCCTCTATAATAGTATTAGTAACTAGGTCAGCCGCTAGGCGTGTGGGCATGGGCCATCCCGCATTCAAAGATATATATATGAAATTCGATAGGAAATTTAATTTTTTTTTAGTTACTTTTCAAAAAATTAAAAAAGTCTCAGATTTAATTAGAAAATTACAACTTTTAAAAGTATTTAGACAAAAATATCACTTTTTATTAATTGACGAGACACTTGAAGTAACCAATCAAGTTACCTCAGTTAAGTTGACCAGTTACTTCAAGTTCTAGATTAGTTACCCCAAGTAATTCGATTAGTTATTTCAAATACTTTTTAAAAATACAAATTTTAAATAATGAGTGGTATTTTTCTAAATATTTATTAAAAATATTATTCTTCTCAATAAACTTTTAAAAGGTGATATTTTCTAAACTATTCCAGAATTTTTCAAAAAACTTCAGCGGATCGAAGATTTTTCAATTTACAAATCATTTTTCAAACAGTTATCCAAAATTCGACCATTTGACTAAAAGGCCCAACCACATGTAATTACTAATTCTAATTTCTTTTTTTTTTTTTAGTAAATACTAATTCTAATTTCTAATTCTCATGACTCAAGGCATGAGCATTTTCCTTTACATCCACATGCATTTTATATATTTATTTTTTAAAAATAATAAATCAATTAAAAAATAGTTATTTATCAAAATAACATTAGAACGGCTATTTATTGAATAGGTCTAAGAAAGGGCCATTTCTCAAGGTGATCTAAAACAAAAGGACACTTCTTATAAGTACTCTTTTCGGATCCTATTCGGGGATGAGCCCACCCAGAATAACACGCGGAACACGTGCAGCCTACTCCTTTTTTTTTTTTTTTTTAAATGGGGTCTTCCAGCGATGAGCATTACTTTAGATGTTTGGATGATCATCTTGGCCGTCCAAAAAAGGAAAAGAGATAAAGATCGGGGGTTGTGGTTATCATCTTTTCTTTCCGTACAAATGCAAAGGAGAGAGAGAGAGAGAAGAGAGAGAGAGAGAGAGAGGGGGAAGCACATGGTTGGACTCGGTGGGTGGGCTTAGGTACTCACCATTTGTTAGCCCCACTGCTCTCCACTAGCTCTACTTGTACCTTGGAAGTAGCCAGGGAATCTAAGAATGGCGATAGACGGATGGGAGATGGTTTTTCAATTACCATCTTCATTTTTAAAAGTCATCACAATATCATATATATATATATATCTCATGAATTGCTCTTTTAGATATAAGGATGCTGCAAGTATTAACCAACGGATAATGAAAAAAACCATAATTACCTATTATTTATTAATAATAATAAAATATTAAAAAAATTAGAATAAAAATATCAAATCTTTTTCATAATCAACAAAATATTAAACACAATAATATACTAATAATTTTCAAATTCTAAAATTTAAATATATAAGTACATATAACTCTCCAAATTCATTATTTTACCAAAGATATAAGAATATAAATAGTGTAAAATTAAATATACATTTATATATATAATAATTTTTCTATGTGAATATATATATATCAGGGCGGGTACGGTGAGGATTATACTAATACCGTCTCCGCATCATACTCGCATATTAACAGTGCAGTTATTCCCCGCTATGGTCATTTTCTTCACTTAAGCAGTTTTTCCCCTCCCTATTCGAATCGGATAACCACAGATTCTCATAACCGTGGGTTATATTGTTATCCCTAAAGGAATTTTCTCCGAGTGTCTCACCCTCATCAATCATCATATTACCACCATGGTCGACTGTTTTCCACACCTCCCTGACTTTGTTCCTGCACTTCATCCTAATTCCCAACTCTCCTCATGCCCCACTAAATTATACAAACCCCCCAAATAAAAAATAAAATACTAGCAATTTTGTTGAACTTTTTTTTTAAAAAAAAAAGAAAATAATTTTGTTCAACCAAACTAGCAGTACATTATAAAAAACCAAAATTGTTTGGATCTAGTGACGACCATATAGTTAAAAGATAGCACTCAACTATATGACTTGTACTTTCGAAAAATAAGTTCCAAAAGGTAGACTACTTTGCAAAAAGACTCTATTAAGTCATTAACTTCCACAAGTGAAATACTTAATAGGACACCCCAGACTATTACCTCATTGCGTTTCTCAAATATTTAATGTATTTATATGCACACAATTACACGTTCTTTCCAATTTTGTAGTCCTTTTCAGTCTCATTTACGTTTGAGAGATAGGCATACTCAAATTTACTGTCTTATTTCTTGTTCTATCTACCTAAAATTAGACAACTCAATATTTTTTAACACTATTACTTTTCGGCTAATATTTTAATTCTTGAGAACTTAAAATCTAGATCTAATCTTCCACAATAAAGATAAAATCTTTCAGTTTGTCTCAATCAAACCCCATTAATCTCTCACACTGTATCTTTCACAAACAAATTGCGGTACATGGTCTGCAAAGGCCATCACCAAATTCTTATTTCCTCCAATGATGACTTGTACAATTTGCAATGAGAACTTGGGAGCGAACCATCCTAAAATCCTTGAAAACTAAACTTTTTTCGTGTGTAAAGCAAAGATCTTTGAATCAACTTTTTCTTTTATAGTAAAATAAAATTAGATAAAAAGTTGTTACTAATGAAGCACCTGAATAATATGCCATCTAGAATTAACAAGACTCTACCTGGCACTGGAATGATGCAAGAACCTCACCTCAACTTCCTATTCGAATCTTTCACAGCCCAAGACTTCTCTCCAATGTTCCTCTCTGTTCTTACTAATATGGGTTCTCTTGGATTACGCCACAAAAATCAAGATTAAAATACCCCAAACAATCTCAAGAATCACTCCCACCATCCCATTTTTTCTTCATTTTTCCTTATCTTTTTCTCCTTTAAATCATTCTTGGCAGATGAGGGATATTGGAATCGGTGGGGTGTTCGATCGATCTCGGCGTCTAAATAATCGAAGAGCCTAAAGAGATCGGAATAACTTCAACCTTCGTTAGTGTGAGAGATTAATGGGCTAACTGTGAAGATTATATCTGGATCTTTCTGTTTTAAACGTAAGAGAAGAGTATATATTTGTAGAGGTTTAAAACCAACTGGTATATTTCTATCAAAAAAAGAAATACCAACTGGTATTAATTTGTAAAATTCAAATATCAAGCTATGCAGAAAATCTAAACTTGATGGTTTTTTTTTTTTTTTTTTTTTTGTCATTGCTCCTTAACGTAAGATAGTTATATACAGCACTAACATAACATTGTAATGTATACATTCAAATTTAATTATTCAACGACTTGTCCTACTCCTATTTATAAAGTACATGTTTTCTACCATAAAATTCATGTTTATGCAGTGCACTGTGTATTTTAATAATTTATTGTCACGTCTTTCACACGCAAACCAACTCAGAGGCTTGCTTTATACTGATCAATATCGTGTAATTTTTCATAGGGAGTTGCCTTATAAGAGATAAGACACTTCTTGCACCATTTTCTCTCTGATAAGTCCCTTTCTCTAGCAGTGATTTATTTTCTATTATTAATATCTTGATACTTTGTTGTGATCTCCATGCAAGTCGACGGAACAACAGCTATTTACAGCTAGCTGCTCTGCCTGCTCACGTTCGAAAGTACAGCCATGCGTGACTTGGCTGTTAAAATTATTTCTTTTTTCATTCGCTGACTAGCTAGCTTGTACGGAAGATATATATATATATATTTGGTATTAGTATGTCAGTGGTTAGTAGCCCACACATTTTATTTTTTTTAGGAGAACTCTTGTTCACACGTGTGTGTTAAGCAGCTCATGTACTAAAGATGTACGTATATATATATATATATATAATCTTTGGTCAGGTATGTAGTCTAGTTGAGGGACTAGTTTCGATCATGTTTTAGCCAACACAAATCATAGTTTAACCAATTTATAATAGGCGGAGCATGATCTGTGTTAGTCAAAATATGAATTAGACTGATTCCGTCGGCAGGATTACATCGGTGCCTATGATATTTTTGTTCGCTAAATTTATATAGTCTACGTAGTGATAAACAATATTGCTTTTATTATTATTATTATTATGGTAATTTAATTATTGTATCATAGTAAAGAGTAGTGCACTAAAGCTGTAGAATTAAGAGTTAGCAGCGAAGGAATCTATGTTTAGAGGTTAATCTTATTGCGCACTACTGGTTACATAAGCCTATCAATCTGTCAATTGGAAAAAGGAAACAAAACTTGATAATATTTCGTGGGGATTTGTTTGATAAATCGTATCCTATTCCTAAATAAAAAGTCATATATGTTTATGAAACAATATTTACGAACATTTTTATTAGAGTTAATAACTTTAATAGTCCCTAAATTATACTAATTATACTATTTTGGCCCCGAGATTTCAACTTATATATTAATAGTTCCTAAAGGCATTTCCAACTGTACTCTATTGTAGAACAAAACATCATTTTAGAGGAAAACGTATATTCCAACCTAGCACCAAAATGGGCACTATTTTAGCGGTGTGCTATAGTGTTGTGCCAGGCGCAAGACTGTAGCAGCCAGTAAAGTTATGGGTGTTTTCCAAAAATGCTCTATTTTATTATATCATTCCCAAATATATCTATATGCATGAATATTAATTATTTTATTAAATGTAAAAAATAATTTTCGGGTAAATGATAGAGAAAATATTCTTTTTTATGTAATATTTGGAGTAATGGATTGTAGATTAAAATATATATATATTGCAAAGTTGTTCTATTTTAGAGTTTTGGATGCTCCAAAATAGAGTTTTTGGTTGAAGATGGTCTAAATTATGTAATTATTGCAACAATTATATTTTTATCACCAATTATTAAAAATTTAACAGAAATAAATCATTACAAATATACAATTTGCTAAATGTGGTCAATAATGCTACTCCAAATTTTCATGTCACACAATAAACTATCAAAACTACACAATTATTGCAGCAATGACCATTTTTTTTTTCAACGAATTATTAAATTTTTAATAAAAATGAGTCATGTACAAAGCATATAGTTTGGTAACTAGGGATGTAGCCATATTGTGGCGATGTTTCTAAATACATATATAAACTATATTTATAGAAAATAATTGTAAGAAAAAAAAACTAGTAATTAAATCTATAAGTACCCACTCAAAAAAAATTGTTAGTATCATAAATGTATGCTAATTTTCATACGTTAGTTCAGATTTCCCTTTTATTTTTTTTGCTTTTTTTTTTTATAAAAAAAAGATAGTTATCCATTTTATAAAAATATGATAGAATTTAGTTAAGCTAAGTATAAAAACTAAAATGGGTGTAAATTCATATCGGTCACTATCACCTCAAACCTTAAATTTAGCACAATTTATAAATAAAAGTAAAAAAAATAGGGGATGGCTACGGTCGGGGCGTCCCTACGTAGGGTCATGCCTTAATTATCGTTGGATGGGAATCTGTGGGGAATAACGGAAATCTGTGAAGAATCTATTTATATACAGATTCCCATCCAACGGTGAATAGACAGAGCCCTACGTAGGGTGCCCCTACTGTAGACGCGCCCAAAAAAATAAAAGAATTTAAGTGTCGGATTTAAAAAGTGGAAACATTTCAATTTCTCTTCATTTTTTTTTTATTCTCCATTAAACATGTTTGACCCTCTATCTCTTGTGAATAGTTTTTTGGATTAAATATATTGATAATTTTTCAAAGCAAATAACTAATATAATAAAAAGGGCGCGTCTACAGTAGGGGTGCCCCTACGTAGGGTCCTGTCTATTCACCGTTGGATGGGAATCTGTATATAAATAGATTCTCCACAGATTCCCGTTATTCCCCACAGATTCCCATCCAACGATAATTAAGGCATAACCCTACGTAGGGACGCCCCTACCGTAGCCATCCCCTAATAAAAATACACATTCATATTAATTTTATTTCTTACTATTGCTATTGCGAAGAAAGTACTTTATTCTATGAATTTTTGCTAACAATCGACTATATAATTAAATTAATTATCAACTGTAGAATGATAGTTTTTTTGTTTATATTAGGAAAGATATCTTTACTCTATTTTTTAGAGAGATCTTCAAGGAATCTTTATTACCATACAACGTCTTAAAGCTTTTTATAAATTTACTAGTCATTAATTTTATACGAGATATTAATTTTTTAATTTTTGTTAGAGTTTACGCCTCCGTTGGTTAAATTTATTGGCTCCGTTGGTAATTATAGATGAGAACGAGATCCTGATTCATAAAAATAAATAATGCTCTTTATATGCTTTGTCTAAAACTATTTTTTATTGAAAAACTAATAGTTTGTCACAAATATGGCCATTTGTTATAATAATTGCATAATTCATAGATAATACAATAAATATAAGGCTTGTTTGACATGATTTTTAGAAGTTACTTTTTGGCTTCTCGAGCCCAAAATTAACTTTTGAGTCTGTTTGGGTAAACTTCTAAAAGAGTTTAAGGACGTTAAAATCTCTTTCATAGGAAGACAGACTCATGTGACTTCTCTAAGTAAAGCTTCAAAAAAATATATGGAATTTTTTTTCGAGTTTTAATGAAAATTTATATTTAAGTATTTGGCCTTATTCTAATAAATAATAAAAAAGAAAAAACCATTTAGATCATAGATTTTAAATTTCAAGTATATCATTCAAGCAATATACTAAAAGTTATGATTTTAACTTCTCATTTTTTATTGCATAAGAGCATAAGTAAACGCTATTCCAAACAGACCTGCATTGCTATTATTAATCATTTCTTGTTAAGACTCAAGAGTTTTTTTAAGTTTTTTCTTTGAATTAAAATTTGAATATGAACGTGGCAATGCAATGAAATCGGAATCGAAAGGCAAAACAAATATAGGTGCCGTTTGGTTCGCCCATTCCATTCCATTGGAATGTAAAATCCATTTGAATGAGTGTTTGTTTCAACAACTCTAAATTTTCTATTCAAATGGTTTTATGGAATGAGTGTTTGTTTCAACAATTCAGTTTTTCTATTCAAATGGTTCATCAGTCACATCAACTATTTGAATGGATTTTTGTGTCTTGGATGAGAATGGAGGGAGAGAGGTGTTTTTAAATGGTCCATTCCAATACTCTCATTCTAATTATAACCCATTCCATTATTTTTTCCATTTAAATGTCTTCCATTCTAATTATAACCCATTCCATAATTTTCATTCAAATACACACATTCAAATAGGCGAACCAAACAGGGCTATAGATATACAGTGGATTACCATTGCATTACCAAAAAACAAAAAAAAAAAATAGTGGATTACCATTGAATTCTTGAAAAAGCTGACTCGGCTAGCGTACGGACTGTCTCTGACAGAAGGCATTGGTATATAACTNATCAACAAATATATATATTTTCATATATGGTATGTCTTTTCAATTTCATATGCGTGTTGATTTATACATGATATAAACAAAATCAAAGAAAAACAAAATAACAGACATTGCATTATTTGGCACATCAAAGCCTTGCTCGTGTGCTTCGATCGTGTTAAGAGTTCCAAGTGCCACGTGTTCTGAGTCATCACACGCCACGTGTACCTGGTAAAGTCCTAGCTTCTTCATAGCCGTCGGATTACGTATATTTGGGTAATTAACCAGCAAAAGAAGTGGGGCCGTAATCCCATTCAAGACAAGTACTTCAACCAAAGATTTAAAAAAAAAACACACTATCGTGTTCAGCCATTGGTGCATGCTCTTTTGCTCGTCTCCCATATCCCATGTGGACCATATCCACATCCATATTTTATGTTACGTTATACGTATAGAGGAAATATACCCCACATATTCTCTATTCTCAATTCTGTACTGTTCATACTCCATATATATATATATATGTGTGCTAATCTTCTTTAGCTTCAACTAGTTTTTTCTTCTTTTTTTTTTCAACTAGTTCAAAATAAAATTCTACAAACCAGTATATATATAGCTTACAAAGTAAGGGACTTCAATTCTCTCATATATATATATATATAAAGAGTAAGGGACTTCTCTTTCTTCTCTTTATTATTTTCCCATCAAATTCAAATATGTATCTATCGGGCTGGAAATTTGATCAGCCAATTGTGCTCTTGCATTTAATTTTATTTTTTTGCATGTGTCAGTAATCGTATATATTATTAATTTACTTGCATTAATTGCATGGTTATTCTTTGAGGTTACAAATTTGTTAACTGAGGGTTGAGAGTGATTACTTATAAAGAGTGGTATATATAAATTCTCTTTTTGATATATTTTTGAAAGCAAAAATTTTGGGATAATCACAACTCACAAGGTAGAAATCAAGTAAAAAATAGAAAGGAGTAATTAATATTTGCGTATTTGGGTTTGGAATGAAAGGAACTGAACGATGAGGGAGGAGGGGACTGGGAGTGGGACTGGGAGGGTGTGAAAGCAAACGTGCATTGTACTATATATATATATATATATGCGTAATGCATGATGCATAATGCATAATGCATAATGCTTGTAGATACATGATAATAATAATACAGCTGGTTCCCATAATGCTTGTACTGTTTCGGTCTCCTCTTTCATATATTATTCTGTTTCGGCCATCGTCATCTTCACTACAATCACACGCGCTTGGGTCGTGGGGGTGCTTTTTTGTAATTTCAGAACTCGTCAGCTGTGTTTGCGGGTGTGGGGTTTTGAATTTTGATTGAATGAGAATTGAGAAATGAGATATGAAAAGTGAAAAAAGATTAGGCTAAAAAAAAAAAACGTACGGAATATCATTTTGCTGATATAAAGAAAAAGTCTCCTCGTTTGACTGTCCTATGTTTTATGTTGAATTGAGATTTTGAGTAATGTGAAAAAACAGGAACCTAAAGAAAGAAAAAGCAAATTAAGCATAGCCATTTACGTGACGCACACGACATCAGAATAATTAGAGGACGCGGTTTCGATGGTATAGTCGGAAAATGACGACTTTTTTTTCCTGAATTAAATTAATGGAGAGTAGAAAAAGCGCCATTCTTGACGGCCATGCCATAAGTAATAAGCATTGACGGACTTAAAAACCACTTCGTCCCTCTGTTTCATTCTCAACCACTCCTCTCTATTACCCAAACTGCCCTTTACTTTTTTTTTTCCCCTCTTAGTATTAGTATTATTAGTAAACTACTTTATTACATTATTAATATAACATTTATTTAGGACATTATCAGTTTTAACCATTTTTAAAGCATGTGATTGTAATAAAAAAAGACAAAATATAAATAATTTACAAAATATTCATTTAGGACATTATAGTTTTAACAAATTTTAAAGCATGTGATTGTAAAAAAAAATGACAAAATATAAATAATTTATAAAATTATGACTTTTATATAATGAAATTCTCGGAATTCCAAAATTGCCATCAATATTTGATCCTAGTTGAAAAATGATATGTGGCTATTGAAATTTTTTTCGGTCAAAATGGTCAAGATAAAACGCGGATAGAACACGGTTAAGTGCTTATAGGTAAGATATTTAGGGTTTGTTAAAAAGTATATATATCTAAATAATTTTAGATGTATGACATGATAATATAGCCAATTTCGATAACATTTATGGTTGAGTTCATTTTTCCATTAATTATGAGTGTATTGGCATAGTTAAGGTTCTAAATACTCATTATTTTAAAGATAAGTCCTAATTTTAGCCCTTGAACTTTAAATCGAATCTTATTTTGGCTCATGATTTTTGAAATATCTTATTTAAGACACCTGATTTATAAAAATTTTGTAATTTGGGCCTTCCACCACTCTTTCTATTATAAATGGATGGAAAAGTCTTTGTATTGGCCCCAAATTATTATAAAATCTTATTAGGGTCTCTAAACATTAAAACGTTCATATCTTAGCATATGATTATTCAAAGAGTCTCATTTAACATTTTTACATTCACCTTATTGTTAAAAAACAAATAAAATGAACATATGTCTCTCACATGTGGCAAAATGAAAATAACAAAGATATCTTAAGCAATTTACAAGATAAAATTGGGATGGTAGAAAATTTTTATTTTATTTGAAAATATTAATAAAAAAATTTTATTTTGGTACAAAAATTAGTGATCCTCTTGAGGTCATGATTTAGTTTTGATTTTTTTTTTCATCTTATTTAGACTCATCATTTTAAATGAGCATTATATTAAATTAAAATTAAAGTAAATTATTTTTTTTAAATTAATTTTTAAAAAATTATATAAAATAACTTGAGGTTTTTGTGTTACCTCATTTTTTTCTTGCGTAACTTAAGATATATTTGTTCAAAGTTTCATACGAGTGACCTATGATCTATCTTCTTCTTCTTTTTTTTTTTTCATTGATGTTGTTGAATATAAGATTCATTTTTTTTCCCACAAAAACCTCGAGTTATTTTATTTAATTTTCCACTGCCTCATTTATAATAGAAGAGTGACAAAATGACCAAATTAGAAATTTTTTTATAAATTGTGTATTTTAAATGAGTCGAGACCAAAATAAAATTTATTTTAAAATTCAAGGACTAAAAATGAATTTTATCAAGAAAATTTTTTATTTTATCCCCAACTGTTAAATTTATCTGCTCTTAATTTTCTTTCGCAAAGTGTTTTTCTACATTTCCATATAGAATTATGCTACGATCAGACGCGACTGACACGTCTGACCGATCTCAGCCATCCATCACTGTGGGTCCCACTGTGGGGCCCACAGTGATGAACAGCTGAGATCGATTAGACGTGTCAGTCACATCTGACCGTAGCACGCCTCTTCCATATATATTAAAATGCCTCTCTCTCCTTTTGAAAGTTATTTGGTTATAGAATGTTTAGCTAAGCATAAAATATTCCAGCATTAAAGGAAAAAAAAAAAAGAAAAAAAAACAGATTAATATAGTAGTCGAGAGCTTTGGTCAACCTTAACGGGTGAAGACTAGACGCCTCCTAGCTAGTCCTACTACTAAGAGGAGAGGGAACGGGAAAAAGAAAAATCTTATGATCAAAGTTGTTATGTATATTTCATTTTAAAAAAATGAAAATAAAAATAATTGTCAATCTGATATTACAATGTTCTTTGCGAAACTAAGCAGCTTCAAGCTAATATTATTTAAGTTACAAAGTTAGTTTTGAAGCAAATGAAGCATTTGAGTGAGACAAGTATTTATTATTACGGGTTACTTTAAATGATACATATATATATAAAAGGAAAGTATTTATTAGAGGGGTTGCTTTTTGGAAACATAATTGGCTAAATTTGTGACAAGTTAGAGAAAAGAAAAAAGATACGTTAAAATGAAAAACTTGGCAATTTATTAAAGGTGAATAGAATTTGCATTTAACTAGGTTGGAGTGGAGGTTTAAGCATGCCAGAAATGGTGCTGTTTTCTTTGGTTTTTTTTTTTTCTTATTTTTTGCTCGTGTCTTTGGTTTGTTCATGAATGATGTATGCAAAAATGATAATGGTCCCGTTTGGTTCGTTTATTTGAAATGTTTGATTCGCTTATTTGAATGTGTGTATTTGAATGGAAATTATGGAATGTGTTATAATTAGAATGAGGGACATTTGAATGAAAAAAATAATGAAATATGTTGTAATTAAAATAAGAACATTAGAATGTACCATTTAAAAACACCTTTTTCCCGTTGTTCATTTTTATTGTATGATATTACTAACATTACTGCTAATAAGTTACTATTCTCCATTACCAAAAAAAAAAAGTGACTATTCTCAAAATATATATTTTATTTTTCTTCAATTTCTTTTTTAAAATATTGAATTCATGGAAAAAGAAAGAAAATAAGAAAGCAACTGTGGTTGGTTGGGTTGGATTCTTTGTTTGGGTAGGGGGGGGGTGTGGTGGTGGTGGTAGTAGTGCCCCCAGAGTTGGTTCAATTTACAAATTTTAGCCAAACGAAGTTTGTTAGAAGGTAAAGATGGTACAACAAAGACGTTTGGGAATTAGGAGAGGAGAGGAGAGGAGAGAGAGAGAAAATTAAGAATTTAAGGAACCAAAAAAAAAAAGAAAAAAGAAAAAAGAAAAAGTAAAAAAAAAAGAGAGGAAGGAAGCAAGGTAGGAGAAGTTGAAGCTTTAGCATAGCGGAAGAGTGGTCTGGTCTGGTCTGGTCTCATCTCAGAGTTCGGAGATCCGCTGGTGTCTGCAATTTAGGGTGGAATTCGTTCGGAATCGGAGAGTGAGAGTTAGAAAACCATAAAAACTAAAGTGAGTGAGAGAGAGAGAGAGAGAGAGAGAGAGGTTAATTTAGATCGAACTGGATTGGATTGGAGATTCGCTTGTGTTGTGAGTATGTGAAGAAGAAGAAGAAGAAGAAGAAGAATCAATAAACAAAGGTATGGATGGGATTTTAGATGAGTCGACTCGGCGTTATTATGATGGAATCGATGCCTAAAATTGTTGAGTCGCGTTAATTAGGGTTGTTGTTGTTGTTGGTTGGTTGGTTGGTTAGTTCTTCTGGTGAAGACGAAGACGAAGACGATTTCTGTTGAATCGGAATCGGAAGAAGACAAGAAGACAAAGCCAAAAGCCAAAAGCCAAAAGCCAAAAGCCCAAAGCAGAAGATGGAAGAGGTAGGTGCTCAAGTGGTTCCTCCAATTTTCATCCATCAAAGGCTTCAGGCGATGCCCAAGAAGCGCGATCTCCCTTATCAGACCCCCAATTTCCCTATTGACAACTGGAACCCTAAGGTTTGGGACTGGGACACCGTCCGATTCGTCGCCAAGCCCCTAGATTCCGACCCTCTCCGTCTCTCTTCCACTTCTACTTCAACCGTTGACCATACCAAGACTGAGGAACCCCCGGGCCCTCCTCCTCCTCCTGTCACCTTCAAGAAGAAACCCTCTGCTACTGCCGCCGCCGATGAAGACGATGCTACCCTCCGCCTCAATCTCGGCGGCTTCGACGACTCCGCAACCAGACCCAATAAGAGGGTCCGCTCCGGTTCTCCCGGTAGCACCGCCTATCCCATGTGCCAGGTCGATAACTGTAAGGAAGATCTCTCTTCTGCCAAAGACTATCACCGCCGACATAAGGTTTGTGAGCTTCATAGTAAATCCACTAAAGCTCTTGTTGCCAATCAGATGCAGAGGTTCTGCCAGCAGTGCAGCAGGTTAGAGTTTATCTAATTTGATTTCATTTATAAGCTTTGCTTGCTTCTGGCTTGTATTCTTAGCGGAAAATCTCAGCTTTCTCGCTTTGCTGCTTCCAGGTTTCATCCCCTTTCTGAGTTCGACGAGGGCAAGCGAAGTTGTAGAAGGAGGCTTGCTGGGCATAACAGGCGAAGGAGGAAAACCCAGCCGGACGACGTTGGCTCCCGACTTATGCTCCCTGGAGACAACCGAGACAATAGAACCAACGCACACTTGGACATCTTCAACTTGTTGGCTACTGTCGCTCGCGTACAAGGTGCATACATCTATCTATCTATCTATCTATCTATCTATCTATCTATCATCATCTTCATACTCAATGACTTATTAATTTGTATTTGTATATTGTATTGTTTCTTCTAAATTAAATTAAATTAAATTCTTGTTGATATTGTGCTAACCTTGTTTGCTGTGACTTCTTATGCATACATGCAGGGGGCAAAAATGATGATAAAAATATGAGCTGCTCGTCTTTACCGGACAAAGAGCAGCTCCTTCAGATTCTTAGTAAGATAAATTCACTACCTTTGCCCGTCGACCTCGCTGCAAAGTTGCATAATCTGGTCACTTTGAATAGAAAAATTTCAGAACAAACATCTTCGGATCATCATGACAAATTGAATGGAAGAGCTTCTCCGTCCACCATGGACTTGCTTGCTGCACTTACTGCCACTCTAGCTCCATCTCCTCCTGATGCTATTGCAACTTTATCTCAAAGGAGCAGCCACAGCAGTGACAGCGGCAGCGGGAAAACTAAATTGAACTGCTACGACCAGCCCAACGCACCCGCTTCCCACAAGAGATTACCTCAAGATTTTCCTTCTGTTGGGGGAGATAGAAGTAGTACCAGTTACCAGTCTCCCATGGAAGATTCAGATTGCCAGGTTCAAGAAACACGAGTAAACTTACCATTACAGCTCTTTAGCTCGTCGCCTGAGAATGACAGCCCACCAAAGCTGGCATCTAGCAGAAAGTATTTCTCTTCTGACAGCAGTAATCCGATCGACGAGAGATCTCCTTCAGCTTCTCCTCCCGTTGTGCAAAAGCTGTTTCCTATGCAGACTATGGCAGAAACTGTCAAGTCTGAAAAGAGATCAGCAAGCAGAGAGATTGATGTTAATGTTGACTCTAGCAGGATTAATGGTTGTAACATGCCATTTGATCTTTTTAGAGGCTCCAATAAGGCTACTGACGCTGGTTCCATTCAAAGTGTTCCCTATCAAGCTGGGTACACTTCTTCTGGGTCGGATCATTCACCTTCGAGCCTGAATTCTGATGTGCAGGTGTTGTTTCCATTATACTACTTTATTTGGTTCACTCAATTATATGTTTATTTGCTGAATGTTGTTGTGTGTATATATATATATATGTATATATATTTTATTTCGGTCGAAGTAATAATAATGTTCTTAACAGGATCGCACTGGAAGAATCTTGTTTAAACTATTCGATAAGGATCCTAGCCATTTCCCTGGGACTTTGAGGGCACAGGTATGGAGTTAATGGTTTACTTTGGCTAGTTGCCACCACTTTAAATGTCATCCTTATGTTGGAACACTAAATTTGTTGGTACGTAACTCTTTTTGAACAAAAATTTTCCCTCCCCAGATTTTCAACTGGCTTTCTAACAGTCCATCCGAGATGGAGAGCTACATACGGCCTGGTTGTGTTATTCTATCAGTTTATGTCTCAATGCCATCTGCTTCCTGGGAACAAGTGAGTGGGTACTATAACACTTTGATAGTTATTTTATTAGTTTCATTACTGACCACTTGGAATGGGTGTGCAATTTTTGCAGCTTCAAGAAAACCTGCTTCAACATCTCAGTTCTCTGGTGCAGAGTTCAGCTTCTGACTTCTGGAGAGATGGAAGGTTTTTGGTGCATACAGGAAGACAATTAGCGTCTCACAAAGATGGTAAGCACTAACTCAAGGAGTGGCTCTTAGTTCTTGTGATATGTGTGGTCTTTTCATTCACTTTATTTGACTGTAACATTGTCCCATAGATCAGAACTAAGATGTGTTTGTATTTAATTGATTCACAAACAACTTTTACTTTGTGATTCACATTTTTGAGGAATCAATGTTCAGGGAAGTTCCGTTTATGCAAATCATGGAGGACATGGACTTCACCAGAGTTGATCTCGGTGACGCCTTTGGCTGTTGAAGGTGGGCAAGAAACCTCCCTTAAACTGAGGGGAAGGAATCTCAACAATCTCGGCACCAAGTAAGTACAGTACTACTTTTGCAGATTTGCATAGTTGATATCTTGTTCCAGTGTCTAGGCTTATTAGTTCACAATTTTGCAGGATTCATTGCACATATATGGGTGGTTACACAACAAAGGAGGTTAGGGGATCTACCTATCATGGAACCATGTATGAGGAGATAAACTTGTGTGATTTTAAAATTCATGATGCATCTCGCGGTGTTCTTGGTCGCTGTTTCATTGAGGTAGAACTCTGATAATATTGTATGTTAACCTTAGTTTGCTTTCTGTAAAATGTAGACATACAGTGCCCATATATATATATTTATGTACATATATACACCCTATTTGACCTCTGTCAATATCATAAACAGGTGGAAAATGGTTTGAAGGGCAACAGCTTTCCGGTGATAATTGCCGATGCTTCTATTTGTAAAGAATTGAGAGTTTTCGAGTCTGTTTTTGATGGGAAGGAAAGAGTACGTGACATCATTGCAGAAGACCAAAGTCATGATGACGGACGGCCAAGGTCGAAGGAGGAAGTTCTTCACTTCTTGAATGAACTTGGGTGGCTGTTCCAACGCAAAAGGACCTCTTCTTTTCTTGATGGTCCTAATTATTCACTTGGCCGTTTCAAATTTTTGCTCACCTTTTCTGTCGAAAGGAACTGCTCTGCTTTAATGAAAACACTTCTGGACATACTCGTTGAAAGAAATTCGGTTGGGGATGAACTATCAAGGGAGGCAGTGGAGATGCTTTCGGATATTCAGCTCTTGCATCGGGCAGTAAAAAGGAGGTGTAGGAAGATGGTTGACTTGCTCATCAATTACTCAGTTTTCGGCTCAAATGATGTCTCAAAGAAATATATTTTTCCACCAAATCATGTTGGACCAGGCTACATTACGCCTCTGCACTTGGCTGCCTGTATGTCAGCTTCAGATGATTTGATTGATGCGTTGACAAACGACCCACAGGAGGTAGCTTCTTTTTGATTTTTGTAGTTTTAAACAAATATTTAATGTTGCTTTTTTCAAATTTTTTATTCATACGTTTTGCCTTCTGTAGATTGGATTGAACTCTTGGAATTCCCTTCTCGATGCAAATGGACAGACTCCGCATGCCTATGCTTTGATGACAAACAATCAATCTTATATCAAGCTGGTCTCTCGTAAACTTGGTGATAGGATAAATGGGCAAATTACTCTAACAGTTGGAAATGGTATGAGTACTGAATTTAAACAAGGTAGGAGTTCTTGTGCCAAGTGTGCAGTTGCAGCAACAAAGTACTATAGGAGGGTACCAGGTGCTCAAGGTCTGTTGCAGCGTCCGTATGTTCATTCAATGCTTGCAATTGCTGCTGTCTGTGTTTGTGTTTGCCTGTTCTTGCGAAGCGTTCCAGACATTGGCTCAGTTGATCCCTTCAAGTGGGAGAATTTGGATTATGGCACAATATAATGTTTAATAGGATAAGAAAATACTGGATTAAGAAGAAAGTAACAGAATTGGGCTGGCTGACAAGTGGATCGTTCAGGTATATGTTGTGTCAATGCTCAAATGTTCTTGAAGGTACAAGAAATGATTTCTGCAGATGTCAGCGGTAAAAGGTGGGATCTGTTGGATCATCAGGAGTTGCGCTGTCTTTGGCCTTGACCTTGGCATTGGCATTAGCGTTCCTGGGAAGATATGTACGGGCAAGATGCTGAGTTTGGGTGCAAATTATTGCTGCAGCCTAAGATTTGGGATCGTCGTCATGATTTTATCCTATCCCCTCCCCCACTTTTGGCTGATTTCCAATGGAAGCAAATGGGTGATAATTTTCTTTGATCTTTGTTTTCTCTTTGGGAGTGTAGAAGTATTAGCCTATGTTAGGACAGCATGAAGTAAGAGTATTTGGTAGAAGAGGTGAAATTGAGGAAAATGGGGAAAGAGGATCAGATAGTGTTTATCAGAAGCATGGAAATTTGCGGTGAAAAGTAAGTCTTGAAGCCACAGATGGAGAGGGATCGGAGAAGCACTGCTACTGTTAGTATCAAAGTTTTTGACTACGTTAATTTATTATATGCATTCTTACCTTTTTTTTTCTTCTTCTTTTACACCTTTATTCTTCTTTACAGTTTAGTTTTATGATATAGAAGCCCAAGTTACTTTGTGTATTGATTTCGTCACTGTAAAGTTGATCCAGAGATCAATCACGGACGTGACACTGTCATATAACTGAAACTGAACAGCGAAATGTTATATTTCGGGTATATTTAGCGGAGGCGTATTCTTTCATTTCATTTTCTTTTATTTTATTTCGTTTCCTAGGGGTTTGATAATCTTGGCAGTTTCAGCAGCAATTTTTTTCGTTATAAATAAATAAAGGCAGGAACACCAAGCTCATGATGCTTCGTTCTTGAATAACCATATAAAGAGGGTTGAGTTGTGGTCCTAAATAAGCTCGTTTATTTTCAATTTTTTTCCTGTATTTGTTTCCTTTGGCCTGCTTTGCTCAGATCTGCTCTGTTAGTATTCATATTTTTTAACTTTTTTTTTTTTAATGAATACGCCTCCTCAAAGGAGGAAATATTATTAAAGCAGAGGAAAACAGAACAAAGAATACAATATATCAACCAAACCTATAAAAAGGTAATGCTAAACAGTCCCTATAACCCAAGGAAAGAGAGCAAGGAGCACAATATCACTACATCCCATTGAGGTTTCTGACACCAAGAGAATGCACAAGAATTAGCTTCTCTATATGCATGAGAAAAATGAATAATAATACACCTAGACAAAGCAAGACTCTTCTCCAGTTGTTGCGGATTCGCAAGGGAACATCACAAGATCCTGAAGTGAACATAAGGATTCATATTTTGTAACTTCGTTGCATTTGTTCTTCTCTAGTCATGAATTCTCCTGTTTGGCTTCTGTTTAATTTGTCAAACTTGAATAATGATGATCGAAGACTCAGATTCTCATTTTTCTGACTGGAGAGAGAGAGATAAGAGAGAGAAATGTAGTAAACTTTTGGTATACCTTGAATCTTGATGGGGAACCTTAAGGAAAGATTTGGAACATTACTGACAAGTAAATTGTATAAGTACGCTGAAATCTAAACCAGTTTCGTAAAACTGAAAATAAGTTAAATTTGACGGATCCTCAGAGACCATCGCCACGACTAGCATTAAAATCTTGAGGAATCAGACAACTTTAACAAATACTTACTTGCTGCTTTTTCAATCTACTTCTTGTTCTTATATCGCTTATTTAAAAAAAAAATAAAAAATAAAAAAAAATAATCCAAAGGCGTCTGCCTTTACTCTTGTTCTAGTCAAAAGTAGAAGAATACCAACTTCTTATTCAATACGGTTTCAAGCCAATTACAGAACGTATATATGGAATAAGTATGACATATTTCTTCTCAAATCCATAATATTTATACATATGAAACAACATGATTAAACTTCCAAGTTCAAACTAGTGCCTCCTTTTTTTTTTCCTTTTTTTTTTTTTTTCACAAGCAGCATATAGACATATGGAAAAGCAGGCGTCCTCCGGTGGTAGTTGAAATTTCTTTGTCCTCGATTTCTTGAGCAGATGGAGAAAAGCCATACGCATGAGCTATAAACATTTAATTAATCAATCAATCATTAAGTTATATATAAGTATGTATATATAGCTGTGATTTGTTCGGCCCGGATCGCGTCTGGGCCTGTTCAAATAACAAGCCTATCTATGTGGTATATAAATATGTAGCATAGCAGCTTAGTTTATAATAGTTACATAATTTAAAACTCGAAAGAGTTTATTAATCCAATTAGCCAATTAGTTAATAATATGTGTCATTATTCTGCCTTGATGATCCTCTGGTAGCGGTACTAGTAGTAGTGGACCTTCCCCTGGCGACATCTTGAACAATGACTTGGCCAACACCTTCAGCGAGGCCCTCAATGAGGCCTCCAATGAACTCGATGACCACCTGAGATGCGACTCGAGCCGCAGTTCCCAGCACGTTACTACTGTTAGGCTTGTCGTTGCCTTTGTGGCCGTTTTCCCGGAGGCCATTGACATGGTTCTTAGCGCAAAGTGCATGGAGATGGTAATCACAGACAGTGCAATGGTATACTCTGCCCGCGGATCTCTTGCGGCTGCACTCGCCGCAGACCATGTTTATGTCGTTACTGCTATTATTAGCTGGAAGTAGTCGGAGAGTATGAGGGTGGAGTCGCGGCATGTTCATTTCGGAAGACAACATGGCACAACATGGATGCATTTGGAAGCTGCACGCGCTGCATCGGAAGGCATACCCTTTGATTGACTTGTTGCACACATCGCACTTGGATTGAACAACTCCCCCACCTTTTACTGTGTACGTGTATAGGTGTATGTGCAAGTGCAACAAACATAATATAATAATTAAATTATACGCATGATGAGTACTATGATTTAGCGGAGTTGAATTAAAAGGCATATATATATATATATATATATATATATATGAAGAAGAAGAAGAAGAAGAATAATTAAGAATAATAAAGATCCGATCCGAACCTGGCTTGGAAAAGAGTACGAGCTGATGCTGACAGTGGAGGGGATGGGCCTTAAGGGCAGGGGGAGCAGAGCCACAGAAGTCGTGCAGCTGAAAATCGCATCGTTGGCAAACGAACCTCTTGCCAGCGCCGTACTCCTTGCAGCCAGCGCAGGTGAAGCGGTCTGGCAGGTTGACCAGCGAGAGAGGGTGCCGGGGGTGGCTGAAATGAATCATCTCCTCCCCAAATATCAGTTGAGGAGATCTCGGGTACGAAGGAGAGTAGTGCCTACTCTGAGGCGGATCGACCATCGATGGCACTTTTGTTAGCTGAAACGTTCTGCTCTTGTTCAGGGGCAGGGCCTTGTTAGTATTGGTGTTCATATCCTTAATTTCGCTCGATATCCTAATTCCTCCCTCAACTAATACTGAGAAATGTTGGTTATCTAGTTTGTAGTGCAAATTGCCAGGAAAGAAATGAGTGTATTTATGGTGGAAAAAAACTTCCACTATTTGGAGTTTGGAGACAACTAATCTACTATTTGAGCCGGCCACAGGAATATGCATCATGTAATATTTGCATGTGCATTATGTCCATATATGTTATTCTAGATATTATAGTCCATCATATAATAGATATTGATAATTGAATAATATATCACCCACTACTAATTAAGTAGTCTACTAGGGTACGTATGTATTCACTATATGAACTTATATAGTACATATGTACTTGTATGTATGCTTGTAAATAAATTGGATTATGTATGTATTATGGTAAAACTATCTAGTCATGTACAATCAAGTAATATATATATATATATATATATATATATACACACACATATATATAATTGTTGCTTCGGAAGCTAACACGAGCTAGCCTACACAATACCATAAGGCGGGCCCGTAAACAGTGTCGATTCCCGGGAAGTTGGTGGAGGAGGAAAAAGTTTAGATACCGTAAGGCACCAAAAGTCAAGGTTTTTCTTTTTAGCTTTAATCATATTAATTGGCAATTGCATGTGAGATAAGTAAGGGCTGCCTTCGTTTTCCACACAACTACGACACCCGAATCTCACAATAATAAGGCAGTCTAATATTCGTTTTAAAAGAGAAATCATATGGAAATTTCCTCAGTTTCAATAATCTTCCCATATTCATGCATGCCACTTGGCATGCTCAATTTATCAGCATTATAATTTATGAATCATTACAATTATTAGTCCTTTATCTACATCTTTTCATCTTATATTTGTTGATAAATATTAAAAATAATCCTATCTTACGATAGAACTTATAAGAAACTCACTCTAATCGATAGTTACTAGTTAGAATTGAACAGACTATTCATCCTAGTATGACTCATATTTGTCTAGTAAGTACTTATTCAGGATACACTTGAATTACATATGTGCATATCCATGCCCAAGGTTATTGAAATTTTTCTCCTTTATTAATCTTTTATTATTTGATTATTATTATTTCTTAAGCTTCTATCTTAATCTCATTAATTGCTTGATGAACAGTGAGTGTGCTCAATTATTATTTACTACCAAGTGATTCCCAGTTACGCTATTTTCTTCATATATATCCCAATTTTAAATGATAAAAATACAGACTAGAATCAGAAAAAGGAAAATATTCCGAGTCTCTAGTACATCTTTCTTTTAGACTTTAACCGAATTATATAACTTTTCCAAACACTACTTTTGATGGTAGGTATCTTATACTCGATACATTCAGTTCTGGAACAGTAATCAGTATTTTCCAATCATGAATTAGTCATTACCCAACCAAATTAAATTGTTAATGCTTTTAGTAAGCATCCGTTTAATCTGCCTTGCCCCATACTTTGTTGCCAACTAATAATGTTCCTTATTCCCTTCCAGAGTTTTTCTAATTTGTGTTTTATATAACATATACTCTCTATTCATCAAAAGTATGTATATTCATACCCCGTAACCCCCTTTTTTTTTTTTTTTTTCCGTTGTTGATATCGATATCGCCTCTATTTCTCTATTTTTCTCTCTTTTCTTGCAAAATGTTCTTTCTTTTCTTGCTAAATGGTAATGAAACATGGGGTTTTAAGAAGTTTACCGATAAAAAATTATAAATATTACAAATATACGGTATAACAAAAATATACAATTTTCCGTACAAAAAAAAGTTAAAAGAATTAAGAAAATGGTTTGTAATTTTAGCCAACTTCATCAATCACGTGTTATACAAATAAAAGTGTAAAATGAAACTAAAAAAATCAGTAAGCGAAGTGAATAAGGCTTCATTCCTTTTTTCCTGTACCTGGGTTGGGTTCGAATTCTGGTATCTTTTTCTCATTTTATTTTATTTTCTCCTTCTTTTAGCTTTTCTCCTCTTTTTATTTTTTCCCCTTTTTTTCTCTCTCTCATTCAGTTTTTTGTTCTCATTTTCTCCTTTTTCTCATTTTATTTTATTTTATTCCATTTTTATTTCTTTCCCTCATTTGGTTTTTTGTTCAAATTTTCCCTTTTCTTTTTTTCCTTCTTCCACTTTTTTTTCCTTTTTTTTTTTCCATTCTTTTACTTATTTTTTTCTCTTCCCTTAGGAATAATATACTACAAATTTTTTTTGGAATAGGTTACTAGTTATTACTTCATTTGATATCTTGTTTTTTTTTTTTTAATTTCTTTCTTTTACTTTTTTTTTCCTTCTTTTATTTTTTCTTTTTTTCTTTTTTTCCCCTTCTTGGGATAATGAGCTACAAATTTTTTTATTTTTTATTTTAAAATAAAAATGGTTACCATTTACCAATTATTTTTTAGAATTAGTTACTAGTTATTAGTTTATCTAGTATCTTTTTTTTTTCTTTCATTTTTCCTTCTTTTAATTTTTTTTTAATCCTTTTTTCCTCTCTGAGGGATAATGAGCTACAAATATTTTTTTTGTTAATAAAAGAAAACTTACTAGATATTGGTAACTAGTTACCAATTTTTTGTAAAATAGAACTAAAAAAATCAGTGAGCGAAGTGGATAAGGCTTCCTTCTTTCTTTCCTGTACTTGGGTTCGAATCCTAGTATCCTTTTTTCATTTTGTTTTATTTTTTTATTTTTTAGGCTTTTTCCCTTCTTTTCTTTTTTCTCCTTTTTTTCTCTCCCTCATTCGGTTTTTTGTTCTTATTTTCCCTTTCTTTTTTCCCTTTTTTTCCTTCTTCTACTTTTTTTCCTTTCTTTGTTTTTCCTCTTCTCTTAGGAATAATAAACTACAGATTTTTTGTGGAATAGGTTACTAGTTATTAGTTCATTTGCTTTTTTTTTTTCCTTTCTTTCTTTTTCTTTTTTTCCTTCTTTTATTTTTTATTTTTTTTCTTTTTTCCTCTTCTTGAGATAATGAACTACAAATTTTTTTACTTTTTATTTTAAAATAAAACTAGTAACCGGATACTGATTATCATTCACCATTTTTTTTTGAAATTGGTTATTAGTTTTTAGTTCATCTCGTATCTTTTTTTTTAATATTATTTTTCATTCTTTTATTTTTTTCCTTCTTTTATTTTTTTTCCTATTTTCCTCTCCTAGGAATAATGAGTTTAAAAAAAAAAAAAAACTGGTTGCTAAATACTAGTTACTAGTTACCAATTTTTTTAGAACGAGTTAGTAGCTATTATTTCATCTGGTAATTTTTTTTTTCCAATTTTCATTCATTTTTTTTTTTCATTTTTCCTTCTTTCACTTTTTTTTTCTTGTTTTATTTTTTTTTTTTCCTTTTCTCCTTTCCTAGGGATAATGAGTTACAATTTTTTATTTTTTTAAAAGAAAAAAATTATTTATTGGATACTGGTTACCAGTTACCAATTTTTTTGGAATTGGTTACTAGTTATTAATTGATCTGATATCTTTTTTTTTTTCATAATTCTTTCTTTTACCTTTTTTTTCCTTATTTTATTTATTTATTTTTTCCTTTTTTCCTCTCCTAGGGATACTGAGCTACAATTTTTTTAAAAAAAAATAAAAATTATTTGCTGGATACTGGTTTCTAGTTACCAATTTAGAATTGGTTACTTATTATTAGTTCATTTGCTGGTTACTGACTACTATTTCTAGTCCATCTATTTTGTTTTTAATTTTTTTTCCTTTTGATATTTTTCGTTTTTATTGAGCCATGCACCTCCTTTTTTTTAACGTTTTTTTGTTTCTTTTTTCTTTTTTTTTTTTTAAATTGAGCTATTATCTTTTTTTTACTAGATACCGATAACTGATATGGTTAGTAGTTACCAATAACTTGTTACTTTAGTTTTTATTAGATTGGTTACTAATTATTAGTTACCAATTACTAATTCTGTTACGAGTTATTCTAGTTACTAGTTACTAATTTACTTACTGATTTTCAGATTAGTGGGTAGTTATAAAGATTAGTGATTGATTACAACTTTGGTTACTAGTTTTTGGTTACTAATTTTCTAGCTCTGGATTATAATTTCTGGTTAGCACATTCATTTTGATCACTAGTTTCTGATTTACCATCAACCAATTTCATTACCGGTTATCAATTATCAATTTGATTACGAGTTACCAATTACAAGTATAGTTACTAGTTACAAATTAAAAGATTAGTTATTAAAAACTGGTTATCAGTTGCCAGTTTAGTTAAACCCTAATCAATATCTAGTTCTAGTCTTTTTTTTCATTGGAAAATTTCATCAAACATGTAGTAGTCGCCCACCTTATAACCCGTCACCAATCTAACTAAACGTTTTAGTCTTTCTTTTTTTTTTTCTTTTTATTGTGGCATTTCACCAAACATGTTGCAGTCACCAATAATAGGCAGTCATAACTATAGCTTTGTTTAAGCTCATTCCTTTCGTTGACCAATGACCATGATACTTGAACACAAAAAATTGAAGCTTCTCCAAAACAGATAGCAATTTGTACATACACATCCATATACATATATATATATATATATATGGTTTTGGTTTAAATAGTTACAATAATATTTACCCATAGATGGTTACAATGGTTTAAGCCGTTAGATCTATACCCTATGGTGATTAGTTTGGTGGTTGGCCAAAAAAAATTAATGCTATATATCAGCATCAAACAAATTTAATGCTATCATTAACTTTTTTAGTACCCATTCATGGTCACAAAAAAATTGAAACTATTGAGAAGTCCTCCATATATATATATATTTACATATAGGCACCAATTCAGTAAGTATTTTTTTTTTACCTATACATATGTATCATTTTGGTTAAAAAATTAATCATGCATGTCTTTTTAGAGTAAAAACAAGATAGAGAAATAACATTAATGATACACGTCTTTTCATGAACATCATTATAGTTGTTGGTAGGGGTGTAAGAAAAAACCGACCCACCGAAACCGACCGTCCAACCGACCCGAAAAAACCGAATTTTCGGTTCCACGTCATCACCTACAATTTCGGTCGGTTTCGATTTTATTAAAAATTTCGGTCGGTTTTGGTTTTGAGAAATTTAATTTCGGTTAAACCGAAACCGACTAATATAAGTATTTACTTATACTTTTATTTGCACATGTAGAGTATTTGTCGTGGTGGTTAATTCCCTGATAAGGGATGTAGAGGTGCATGGTTCTAATCTCAAAACCTTCGTTTTTATGCTTCTTTTACAATTTGAAGAGTTAAAAAATAATTTCGAAGTTTAGGAGCCCAGATTCGAACTAAGGAAAAAATAATTTCGAAGTTTAGGAGCCCAGATTCGAACTAAGGTGGCCTAGGATATGCGCACCACTTTGCTTACCACTATGCTTGGGTTCTTCCACGTTATTTTATATGTTGTAAAATATATTTAATAGTAAGATTTAAAAAAAAATCAAATTTTTGTGAAAAACCGAAATCGACCGAAAACCGAATATTCGGTTTCAGTCGGTTGTACACAATCCTTCGGTTGGTTTCGGTTTTAAATATTATAAATTTTTTTTTTAAAAACCGACCGAAAAAATCGAAAAACCGACCGATTTTCACCCCTAGTTGTTGGATCGATGTTGATCCAATGACTAAAAAAAATACTTATACATAGGTGTAAAAAAAATACTTATTAGATTAGCAACCATTTATATATATATATACACATGGATATCAATCCAGTAGGTATTTTTTTGTTTATCTATACATAGTTATCGTTTTGGCCAATTAAAATTTATCATGTATATTTTTTAATAGTAAAAAATAAGAGAGAGAAATAACATTAATAATGCACGTCTTTTCATGTACATCATTATAGTCGTTGGATCACCATTAGATGATGATTCAATGGCTAATAAAAAATACTTATACATAAAAAAAAAAAAACTTATTGGATTGGCTAAGAGAGAGAAATAACATTAATAATGCACGTCTTTTCATGTACATCATTATAGTCGTTGGATCACCATTATATAATGATCCAACGGCTAACAAAAAATAACTATGCATAAGTTAAAAAAAAAAAAAAAAACCTACTGGATTCGTGCCCTATATATATATAAATGTTAGGAGCGGAACAGACCAAATGCCTAAGCCTCTGAAGTAGCCTATCGGACTGACAATAAAAATTCATATTGCTTGTGCTAATGATTCAATAAATAAATGCAAATTGCTACCTTACAATGTAGTAGCTAAACTGGTTCAGAAAACTATGGATAAGCAAAAGGAACCAATTACTAAAAAATGCATGTGCAACACTCAAATAAGATATTCATAATTGAGAAGAAAAAGACATATGCCCTGAGGATGCTTCCGCCAGCCACACCACCTTTTATGTCATCAAACTCAAATCCAGGCTTGTTGACATCAAATGAACGGATAACAATCATATTAAGAGGAGTGATGAAATTCATTTCTGGAATGAGGATCCTCTTTAAATTCATAAAATACTGACAAAATTACTCAATAATATATGCTTATGCACACACAAACTGACAGTACTAGAGAATTGATGATGGAGGAAAGGTCGACAAAGTCAAAATTGATGGAGCCCAGCATGAGTGAAGGCTGGCGTAGGCGCCTTGGAATAAGGAGGAGGCGGAGATGAAGCCAGCGGAGACTTGGTCGGAGAAATGGCCAGTGTTGTTGATGGAGCCTGGGCAAAGATGCAGAGTCACGGAGAAGACTCTGGGCAAACTCATACTGTATATGATAATATACCGTACGTAAAAATATTAAAAAAACACATTACCGTATTTGTCTAATTCTTTGTATTTGGTCTATTTTCCAATGAAACATTCTATTTACCAGTTTGCTCATACGTCCGATTTTTCAAGATCGGCCTTGCAACCTTAAGTCCAAAAGAGAACATCCTAGGCTTGTGAAGTTTCCGAATCCATGACGGCCCACCAAATGAATACAATGTTCAAATCAGGGATAAAACCTTAAAAAAAAGAAAAGAAAAGTTTGAAACCGCAGGGTGAACAGAAAGCTGCAATCTAATTTTTGACCATATTTCATACCTTTAAAAAAAAAAAAAAAAAAAACCTAAGTTAAATTTGATGTTTTGTATTTCTTTGCTTTATGTTTTAGCTCTTTGCAAACTTATTTATTTATTTATTTATTTAGTGACATATTGTGAAGATATAGCTGTGAACTCTATTAGTTATAAGACTATCAGAGGAGCATTATGAAACTTTGGTATTATTAGTATTATGATTTTCTTTTGGAAGATTCATATGAAGTATTTAACAGGGATTTAATAAGTATTTAAGATTTTATTTAACAGAGATAAAACTTGTTTATAGGATCAATTAGTGTTTTACCTAAAAAAAAGAAGATCAATTAGTGTTTTTAACATTTTATGTATTTAAAATTTAGTTTATTTTGTAATGTGGGTGATAACCTTTCTTTTTAAAAATATTACTTAATGTTAGGTAATTGAATGATATAATTATGGCGCAACATATCACTCAAAAACCGCCCAACCCGTTATGTAATTCAACAGCTACGTTATGTCTTTTAAAACCATACAAAAACAAAGCTTCTTGTTCAACCTATTCAAAAGTTTTCTTTAAAAAAAATTTTCTTTTTCAATTATAAAAACTCCTGATAGAAGATTAAATCTTCATGCAACGGTTCTCACAAAAATAAGGAAAAAAAATGACTAATACTACTTATTAGACCCAACCAATTATTTTTAATTCTTATTTTTTTTGCTCTAATTTATATTTTTTTTCCCTTAAAAAATCTATTTTGTTTGCCATTTGTTCCACCCATATCAATTTCAAATGACAAGTTTAATTGCTGAAAATGGTAATTAAGAGAGCATAAAAAGCTTTTGTTAACAGAGTATAAAAGTTTGGCTACTTGAAATAATTAACAAGAGTAAAAAAAAATTGTTAACTTTGATTTATATATCTTAAAAAATGGTATTTGACTACTTATCCTGAATAAACTCTTTACTGAGATGTGGTTCAACTCAAAAAAGATCATTTATGTGGCAATCATTCTCATTAAGATGTTTAATAAATTAAAAAAAGAGCAAACATGAATTGATGGCCCCCACATGTCATAAGGACCATAAGGTAAAAACAAAGGTAATCGTATTTCCTCAACCCCACATTACTATTAATTACTCATTTTCATTATTAAAATCTTAATAGCTTAAAACTGTTTCTTTACGAAAATTGTTTATAGATTTGAAGAATATGATTTGAATCTTATATTTTTATCCTACTAACTTTGTGTATAAATCTATTTCCAAATTTATAGAACAAATTTCGAATTCTATACCAAACACGCTATTAATAACTCCTATAATTGTCCAATTCCTATTTCTAGTTTGAGGAAACACATCAATGGAGTTCATGATTCTTATTCCAATTCATGAAAATGTCCATAAAAATAACGATTTCATTTTCTTATTTTTTAATTCTCATTTATTTTATTTTAATTAATTTATTCTAATTATAATTATAAAGAATTTAATTCACATATTATTAATGTGTAGTGCTAAATAAAACTTAATTAACATATTATTAATGTGTGATGCTAAACAACCATCGCATTGTACATATATGTGACATAAAGTGACAAATTGAGCGATCTGTATTGGGGCATAGCTTGTTAGATTTATGCTACAAAGTACAAACTTCCTGACCGAACCTTTGGGCTTTGGGCTTTGTGCGCCTTGACATTTGAGTGATCATGTTTACTTTTGTATATGTATCATTATACCTTTGCGTCAAGAGAAGTTCCGTCCACAATTAATAAAATTTTGAGAAAAAATGTGTCGTACTTTTTATTCATAGGTTTACATTGAGATTTGAGAGTCTGTGGTCCAATTTCGAGAAATTGATACCTCCATATTCACATTCATTATCAATAAAAATGAAAATTAAAGGAAGGAATAACTACAGAAGAAAGAAAGAAAAAACCTCTTTGAAATTTTGGTGAACTTACCATCTTATAGTTAAATTAATCGGTAATGATAATATGATGTCGCTTTGAATTTGAATAAGTTGCTACGAACCTTGTTCACGGATATTAAATGTTGAGTTTCATTTTCTCAAAGATAAAGTTTGTCAACCCTGTAGCTGTCCTGTAAACCAAGAAAATCACCCAGCGGTAATTATGCGGCATAGGATAGTGAAGGAATGATTTCTCTCCCCCCCTTTTTTTTTCCTGTCAAGATGAGTGGAAAATAAAGAAAATAAAGCAAAATATCCAGGTCAAATAAAAGTGGCTATTTTAATATTAAAGATAACGAATCCCCACACCCACACCCCTAAATAAAGATAACAATAATAACAACAAAAAATTCTCCTAAAAAGACAAGAAAAAACAAAGAAACAAAAGGCAGCAAGAGTTAAACAGCATAATTAGTTCCAAATTGTTTGGAAAAATGGTAACTTGAGTTTTAAGAATAAGGCCATTATTACCTTTTTAAGAACGAGTATGTGTTTTGAGTTTTTATAATAAACAGAAGTCCGTCTTTTTTTTTTCCCACTTTATTTTTTATTTTTGAAACATTTTTTTCCCACTTTATTTAGGAAAATGGCCCTGCTTTTTATCTATTTGTTAAATTATTTTTTCCCCGAAATTTTGCTAAATGGTCATTTATCAATAAATCAATTTTATGTATAAGTAGTAATCAATAAATCGATTTTATGTATCAGTATATTACTTTTCTATGGAAAGTATAGCAAACTTTTTTTATATTGAGTATATCAAATACTATATACTAAAATTGGTATACTGGGTATATCAGAAAATCTCTAGTTTATTAATATGATCACAAATTTAGTATATAAGTGTTATATACATGAGGATTAAATTTGTGGATGATAAACAAATATAGTCCGTAATAATTAATTAAAGTATGAGATCTTTAATTAAATATTATCAGTACAGTCCATTAACATTGAGAATGTAATAGTTTTATCTGGACTATTGATGTGTTGACATCATAATGGAGGTACTCTATATAATTTGATTATATAGGACTGGACCAGATATCATTTGAATCTCACATAAATTCCGTTATCTGTTGAGAGTTCAAATAATGTCACTAGATGATCATACGTAGATCAATCTTAATCATGAGTAGTTATAAACTCCTATTTATAATATTATGTACTTTAACATATTTGTTAAGATTTGTTTTTCTAAACAGACTGAATTACTTGTATCTTGGGAGCATAATAAGATAAATAGCTGGGAATGTGACTTACAGATATGGAATCCATTCCTTCTGTAAGGAAGTTAGAAAGATAATTCCTTTGTGTATTGATTCGGGTCTTGAACAGTTTGAGTATTCAACTTATAATAGATTTATAAATTAATTGTTCTTTGGAGAATCAATGGTATATAATGATAAAGATGTTATTGGAGAGGTAAACGAAACATGACCTAGCCCCGATTATGAATTGTCTGTGGAGGGTTGAATTACATGTAATGATTAAATCAATAGATTGCTCGCTGTTTTCTAAGTAAATTTATTCTGTAACTTCAAGAGTGCAATTCCAGATTTTTAGTGGAATAATACTAGAATTAATAAATTAGACAAATTAATCAAAGTATTTAATTAATTGTCATAATTTATTAGAGCTTGATTTACAGGTCCATAAGTCCCAAATTCCACATCTTACAAATATTGTACTAGAAATTACACGATTTCTGTTACTGCATACTTTGTCAAGATAAATAGTTTATTTACTTGTAATTAATAATTATTAATTAATTAATTAATTAATTTTGAATTAATGGAGAGCAAGTTTCCAAGAAACTTACTAAAAATTTGAAACACTTTGGAGGAGTGTTACAAATACACCATTTCAACCCATTTGATGGGCTATTGGCATGTAAATTACCTAAGAAGTTACATAAGTCTTCTTTTAGTCATATATATATATATATATTAGTTAAATATTCATATATATGTATATATGAAGAGGTAGCCTAAGATAAAAAAACTAGAGTAGTACGTATCATTTTCCTACGAGGAGTTTCCAAAAACTAGAGCGAAAAAGAAAAAAAAAATTCTTATTCTCTCTAGAAACTACTCTTGTAATTTTATGTGTTAAAAATATTGCAAGTGTCTAAAAGTATGATTTTGAGAAACTGTACGCAACACTCACATGTTTATCCAGTTGTATTTGAGGCTTGGGTTGGAAGATCATGGTTTAGAAAATAGAAAAGATAGGATCCGCTGATAGGCTACAAGAGGTATATGATTTATTCTCTTTGTATATTTTACTGTTTTCTATGAATCAATATTATGCTCTCATATGGTCAATTATTTTAAGAAAATTTTTGAATGTTCCTGGACCAAACTTTTGCTGCAAATTCGATTTCAAAACCAACATGATGCTTAATATTTAAAGGGGCATAAATTATAAGATGACATTATTTTTTTAAAAATATATATATTTCAAAACCTCATGTGTCTTAAATCAATGGAAAAAACTCATCAAATTCTATCATTTATTACAGAAGTCTTGTAATTTGACAATTTTTAAATGATGCGTCTATTATCATTACTCCTTTTTGTCTACCCACTGCCTTTAAAAAAACACACCTCACCAAAAAATAAATTTTTTTATTAAAAATAATTCACACATTTCAATTCCAAAATTAGATAACAAAAATTCAATGAAATCTCTTTTTGCATTCCTTCAATAAGACTACCACCTTTTAAAAGGACAACCCCACCAAAAATTGAAATTGAAAAAAAAAAAAGAAAAAGAAAAACTCCACAAATTTCAACTATATTTAAATTACAAAATTAGATGAAAAAAATTCAATAAAATCTCTTTTCCCATTCCTTCAATAAGTTCGAAGACCTCATATACATTTGAAGTGTTATTCAATCTTTTGTATTTTTAACAAAAATTCATCTTTCTAAGATTTGAAAGACTAAAAACAATCAAACAATTTTTTCTTATTTTCCTCTCTCCTAACAAATTGGCGATTGTAAGTTATTAATTAGAAAAATTTATACCCAATGCCTGTTTTTGTGTCTTATATTTCACAAATACTTATTTTTTTATTTTATTTTAAAAATACCCATTTTTTAGTTACACATTTCATATGGTATATATTTTATACCATTTTAAAATATATACTAATTTTTAGGTATAAACTTTATTCATGAAATGTATACTGTAGTATACATTTCAGGTATAAAATACTTGTATACTTTCTCCAAAAATAGGTATAAAAACTTTTATTTTTGAAATAAAATACTTATATCTTTGGGAAGAAAACAACAAGTGTTACCACTACTAATACTTAACATCGAAGCAATATTATCGTAAATCACAACATTAGTGGATAATTTTTAAATCAAAATCAAAATTTGTTTGGAAAATCGTAAATACAGTTTTTAAATTTAATATAAATTTAAATATACTTTTCACTCATGGTATAATTCTTATTTTTCATCAATTTCTCTAATTTAGCTGACTTGAAATGGTCAAATTTTAAAGATAGTCAAATTACAAGGTTTTTGTAATTATAAAAAAAAATCAACTTGCAGTTTCCAAAAAGATAAAGATTTTTGTTGTAAAAGAAAAGAAAAAGATGAATATCAGATCATTTATTGAAATTTTTGTTTTTTATTTTTTTTAAGAAATTTACACTCAGTACTCGTTTTATGTCATACATTTCAGAAATACCCATTTTCTTATTTTATTCAAAAATGTTCGTGCTTCAGTATATATTTCTTGGGTAAAATATGTGTGATAAATATTTACAATATAAATTTTTACCTATAATTTATATTTACTGTAGAAATTTATATCTATGGCAAAATTAATACCAATTTTTAGGTATAATTTTAGTGTAGAATACGATATACATTTAATGCATAAAGTACTTGTGGTATAAAATTTTCTAAAAAATAGTATAAAAATGGGTATTATGTCTAGATGTATAACTTAATATGTTTGGTTTATCAATTTAATTTACCAAATATGTAGAAAATCATTTGATACACCATTATATCAATCGAAATATGTATATAGTTATATTATTTGAAGTGATAAAAAATTATTAAAAGAAGACTTTATAATGACTCAAAAAAATGGCCATTCTCCCGTCACCGTGGATGTTTGGTTTAGTAGAGTTAGGGGTGTTTGCGGTACATTTGATAGGTTTTATTGATCATTCAGTGTACCAAACCGCACATACAATTTATAAGAATCATGCGATTGAAGTGATCAAGAAAAATCAAATCAAATCAAATCAAATTGTAGTGTGATGCGGTTCAATTCTACAGTTTGAAAAATAAGTTTTAGTTTTGAGCTTAACAAATTAGATTTAAGTTTGAAAAATTTGATTGATTTAAATTTAATATTTATTACAGATAAATTAATTATTTCATTAAAAAAAAAGGAATTACATACTAGTTATAAAAGCATAAGCCATGAAATTAAGAGTTGTAAATAAAAATTTAATGAAGTAACAAAATATAAAGTACGTTTATATATGAAACTCAGTCATAGTCATAGGAATGATTATAAAATGGCCAAAAGTGATGTCCGAATTTTTCTGTGTTAAACATCTTGCATTCTCTTATGGGCGCGGCGTGCGCTTTGCCGCCGTTGGTGGTGGTTATTGGTTTGTCCTGTTGATTTAGTTTTTGCATATTTGGATTTGTGGCTTTATTTATTTTTGGCTTTGGTTGCCTTTGCCTTTATGCTTTGGGATTTATATATTAAAAAAGAAAAAAGCCATGTAAGACGCTAACAAAGTGAAGGCCTTCTATGCCGACAGTCCCAAAGCAGCAGAAGAAAACACTACCACCAACTGGTCCGTTTCTTATCATTATTAATATGCATTGGAAACTTTGGATTTTTTCCCTTTTTTTTTTTTTTTTTTTCAAAGGAAAGGTGTTGAAAAGGCTAGGGCTTTAGACCTTTGAAATAATAATAGAAGATAAAAATTATTGCTGTTGTTGGTGCGGGAAATGTCCAAAACGCTAGCTAGTACAACCTGTATCCTTTTAGCGCTACTCCTCAATTTCTTCCTTTTTTTTTTTTGTTGTTTTCACAATTGCTGTAAGATAATATATAATGTTATGTTAGCGATTGTAACATGACTAAATCATAATAATATAGCCAAGAGATAAAAAGGTTCATATAAAACGATAGGCATAAAGGAAAGGAAAGGAAAGTAAATGATTTTTTTTTTTTCCAGTTAATTCAATCAATCTGGTTCCCGTACGTTATTTTGTTCTTCTTTATGTTTTTTTTTTTAAATTGAATTATTTATCCAGTAACAACAAAAGATCGATCATTAAAATAATAATAATAATAATAATAATAATAAAATAAGATACGAAAAAGGTACAAGTTTGGACATTGGAAGATGAACTGTTTGTCTTAAGTCTGAACACTGTCGTGGACTTATGGTTGTTTTCTCTGTTGGTTACTGTTGCATTCATGAAAGATTGATTACAGTTCTTAATTATTTATTCATTTAATTTTTATTATTATTTTTTTATAAAAAAAATCAAGTTCGACAAGAATCTTCTTATTTACTAAACAGGGATTAATTTAAAACGAGAGTCATTAAAATTGATTCTTGTATCCATTGGAAAAGAAAAAAAAAATAATGAAGAAAATGAGAAAATTATGAGGGAATTGGGGGAGGTTTCAACGTGGAATATGGATGAAGCTGAAATTGTGCTGACTTTGGGAATCATTAGGAACACCACCGACAAATTATTAAGATTAGAATCTTCATACTTTGGGAATGCCTTATTTGTTCTTCCTCTTTTAACCCCAAAACAAGCCTCTGTCGCTCCAACCTATTGGTTGATATTCTCAGCTACGATCATTACTTACTATTGTAAAATGTAAACCCTTTCTTTTTCATTTTTTTTAATGAGGAAAATTACATATTGTAACTTCATCATTCTTTAACCTTTTTTTTTTTTAACAAAAAAGTTATAAAACTATTGATTGGTTGATGGCGTGGGGACCGCCCTGAGACTTTCTAGATGGATGCCATCTGTATATTACCAGAAACATAGAAACAGCGAATGTAATGTAAAAAGAGTGAAAACGGCCCAAATCTAAATCATTTCGACTGATGTGGTGGTGCCGCCCGACCAAACTATTTATTGACATTATTATTTCTGTTTCTCTCTATCTCTATTTTTTATTTTTTTTAATTCCTTCAATTTTACCCAACTAGGCCAATCCAATTCCAATATACTCTTCTTTTTTCTTCTCTCTCCGGAAAACCACTTTTATTTTATTTTATTTTTGATAATTGGAAACCTCTTTTATTTTGACTCGGTATCGGTAACAATCAATTGGAGTTTTTTTTTTCCGTTGTTTTATTCCACTCCACATCGAAATAATCAATCATATTTCCTTTTTACTATAGCCATTACGTATGTCCTTGAACAAATATGGAAATTAGTCAATCATGGTTGGTTAGAAAAAAGATTCGATTCTAAAGAAATTGGACGTCTATCACAAATTAAACAGAGTAATGTTAGAGTCACACAAATTACATGTAAAATTTACACACATTAATATGATATTTATTTTAATCGTTTATATTTTTTTTCCAAGTAGGCTCATAAACGTAGATAATTAAAATGCATTTCATATCAATGTATGTGAACTTTGTATCTAATTTATGTGTTCCTAGTATTATTCAACTAAATAATAATCAAATTATACGAACAACTTTTGGCCTTTCTACGTTACTTAAATTTTTAATATGTATGCGCTTTTACAAATTTACTAGTGCCAAATTTATAATTTAATCTATATATCTAATCGGGCCGTAAATAATTTATTGCATTTGTAGTATAATTAATCACCAGTAATAAGTGTTATTAATTTATTTTTCTTGCTTAAAGGTAAGCTACCATAAGACCAAAAATTTGTTATGTCATCATGTTTGTATAGTACCAAGCAAGTTTGATCCCCGAACTTTCCAATTTTCTTTTTACCAAATTATTTGTTATCATTTTAGGAGAAAATTGGATTGAAAGAATTTATCAAACAACAGGGGAATATATATATATATATATGTGTATATATATATTCTCTATAGTTTTTATTTTTACTAAATTCAACTATGTGTTAAAAAAAAAAAGGAAAAGAAAAAACTAATTGAAGAAAATACACATTCCATAAGTGTATTGAAGCAAAAACTTATTTCTAAATAGCTTCTAAACTAGTAGAAATCTAATTTACTTTTTCCATTTTGAATTGTTTGACAATAACTTTCTATAAATTTAGAAACTGTTTCAAAATATTTTCGATTTCAAAACACTGAATTAGAATGAAATTTTCATCAATTAATTTTTTTTTCTAAAATTAAATATTATAGGGGTATATTTGAAAAATTGAAATTTTATATTAAATGTCATAGTAAATGTAATTGCTAAGAATAAAGGGTCAAACTTTTAAATATGAAAAATTATGGGATATATTTGTCATTACAACATATATACACATAAATATATTATATAGCAGATTGTGAGAATACCACGGTACGATTACAGTAATTCTGAACAAAAAATGTTATTGTAATATCATTCACTACACAAAATATAGAGCAATTTCAACGTACCAAATCAAATATTGGGATGTTATTACTTGGGAGTAAGGGAAAGGAAGTGGCAGTTTCGTAAATTGGAAAAGATCGAAACCCAATAATGCAATGTCCCATTTAATAATGTGGAGGGGATGGAATATGAAGGCGTGGTGTGTGGTGTGGTGTGGTGTGGTTTGGGAAGGAAAGGAAAAGAAAAAGAAAAAGAAGCCATTAATACAAGCAAAAACAGAGTCCAGAGGGCAGAGATAGAGAGACAGAGACGGTTCAAAACGGTGCCTTACTGCCTTATATGAATACCAAAATGTCGTAATTATCTGACTCTGTAGTGTGTAGTGTGTAGTGTGTAGTGTGTAATGTGCAGCGCGTAATTGCATTATCCTGGAGAAGGCAATGAGGAAAGACGCGCCCACGTCCTCCGCCCCCGTCGTCTCCTGCTTCGAGACAAAGCCCATTCTGCTTACTTTACTTTCTCTCACACTCGTCATGCTCATGTGGAACCTTCCCCCCTACTACCAGAACCACTTCTCCACCACTCTTTCAGCCGCCACCAATGCCTCCTCCTCAAATCCGGTTGCTGCCCAGAAGCTCAAAACCATTCCCAACGCTGACCCCAATAAGCGCGAGTTTCAGGCCTATGGCAACGCCGCCGCTCTTTTTGTCCAAATGGGTGCCTATCGCGGCGGCCCCAAGACCTTCGCGGTCATCGGCCTTGCTTCCAAGCCTCTTCATGTCTATGGCCGCCCTTGGTACAAATGTGAGTGGATCTCTAACAACGCTTCGGCTTCAACCTTGAGGACCTTGGCCTATAAAATGCTTCCCGACTGGGGCTACGGCCGAGTCTACACCGTCGTCGTTGTCAATTGCACTTTCCCCGTCAATCCTAACGACGACAACGCCGGTGGGAAGCTCATTATAAAAGCTCACTACGGCGAGTCTCAGAGGAGATACGAGAAGTTCACGGCCTTGGAGGAAGCCCCGGGCTCGTACAATGAGTCAAAGTTCCGGCCTCCCTACCCGTACGAGTATCTGTATTGTGGATCCTCTCTGTATGGAAACCTGAGTGCGGCTAGGATCAGGGAATGGATGGCCTATCACGCGTGGTTCTTCGGTCCCAAATCCCATTTCGTGTTCCATGACGCAGGTGGGGTGTCTCCCGAGGTGAGGGCGGCGCTGGAGCCGTGGGTGCGTGCGGGAAGGGCTACGGTTCAAGACATCAGGGCTCAGGCAGAGTTCGATGGATATTACTACAACCAATTCTTGGTGGTGAATGACTGTCTGCACCGCTACCGCTACTCCGCGAATTGGACATTTTACTTTGACGTCGATGAGTATATCTATCTGCCCCTTGGGAATACTCTGGAATCCGTACTGAATGAGTTCTCGGATTACACTCAGTTCACTATCGAGCAGAATCCAATGTCCAGCGTCCTCTGCCTCAATGACTCCACCCAGAATTATACTAGGTAGGTACTTGTTTCTTTTTTCTTTTGCAGAAGAATTCAAGCATCATAAATTAAAGATTCATTGGCCTACTGTGTATGTATGTATGGACTATGGTGGAAGTGAGTGAGTCATAACGAGTTATTGCTTGATTCACCACTAGTTGTTTTTAAGTTAGTCCAAATTAGACTTTCATTAGTGTTAGGGATGAATATATGGGAAACAGGGTAGGGGGCAGAGTAGTCATATACGGATTAGGGTAGGCTTTTGTTTTTTGTTTTTGTTTGAACAACAATGTATAATAATAATGATGATGATGATAATAATAATAATGGCATTGTTTGTGCAGGCAATGGGGTATGGAGAAGCTGTTGTTCAGGGACTCAAGAACGGGAATCCGGCGGGATAGGAAGTACGCAATACAGGCGAAGAACGCATACGCGACGGGAGTGCACATGTCGGAGAATGTGATCGGGAAGACGTTGCACAAGACGGAGACCAAAATCCGGTACTATCACTACCACAACTCCATATCCGTAATTGGAGAACCCTGCAGGGAGTTTCTGCCCTTGTCCGCCAAGAACAACGTCACCTGGTACAACAAGCTTCCCTACGTCTACGACGATAACATGAAGAAGCTGGCCGACACCATCAAGCAATTCGAGCGCAACACCATTTCCATTCCCATTGTTGCCTAATATTAAAGTTATCATTCATTTCTTCGCTATTATTCATTATTCATCATTCAATTGGGAGTACAACACTCATCCCAATGCGTGGCCTCGTTCTCTTTCTCTCTGCTCTGCTCTTTTCTTTGCTGAAAATGCACTCTTCCTTCCTTTCTTTTGCCTTGCCCTTGACTCGCAATACATACAATCCCAGATACATAAACATTAGCTAGAGCAAGGGCGAGGGTCCCAGTCCCAGTCCCAGTCCCAGTCCCAGCTCCAGATTTGCCTTGATTTGTGTATGTGAGAGACTGAGAGTGAGTGGCTGAGCCTCAGCGACAACCCAACTGGGGGCCCTATTTGTTTGCCTTTTCCTTTTCTTTTCTTCCTTTTTAGACCATAAATCATAAGAGAAAAATTGTTCATTTGTTTAATATACATATAACCTCACTTTACAAATTCTGTAAACCCGTCTGTCTGGTCTGGTCAGGACTCAGGATTTCGCTCCATTTTTTTTTTCTTTTTGTTGAATACCCTTACTTTTATAAAGCAGCATTAAAGATAAGATTAAGAACAACAAAGATAGATAGATGGCATGGCATGTGATTCGCCTATGAAATGATTGTTTGATTAAATTGTAATAATGCTTTAGGTGTTGCCCAAGGGGGAGATGAGATGGAGATGGCTTTTTCCCTTTTGTCTCTTTTTCGATTCGATGGTTTTATCATATTCGCTTTAAAAAATCAAAGCTCTCCACTCCAACGCCTACATTAGGAATTAGTCTCTTAGTCTCTACCTCTTTAGTGTTGAGTGTTGGATTCCTAGCTAGCTAGATAGCGAACTTCGGTTCGACTGGCTTTGGACATGAATTTTGGCCCGAAACTAAGCATATCCTTTTATCTCCTTTGCTACTGAATCCATATGTTGAAAAGGAACAGTCAAGAGTTATGGAGCGAATTCACAAAAAGGGGCCGACTGTGGAGTCGCGCGCGACTTCTTCTTTCTATTGTGTAAAAACTGAAAACCATAAATTCATATTTATGACAACAGGAACAGGTATATTTGATGAAACTAGAGGATGTCGTGAGTCTAGACAAAGTAGTTTTTATGGAGGTTACCTTCTCTCCCTGTATGTTAGGTTAGAAGTAGTAATACATATCTGAAAATGGTTTTTACTACCTTATATAACCATTGAAAGTTGATAATGTGTATAAATAGGAAAATATTTATATATTATAAGATTTCTTTTTATCATCTATCGGTATGGAAATCAATTTTTAATTTTTAGATTTTCAATCTAATGATTACAATTAAATACATTGAAATATATTTAAGTGTTAATTAAATGATAATATTTATTTTTGTAATAATTATATTGAAATCTAATATTCAAAATCTAATTCTCTATGAGTATTCTTATTGTTATCTATCGATACATATATTTGACCAAGTAGAAAATAACTTACGATAATATGTTAATTTCACCTGCATCTATTTCAATTCTAGCTAATTCATACATAGATAATAAGTTTTTTTGAATAAAATTTTTTTTTTGGTAGAAGATTTGGGAATATATATATATATATATTTGTATAATTTACGGAATGAAAAAGAATATTCTATTTTATTTTACGTTCAATTACAATATTTTTTTAATCCTTTTTTTTCCTATTTTTTAATTTAGATTTGAATTTAATGTAATTTCAAAAAAAAAAGTAAACAGTGAAATTCGAAAAAGCTGAAATATATTTCATTAAACTTTCATAATTAGTCAAGCTTCATGCTATCATGTACAACGTATAGATGATTTGTAACCAAAAAAACCAACATCATTTATTCCCACCACATTGTAGTTAGCCAACATTCTTGCTATCGTATGTGCCACTTCACCATTTAAGTAAAAGTTAGTACCCATTCAATCAAAAAAAATAAAAAAAATCTCCACCATAGTTGCATGTAATTGTAATACAAGGGTCACCCTCTTCTGCATATTTCCAAAGCAACGTCTTAAACAATATTCCAATTAAGGCGGTGCATTCTACATCACAGCACACAAGAATTCAAAAACAAAAGAATGAACACATGTTACAAAACAAGTGAATAGAGAACACAACTACTATGCAGTACACAAATATTACGAAAAAAATATGTTATATTTTAAATGAACTAATTAGTTTGAAAGAAAAAAAAATACCAACTAAACCACTGATCATTTTGGAAGAATAGAATAAAGCCAACTGAAAAATAAAATGCCCACAGAATTAAAAATTAACATTCAAACGCTATGCCCATAACCGAAAAGAAAAACCACCAACGTTACTTTCATTAAAAAGAAAAAAAAAAAAAAGCATTGATCGAAGCATTTAAACCATTTTGCAAGAATTAAAAAGGAAAAAAAAAAAAAAAAAAACCTCTCAGTAGAATATGTTTATTTTATGCCCATAATCACCAACAAACCCACACCCAAAAAAAAAAAAAAAAAAGTAGAAGAAGATCAGAATACTTCATGTATGTGGAGGAGGCTCGCATGGAGGTCATCATATCATCTTCAAATGGGAGAATGTTATGTATACCCAAAGGATTTTAAAGTTGATCATACTTTTGACTGTCAAATGGAGCAAAAGTTCACAAGGTATTCATCAACTTGCCCCTTTTATATATTTGTAGACAAGAAAAACAAGATTTGAAGCCCTCATTTGTGATAATCTAAGCTATCATTCACAAACCTAGGTTTAGCTCCAATGTCCTCCTTCCATTTTGAGGGAATAATGAGAGTAAGAACGACTTCTTGTTATTAAAATTTTCTTTTTCCAGATTTTGCTCTTATTGAGATACCCATGATATCTAACGGCTGATTTGAATGAAAAACAGAGAAAAAGGATTGACGTGAGTCAAAAACATAAGGTTGGTGATTTAAAAACTACAAGAATAAAGACCTAATTAATACAAGGGAGAAGTTTGGTGACCTTAGTGATATAAACCCCGTTACGAGGCCGTTCGGCCTAGGCGGTGGAATCGGAAGAGAAAAGGGCATGAGTATGACGCCAAAATAACTTTTTTGTGAATTTTTTTGAAAATGATATTTTCAGGGGTGTTTTGACCTATAGTCAAGCGCTTCTTCACAATGAAAAACTATTAAAAATATCATAAATAATAGTTTTTTTTTTCATAGTAAAAAAACTCTTGATTATAAGTCAAAATGCATTTGACACTTCTAAAAATGTCATTTTTCTATAAATTCGCAAAAATTTTATTTCGGCCAAGTTAATACATTTGCGGGCATAAAGGACATGCGTGTGACTAACTTGGGCAAAAATGATTTTTTTTTGTATATTTTTTTAAAAATAATATTTTTAAGAGTGTCAATAACGTCTTAACTTATCAGTAAAAACTTATTGACTGTGAAAAAATCCGAGATAGTAGTTTTTCATGGTCAAGTAGCTCTTGACCTAAGGTCAAGTAGTCCTTGACTCCTTGATTATCCTAAAAATGTGAGGAAAAAAAAAATGGGCCCAAGTTAGTCCAATCCATGTCATTTTATCCACTTTATTTTGGCAATCTTGGGCTCATTTCAAGACGAATTTTGGCCCGTTGGCCATGAATAAGGAAGGCGAGGCGATCTCTACTTCGGACACTATAATCTTCCCAATGATGGTTTGTGGAATCATCCAAAGTAATAGAAACCGGAACTTACCCGTATGTGAAAATTCAAAACTTATTCAACCAGCATATAATAAAATACCAAATTCTCATTTGATTATTCAATTGGAACAATAATTATGTTGTTAATAATTATTATAAATACTGTAGATGACTTGTCTTCCGGTTTCTCAATTTTATTTATTTTTATTAAAATTTATATGGTTCGAACAACTCGATTACGAACGTACGAAAAGGGAAACCCTGGTGTAGTCCAAAGGTTTTGGATGAGGGAGTTGACTTGTATAAATAAAAATAATAATTATAATGATACGAATAAATAAGAGTAATAAAATAGTTTGATGTAGCGCTTAGGAAAGAGAGCACCGCCGCACGATACACACGTGTACTCTCTCCGAGAGTGCGAGGCCGTGTGGATTATACTAACTAGACTTAGAGCGAAGGGGCTTAAGGGTCTACTTAGCCTCGGGCGGGGGCCGCCCTCCCCAAGTGGACAGAGCGGCGGGCCCATCCAAGCAGAATTGACGGTTGTAATAAGAGAAGACTCTACAGTGCAGAGGAAATCCTAATCCAACGGTCAATGGGGGTTGTATGTATACATAATCTGTAGTGAATGCTGATCTCAGATTTTGAGTCACCGCCTTACAAATATTGGTGTGTGCCTATTATACCTCTAAAAGTCATTTACCTCTTCTCCAAGACTTTCCCATTTTCGGATTTAGGAACCTTATAATCGAAGAAGCTTAGCGCGGCGACCACCACCTAAAACCTTATATAATATTCCCAGCTAGAAGCACTCTCTCGACCTTCCTCTGCTCTGCTCTGCTCTCCTGCTATAGCAGACTTCTTTTTCCCACATATCCATGGTATGTCTTCTTTTCGGAGTTTCTGATTCTCTTAAGTGCTTTTTTCATTTCTGTTTTATTTCTATCACTTAAAAACTCTTATATATGTTATATATATATATATCTGTATATATGCAGGTGAGTCCAATAGGGGCAATGGGAAAAGAATACAGGGAGTCGGAGTCGGAGTCGGAAACGGAGTCGGAGGCGAAGATGGGTAGTCCTCGGTGGCTGAAACCAATGCTGAGAGCGAGCTATTTCGTGGGATGTCCCATCCATGGGGATTCCAATAAGAGTGAATGCAACATGTTCTGCTTGGACTGCATGGGGAACGCACTCTGCTCCTACTGTTTAATCCATCATAAAGATCACCGTCTCGTTCAGGTTGCCTGCTCTTCTTTTTTTTTTTTTTCCTTAAATTTTTTTTTGGGGGGTTTATGAATTATGAATGATAAAAGATTAGATTGATACTATATTAATGTAGATTCGGCGGTCTTCGTATCACAACGTGGTGAGAGTGAATGAGATTCAGAAGTACATAGACATATCCTCCATTCAGACATACATTATCAACAGCGCTAAGATTGTGTTCCTGAATGAGCGGCCGCAGCCAAGGCCTGGCAAGGGGGTTACTAACACTTGTGAGATTTGTTGCAGAAGTCTTCTCGATTCCTTTCGATTCTGCTCCTTAGGCTGCAAGGTGTATATGCCTTCTTCTATGCCCATCCCTTTTCGTGTCATTCATATTCATTTACTCATTAATCAATTTAGAGTATTTATCTATATTATATTATATGTATATGGCAGCTTGGCGGGATGAAGCGGGGCGACCCAGAGCTGACATTCGTACTGAAAACAGGGAAACACAACAGGGATATGAGTGGTGTTGGTGTTGGGTTCAATGGTGGATCGGAATCGGACGAGTCATGGACCCCTAAGAAGTTGCTGAGGACGAAGAATGTTTTCAACCGTCTGATGCTAAATATGCAGGATGACATGAACATGAACGGTCATGGATCAGGAGAGCAGCAGATCATCAGGTGCTGGAGCTCCGGCGATGAAGCTGCTTCCAACATTTCTCCATCCACTCCTCCCATTTTCAACCACCGCAATGCCAACAGAAGGAAAGGCATACCTCACCGCGCACCCTTTTGATTTTATCACTACTTTTCTCACTATTACTACTACTACTACCACCACTACTATTTCTTTTTTTTTTTTAGGGGAACTATCACTACTACTACTACTAGTACCGTCTAATAGTAAAGTCTAGTGGGAAGAAAAAAAAAATGTACAAAGAAAAACACGGGGGAATTTATAGACATACTACTTTAGGAGATCAACTCTCTAAAAGTACTGAATTTGCAGTCCAAACGAAAAGAGAGTAGTACCACAATTTACTTAATTAGTTGTAAATACCACACACCCAAAAAAGGAAAAAAAGAAGAAGAAAAAATCACACTGTTTTCGTGATAATCAGTCTTTGGATTCTCTGAAATAATTAGAAAAGTTTAGGACAATATTAATAGCTTAGATATGGCTTTCTCTTTTTATGTTTGTTGACAAGAGAAGGGATGTTTTAATAGCTTTAATTATATACCACAGTAAACAGTACTAGAATGATAGAAAGTGATATATATTACACATATATATGTATATATATGTGTGTGTTTTTACTGTTGAGTTGTATGAAGATATTGTTGAGAAAACATATATTGTGCATATATGTAGATATTGATGATATTTTTTTCCTTTTTAAAGTTAAATATTCCGTTAATGGATGATGATTCTTGGTTTATTTGTATACGTGCATGGTGACAGTGGGCAGAGTACTCCATAGTTGTGGAATTTATGAATCTGAAAAATGTTGGACTATTCCTTTCAAAAGTAGGACAACTCATCTTTAGTCTTTTATTATGTGCGTTTTTGTTACCACCTTATAAAAACATATGATATATATGATGCCATCTCTTGGCATACTATCAATTATTACTCTCAACATAATTCGTTTCTTAGCTGTAGGAAAAAAAAAGAAAAAAGAAAAAAGAAAAATCTTGTAGTAAATAAGGAAATGGATGAGCTAGGCCGAATTTAATTGAGTGAAGATGAAAAGGTGGAATATGTATCTTTTTATTCCAAATTTTGTTGCTACTTAATTAGGTGATTCGTCGATGAAGGTTAAATTTGAGAGGCGTTGGTTTAAGTCAAGGATTAGAGAGAAGAGTCGAAACTTCAAATCAAGAAAAAGCTAAGGAGACACGTAAACCCCACAGCTGCGGATGCTCCAAATCCCTCTATTCTTGTCTATCCACTTGAAAAGGATTAATATTGATTTTTTAGGAATTAATGATGCAACACATAGATAGACTCAATATATATCCATAAAAAATATGTCAATAATAATAATAATAATAATAAAAAACAAGTGGAAGTGGGTTTGTGAGAGCCGTGAAGAATCTGTATAAGGCTGCGTGTGACTCCGCTCTGCTTCGCCCCCCTCCATTCATTCATTCGCCGCTTTATTTCGTTTTCATTAGTGTTTAATAATTGAGTTGATATATTGTTTTTAAAGTGTACATATATAAATAGTTATTAACTGGTAGATGATGATGAAGTTGATGATGATAATGATAATGATATGGTTAATAAGGGTGGGTTTTAAATGGGCCCACAATTTAAAAGAGAAATTTAGTGGGTATTTGCTTTAATCTGCAAAACAGGAGACGATGAGTGTGGATATTGCTGCGCTTCCTCTTCCAATTTTGTGGTTTTTAATTTAAGAATAAGACTAAAGAGGGCTGTTTTGTCTGCCTTCTTTGGCCTAGCTAAAGTTACTTGTAGTTGGAGATGAGGATATGACTCACCACTCAGTCTTTTCTTTAGGCAGTGCCTTTCTCTTGTTAATTATATCTGGAGAGGAGTACGTTTTATTATAATTATATATACATGAAATTAACTAAACCTACATAAGTGACACAATTAAAATTGCCACGTAATATATAATGTAGAACCTGCGTGTTCTTGCATTATAACATTGAATTGTACTATTTGGTGCGAAATTGAAAGTTCTTGGGTGGAAAATGGTGTTGTTTATTTTTTCTGAAAAAGAAAGCAAAGAACAAGTTACTAATAATGAGACAGTCAAAAATTATGGCAATACTTCAATGCTCATCCGTTCTCTTTTACTTTTAACAAAATTGAGACCGAGAAATATGTTGATAATATGTAGGGCATTTGTCATAATACTATTGTTAATTCTGCGTAACTATCAGTATTAGCTTCCACTAAAAGGTAATCTAGCCACATTCAATATCAGACAATAGAAAAATTAAAGAAGGATCGACATTAAAAATAATTAATACACAACAATCAATTAAAGAAATGGTTTCTGAATGTTGATAAGGCAGGTTGTGGTGGTGCCACTTTGGAACATACAGATCGGACAACAGGCGTGGCGTCAGTCGTCAGCGGCATTAAAGCAATATGCATGAGTTCTAAAGTTAGGATTACGGATGAGTCGGCAAGTTTCACAGATTAAAGTACAAAATTGCTGAATTTTGAGTAATGTGTCCATTTCCAACACAAAGGAAGAAGACGAAAAAAAAAAAACAAACACAATTTATTATATATAAATGTTAGATATATGCACATAAGAACGAGTTTTCTGAGGAATTTGGAGAAATGGATATCAAGCCAATGGCTGTGATGAATACGGCAAAACGTGGTTCTTTCGGACTTTGACAAGTGTGTATATACTTTGTAAAGTTCTCTTTAAGCGAAATATCACGAGTTACGTTCCCTAATTCGGTTATTCTAATTTTCTTAATGTGTGGAGGAGAGTACCGAATTTGGGTAATACACATTGTTGCGTGGTTTTTTGACCACCATAAATAGTTGACCTGTCTAATCCCAAAAAAGGCAACTAGCTAATTGAAGAGGAGATAATTACCTATTATTGTGTAGTCACCCAATCTTAATATTATATTGTATTTTATTATGTAGTTTCCTATTCACAAAATTAGGAAACCTGAAGCTACCCTCACCTATATAAAGGGGGCTCAGTCTCATAANAATTGGCGCTAGAAGGAGGGCTATTCCAGCAAAGTGTTCATCAATTTTGCTTCTTCAACAATGGCAAACACCAGAAACACCACCAGAAACGCTGGACTTAGCCAAAACCAGCCTCAAAGTACTACAGCTGCGCAGGATAATCCTGTTCATGATCAACCAGCTGCGACCGCACCAGAGGACATTATCCAAAGACAAAATCGCATGGAGGATGCTCTGGCGAACCTTCAGCAAATCACCAACCAGATTAATGATTCTCTGCGGCGACTTGCTGAAGGACAGATGTTGACTCCACCGCAACACGAACGTCCCAAAGATCGTCCTACTCGACAACCTGAGCAAGGAATTCAGATCCGAGAGGCAGGACATTGCGACCAGCCCAGAACCCAACAGGAGTGTCTTACAGATCGTACCTCTAAAAGGAAAGACAAGGTCGCAGACCTGCCACAGGAATCTGGTACCGAAAGTTCGAGCACTGATCGTGATCGTGGACAACCTTCCAGAAGAGCAACCGTCAATCGTGATCATCAGAGCAGCGAGCAGAATCGTCAATCGAAAAGCGTCTTTGAAAGGATTAGCAGGGAGCCAAGGCAAAATCCTGCAGACCTGAAACAACACCTGGAACAGCGACGTAGCCGTGAGCGATCCACATCGCATCATAACGACCAAAGTCGATCTCGTCGCACTATTACAGTGGAGTCTTCACAAAGGTCGCAGCAGACCCTGCCTGACCAACCTGCCTTATACCATAACAACGACCAAAGACCACCCCTGCCACCAACTAATGCTCTTCCTCCAAATATCGATGTTCATAATTTGAGGATCGTATTAGATGCACTTATTGGCTGGGATGATGAGCTCGCTGATGGGTATCATCAATCGCCATTCAGCGAGGAAGTTCGAGCTGCTGCCTTACTTGCTGGATTCAAACTTCCCACTATAAATACTTTTGTCGGGAAAACTGATCCACAAGACCATATGGACCACTTCAGCGACCTGATGGAGCTTCACCGAATCGATGATCTCGCACGGTACAGATGTTTTGCTGTAACTCTCACAGGAGCAGCGAAGAAGTGGTTTCGAGGGTTCCAGCCTGGTTCAATCTCATCTTGGCATCAACTTCAAATTGCGTTCTTAAGACAATTCCAGGCTGCAAAGAATTTTACTATCCCATTAATCAGTCTGTCTTCCATTCGACAAGGTCCAAAGGAGACTATGCGATCTTACCTTAATTGCTTTACCTCAGAGCTGGCTAAGGTCAACAACCCGCCTGAAGGAGGAGTCTTAACTCTAATGATGGCTGGGGTGCGACCAGAGACTAAACTCTGAGAGGAGTTGTTAGAGCGAGAATGCAGGAGTCTTGAAGACTTCTATCGAAGAGTCGGTCGTCATCTAAGAGTGGAATCTTCACGAGAGAGTCTTCGCAAGACGAAGGAATGAGAAATAGACGCGGCCAAAGATGCGACCGCGACCAACAGTAATAATAACAAGAAATCAAAGAAGAGGAAGAGTGAGCAACTGACTGAAAAACAGCCCAAACCGAAGAAGTGGGAAATCCCAAAAGCTCCCTTACGATTCAACAACTATACTGAGCTGAATACACCCATAGATCATATTTATGCGGTGACAAATCAGCAGGTGCAGTATCGTCAGCAGGGGCCGATGAAGCGGGATAGGGCAAAACGTGATCCCAATAAGTTTTACCGATATCATAACGACATTGGACACCACACCAACAACTGCTATGCCCTGAAAGATGAGGTCGAAAGGTTAATCAGAGAAGGATGGCTGCAATAGTATACCAGGCAAGACGATGGAGGTTTACGTTAATGAAATGTTGGTGAAGTCGAAGAACGCTGAAGGTCACGTCAAGCATCTTGACGAGATGTTCAAAATTCTTCGAAAGTATCAGATGAAGTGGAATCCCCAGAATTGTGTGTTTGGTGTAGGATCTGGAAGTTTTTGGGATTCATGATCAATCAGCGAGGTATCGAAGCAAATCCTCAAAAGATCCAAGCATTGATTGATATGCAGTCGCCTCATAAACCGAAAGATGTGCAAAGCCTGGCGGGAAGTGGCTGCATCGAGTCAATTTGTATCAAGATCAACTGAAAAATACGAATCATTCTTTGAGGTGCCGAAGGGATCGAAAAAGTTTGAGTGGACCGAGAAGTGCGAGCAGGCGTTCCAAGATTTGAAGAAATACTTGGGTTTTCCTCCACTCTTATCGAAGCCAAATCTGGGAGAAGTTAATACTTATACCTCGCTGTCTCCAGATATGCGACAAGCGCTACGCTGATTCGAGAAGAGAATATACAGCGACTTGTCTATTATATAAGCAAAAGATTACTCGATACCGAAACGGGATATCTGGAGACAGAGAAATTGGCACTAACGCTTGTCATCGCATCTAGGAAGCTTCACCATATTTCTATACACAGATTTTTTCAAGAACTTTCTATTGAAACAGGTTTTGCAAAAGTTTGAAGCGTCAGGTCGATTACTTAAATGGGCAGTGAAGTTGGGCCAATACGACATCAATTTTCGACCTCGCATCATAATTAAAGGTCAAGTACTTGCGGATTAAAGATTGAATGAATGCAACTATGCGGCCTCGACGAGATCTGCTCAAGATCTCCATTCGTTCATTGAGCTCTCCATTACACGAGCTCTCAATTATGTTCGAGCATCTTCATGTTCGAGCTTCTCATTATCTTCGACCCTAATAAGATCTTCACTCGGTTCTTCAACCTTCAAGATCTCCATTGGGTCATTGAGCTCTCGATTACACGAGTTCTCCACCATGTTCGAGTTCTTCGTTATTTTCAACCTCAACGAGATCGTCACTCGGTTTCAAAAAGACCTCGATAAGATCTCTACTCAATCATTGAGCTCTCGATATTCGAGCTCCCTAAGTACGAGCTCTTCAGTAATTCTTCTCATGTCTTTTTACCTCGTATAGACTATTATGCGATATTAGCTCGTGAGGTATCTTCATATATTTCGATGACTCCACCAATGAAGGTTTATGCTTTTTCTTCATATGAATCTTCATTTTTATGCGTCGTCTACTTACAGTTTTATGACAGTTATTACAACACCATAAAACTAGGAGGATTATTCATCATTCGAAGTGATCAATAAAGGCATTGTTCCTTTGATCTTCGGTGTACATGGTGATTTTTGCGCGTCTATTATAGTTTTATAGCAGTCTTCGAACACCATAAAACTCGGGGGGCAATAGGATCAGATCGTCATCTCCTACTCGCTTCCTAAGGAACTATGCAAAACGTTCATTTAGAGGGGTTGGAATTTTGGATCGCCGTTCTAAAATTTCTTAAAATCTTAGGATTTTCTCCTCGCTTCATGCCATAGCATGTCGTATTACACAATTTCCCTCCTCGAACAGAAAGTAACTAAGCATAACGTTCATTGTTCGATGTAATATATTGCTATAAACCCTATTTTAACGTGGAATTTTTGAAAAATAATAGAGTTTGCACCACTCAATTGTTATTTTTCATAAGTGACCTAACCCATCCTACTACTTAAACCCCGGTTTAAGTTATTGGATTCGAATCGCAATAGCGTACCGATCAATCACTCAGTGATTGACTACTTGGTTAAATTATGCATGTTTATATAATAACTTTTGTTCATTTTGTAGGGATAAAAGTTCGACGAATAAATCTCTAATTGAAAACTTCTATAAAATTAAAAGTCGCACCCGTGTGCAAGCAAAAATATATATATTATAATAAAATTAAACGGAACATGCCCGCATTTGTCTTTGACATTATAAAATTACAACGATTATTTTGTAGAAGTGCTCGCTCCCGTTTCCACCGCTTTCTCCACTGCTTCTGCCTCCTTCCAGCTGTTGACAAGCTCGACAACATCCTCGCCAAGGATAGAAAAATCAAACTCCGGATGCTCGCAAGTATATGTTATAGATAAAGGTCGGCGAGGCAATATCGCTGGCTTTCTCCTCGATTTCTTTGACTTCGGTTGCCTTGAAG
>JXTC01000267.1:138937-263483 GCA_002914845.1 Trema orientale
CTTCACAAAAAATCCTTTGATATAATTCTCTCTCTGCTCTCACCTTGAGACTTAGAGAAATCCTTGTAATTCTCCAGAAAAATAGTGAAGAACAGTGGACGTAGGCTCATCTTTTTTGGGGCTGAACCACTATAAAATTCGTGTCTCCTTATTTGCTTTACTTTATTAATCTTTTTTACACACAAGCCACATCTTGCAATTTTCTATATTCATTGTTGACAAAACCTCCGTCAACACACATATTAGAGAGAAATCGCAATTCTGAGATGTGTGAGGAGTGATATTTTATTATAACTATTTTTCTTTATCATAATGTAAACCTGCAGCGGAAAACGACGTATTTCTCTCATTAAAATTGAACTATTATAAATTTGTGTATTTCATTACTTTCATTTTTAATTATTTGTTAGGGATTAGGCATATGTAATCCATAACAACCATACACGCCCAGTATTCTTCTTATATATAAGGTCTATTTGGCATGACTTTTGAAGATCTTTTAGGCTCAAAAATTATTTTTGGAAGTATTTGGATAAATTGTAAGAATATATTTTTCTAATTAGAAGATATTTTTAATGAAACATGAATCCACTAATTTTTTCAGAAAAATTTTCTTAGACTTTCACTTCAAAAAGTAAAAATTATCCCAAACAAACTCATATAATAGAGCAGTGCTTTTATGATCACTTTTTTTTCCACTTTCTTATTTTATTGTTTGATATTTTAACTCTACTATACATTATAATATTACTAGAATGTGATTTTTTTATAATGTAATTTATATGTCAAGTAGTGAGATAGGAGAATAGGAAAAAAGAGTGATCCTAAGACTCTCCTATATAGTATTTTATGTAATCATGAAGAAGGAGGGTGTTCTAATCTTTTTACACGTAATGGGCACCGCAGGTTAAGCTTTTTATTAAATTTTTTATCTATTCAGAAAACAAAATGGCAAAAACATGGCTAAGCGATTTTCTTTGGGCTCTTCTCTTCATAGAAAGCAAAGAAAAAGAAATCAAAATGATGAAGTACCTATAAGAATTGCCTTAATTAGTTCTGATATTGGAAAGCCACCAAAAAAAAAAAAAAAAAAAAAGAGGGGCGTGGAGATTGTTGTTTGAGCAGAGATCTAATTTGTGAACAATTGATAGAAACAATCAATATATGGAAAAACTTCTTTGCAAAATTGATCAGTGGTGGAACTCTGTGTTGAGATGTGAAAGGAACAGACAAACACATGTTCCTTCCTGTTTTGAGGAACATATTTTCCTCCTTATTTTGAGATCCTGTTTGTCACAAACATCCTTATAAATATCTTGTACATATTTGTTTACATAATGAATGAAATAATATCAATAAGTATTCATCATTTTTCACGTGGTATTAGAGCTGAAAATTTCCAGCAAAATTCAGTAAACACAAAAAAAACAAAATAGAGATGGAGAAAAAAAAAACAACTCATCTTCTTGACTGAAAAGCTCGTCGATTCACCACTACCACCGCCACCGTACACTGCTGATTTGCCCAACTCCTCACCTGGGGCAGCACCGGCACTTGTGCACAAAATCGGATCGGGTCTGACTTCTCGACTGAAGAGCTTCTTCGTGGACTCAAGCCTCCACCACGAACCATCGGCACTACCACTGCCTCAGACTGCTGAGGCCTCTGTACACCAGTTGTCGTGAGCCACTGTAAACCGTCAGACCTGTCGAACACATCGTCGCCGACCACCAGAACCGAACTCCTTCAACCCACTGCCGAGCATCGAGCTCATTCGCCGAGCTCCATGCCAGGACCGAAGTCCTTCGCCGCTGAACACCCACTGCCAAGCACTAAGCTCACTCGTCGAGCTCCACTGTGCGCCGCCACTAGCAACCTGTTGCTCTGCTGAGGTATTGTATCCTTTAACCCTATTACACTTCTTAACTATATATATACTTTAATTTAAGTCATAATATATATATAATTCCTTTAAGTTTACCTGCACCTCTTTTTACTTATTTTATTATTATTATTATTTGTATTTTATTTTCTTTTCATTTGTATTATTTTACACATATATACTAAAAAAATTAAATTTAAAAAAATAGAAAAAAAAGAAACAAAAACAAAAAAACAAAAAACAAAAAACAAAAACAAATGATGAGTGAACAGTAAATTGAATCATTAGGGGTCAAATCTATTCCCATTGTAGTTCAGTCTGAAGGAGTATTCAATATAGAAATCACTCTTACAGAGATGAATTACGATATATGGTCTCAGTTGATGGAAATATATATTGCTGTAAGAGACAAGATATCCTACATTCGTGGCAAGACTAAGCCACTTATGGAATCAGATGCAGGATATGAAAAAGGTCAAACGGTGGCTACTAATGTTCATGTTGATGGAAAATTGACCTAACACTTAGGACAAAACATGCATGCATGCAAATATGGAAAACACATGATCACATCATGAACGCAGCGGAAAAAAAGTGGATTTAGGTTTAAAATTTTTTATACAAAAACAGTTTTCATAACTATAGAACATGCATGCATCATATACAGGATCATGTACAACATAAATCAAATCTGGATACAAAAATCTAGAGATGAAATTAGGGTTTACCTCTTGTAGCATGTTCCTCCTTGATCTCTTTGTCGATGGTGATCAAACCTCCAACCCTAAATCTTCTTGTCTATGCTCTTGCTCTTGGTAGAAGAGGTGAGTGGGCACCAAATCGAAACCTACATTGGAGAACGATCAAGAACGCCTTATTGATCCTATGGAACACCGGGATGTGAGATGAGACTGTAAGATGGCAGGAAACTTTTTTTCTCCTCTCTCCTCAATCTGTGGCCGATTTCTCTCTCTCTCTCTCCCCTTGTCAATTTTGTGTAACACTACGTGTTACTATGCAGTTTTTTCTCTCATACATCTTTTATATATATGGGGCCCAAAACTACTAACCCTAGTCCAACTAGGATGGGCTTGTTCTCCAATTTGGGTTTTGGGTGTATTTTTATAAATATGTCCAACTCATGAAACTTATTTATAAAAATATTAATTTCTGTGTAGAATTATTATTTTATACAGTTTCACGAAACTAATTTCACAAATACTACCAACCAATTAATGAGCTTTATTGAGTTAGACAAGGGACCTAATAGATCCAAATAATCTAAGCTCCAATAGTATGATAAATACATAATAACTCTTATTATGATATTTATATAAATACTATTAGTAAAGGGGACACTCCACTAAAGGCCCAATACTGCACTCTTAGATTAAATGTCATGCCTTTTATAGAGATTTAATCAACTAGCCTTGATTAACCGATCCATCTAGCATATTCTATACCGCATGTACAATCCCTATACAATGCCGTAGTTGGATAGATGAAATTACCGTAATACCCCTCCAACACCTATTTACCTTTAATTACCATCATTCTATCAAGGAATAATGCTGTCGATAATTTTGTTCTCAATGGCCATTTAGACAAAATTATCAACCAATTCACAAAGTGAATACTATCAATTTATAAGCCATAACCTCCAATATGCCAGAGTTCACTTCTAATTTCATAGAGGTTAGTCTTTTAACAAATCAAAAGGCTACAACCCATAAAAGTAAGTCCAGCCAAACATCAAGGATTAAGATCTACATGCTAAGAGCTAGTTTGTGGTAATATAAAAATTGAGTTACGACACTCCAATTCTTTATATTGCCTAGTCTATTTCAATACACATAACTTGTTTATGTTGTATTAGTGTTTCTATCAGAAGTCACATACTTCAATGATTTGAGACACATCATTTCTGTTGAGATAGATAAACACTACAACCTATAGTAAATAAAGTATTCCATCTTTATTTACAGATTATGAACTAGTTCATTTAGACTTGGATAAAGAAACAAGTCTCTCCATAATTAACACTTAATCATGTTTGTTTATTTATACACAAATAAAGTCATGGAATCTTTTTCATATAAATAAAATATTCAACTAAGATAGTTTAATCTAGCAAATATCATAATTGCATATAAGAGAAAGTTGTTTATACTCAAACGGGTAAAATTAGAAATCTGCTTTTTAGGACAAAAAATCCCAACACATGTCACTAGAAATTATGAGGTATTATTTATGCTTACTCACTGCCTACGACATTTTGGATGCTTTATCCAAAGCATTTTACAATGAAAGTAATGAATTACAAGTATTTACTCTGAATCAGAAGGCTTTCTCAGTAAAACAAAATGAGAAAATACTCTTTGTATATAATAGAGAGCCAACTGAAATTTCTCAAGAATTGGACCATCGTGATAAGGTCTTTATGAAGGATCCAGATAGTATCAAAACATATCGCAAGACTATTGAATGACAAAGGGTTCACTTATTCTTTGCCAGCTTAGATGATGTTTTTGACCAAATTTGGGGAGATATTCTACGCAAAGAATCAATTCCAAATTGAACAAGGAGGTAGAATAGTTGGAATCTTTGGTATTGATGACTCAAAATAGATCCAATCAGAAATGGCTTCCTTAAAATCAACAATCAAAATCTAACAAGTTCAACCACAAATGTACTCATTGCTACAAAACTAGTCATATAAAAAACCGATGTTTTGAGGTTGTTGGGTATCCAGAATGGTGGGACCATAACCGTAACCCACGGACAAAGAATTCTGAAGAGACTTCCACTGTTGCAGTAGTTGACATGAAGACTCAAGATAAAAAAGGCAAAAGTGTCTCAGTGTTGACAATAACTGCAGATGATTTTGTGTGGCATTGCATCGAATTAAAACCTATGTTGTGAAGCTCATGATAGTATGATTCTGACATGCGAAGCTTTTGAAATTAAAGCTTATACTGTGAAGCTTATGATGGTGTAAGCCTGGCATGTGAAGCTTCTGAAATTTATTATGATCGATGCCGTAAAGCTCATATAAATTTGAGTCTAGCATGTGAAGTTCTAAAAATCAATCTGCTGTGAAACTCATATAAATTTGAGTATAAAATGAGAGATTTCCAAAGTTATTCTAAACTTTTATGCAAATTGGTATGTACCAATTGAGGGGATTGTTGAGATGTGAAAGGAACATAGGAATAAATATTCCTCCATATTTTGAGGAACATATTTTTTTCCTTATTTTGAGATCTTGTTTGTGGGATGTTTGTGAATATCCTTATAAATATCTTGTACATATTTATTTAATGAACGAAACAATGTGAATGCTTACAATATAGATTGTGACTGTACCGGTTAATCATAATATAGATTTCATTGAATTTTGTTGGAGCTTTTGTAATATTGTATTATTTTTCGATTCGTTAATAATATTGCCACCAATTGTGATATACTTTTGAAAAAAAAAAAATCAATAAATTGAAGAATAACGAAAATAAACTTTTAATTTTGAAAACAGTTGGAAAAATTTCAATGGGGTAACATTATGGGGTTTCGGATTTTTTTTATTCTGTCACGAGGTTTTTTTTTTTTTTTTGTTGTTGTTTCCTAGCTTTCTAATGTATATTGATATTTTCGCGCTGGATCTATTGTTACATGTAAGTTTTTTAATTGCAGTTATAAGGCTTAACAGACACATTATAATTGAACAGTTATGATACAATTCTTAAAGAATAAATAATAGGAAACGACAAACAATGTTAGTAAAATATTTTAATGATTATGTAGCATTTTAGATGGCAAATAATGAGTAGAGTTATAAAAAAAAAATTAGTGGACGAATAATATAATGTCAATATAATGAATAACAGACATTAGGTTACTTTTTCTAGATAGTTTGTCAATATATCTATAGACGTACCATCACTCTGAAACAAGATGATATAAGGTTAACATAATATTAGGGACAAGGATAAAAGCTATAATGTGACTATATAGAATAAATAACTAACACTTTATAACAAATATATAAGGAGAAACTCAAAAAAAAAAAAAATTTGAATTACTACCAATAGGTACAAACATCCCCTTCAAATGATGATGAGGCTCATAATTTTTCAGTTAATTCTAATTTTTTTTACTTTTATTTTTATAACGGTAGTGTTAACTTTCCGTTATTTTTTTTATCCTAACAATTCTGTTAACAATCCCCCCCCCCCCCCTCTTTATGATCCAAATTAATAAAATCAAGAAGTATTATTTGCTATAATTAATGTCTTTAATTACTAGAAGACATAAAAAACCAGGTTAAGCCCATACATTTAGTGCAGCCTGTTAATAGGAGAAGATAAAAAATCATGCTCTAACTTATTGATTTAATTAAATATTAAATTTGAAATTGTAGCATTACAATATGAGACTTTGGATTACTAACCCCATTTAGTAGCAGAGTTTTCAATATCATGAAGTATTGTCAGCTATAATTAATGTCAATTCAATTAAGATAAAAGGAAAAACAGGTTAAGCCCGTAAATAGTGCAAGATCAAAAATATTAACCTGATGTTAGTATATAAATATTCATATATAGCATTAGTGTGTATATATATGTATGTATATAGAGTAGCTGTAAATGCGATATAGCTAATAATATTGCATGAATCAAAGGGGGGAAAAAAAAAAACCTTAGAAATGCATTAAACAAGTTTTATATGTTTCTTACGGATTCTTCATTTGCTTTATAAAAAATAGAATAATGATGGATTCTTACTTTGGATTGGACCCAACAGGCCACTATAATTAAGTAGTTTTGTTGTTAGCTAGCTAATATTGATAGAAGTAATTGGCAGTTTGCATGAGACATGTCTGTATATGCATAAGAATGTTTGACACCTCAGTCGGTCAGTTCCATCTAAATCCTCCTACCACATTTGTTATCAAAATAATGGACAGCTAACTAATCTTACCTAAGAACCTAGCTGCAGTTTGAGACGTTAGAGACGATACATGTAATTCTTAGAACAAGTGGCAGCTTTTCACTTTGACTTTTGTTCAACTAATTAAGAAATCAAACTGAAAGCACACGTCGTGTAAAACACTGGTGGTCACTACTGGTACTGTAAGTTAATCAAGATTCAATACCGTTACGGAACCAGCCTCTAGGCTCCAGACCCAATATCGTTTGGGCTGGCTTATGATACAAGACATCCTATATTAGCCCAAAAATAGTGAAGCCTATATATACACAATAGCCGCAATGTTGTTTTTTGATTATCAGGGGCTTAATTTCACTTTTCAGATTACGTACAAGGACCCAAGAGATTGTTTGAATGTTCACTTATATCCTTATCCCTTAACATTGTGAGAATTAAGACCGATGGACGAGTCGTTAATTTTGATTGGACAGACACCCACGTAGCTATGTACGTTTCTTATTTTCTTTGCCTTCACATGTGAGCAATTAATATCATTCGTTGATTCCATTTCATTGGAATTGGAAAAAAAGGGTTCATGTCATGTGTGTGTGTGTGTGGCTAAGTACTGTTGTGGTGGTTATCACGTCTAAACACATTTCTTCAAAGCCTTTATTGTTGACGTATTAAAAAATATATTACCCTGCCTTCTTATCTCAATAATTGAAAGAAGGGAATCACTTTTGATCTTGCATTTGATAAATGAAATAATGAGCAATGTGCAACCACGAACAATCCAATTATATTTCGTTGGACCATACGTGTTGATAGATATTCGTGTCTAACAGCAGCACGACACAAAAAATGTGTGTAATTTTTTTCTTTAAAGAAAAAATTCCTGCAATACTTAATAATATCGTTTCTTTCTAACTAAAATTAATGGTTGGAAAAAAAAAAAAGAAATAGAGTGAGAGAGAGACAAAGAAGGAACATATATATGCATTTATATTCGTAGCCATGTAGGTGTACTTGGTTTACTTTTTATACAGAGGTGTACTTGGTTTACTTTTTATAGTTAAAGACTAAAAACCTAAGACTAAAAGAGTAGGCGTCGTACGTGATTCGTTAAAAACGGGTTGATTGAAAAGAAAAAAAAAAGAAAGAAGAAGAATAGAATAGATTAAGAAAAAGCTGGAAAAGGGGCAGCAACTGAGGCGGAAATTAATTAGGAAGAACAAAAAAAAAAAGAAAAGACAAAATAGGAAGATGAAGAGAAAGTCAATAAATAGAAAAGAAAAAAGAAGACGTAATTGGATAAAGCTACCAACCCACGTGTCATACTGAAACTTGGTCCTCAAGAATCGAAATAGAGTTGGGAGTGATGAGTAATGGTAAGGAAGGCCGGGGTGAATATATGATCAGCAAATACGCACGCACGCACTATATTCTAAATTGTATAACGAACTAAAACTAAAAAATTAATATACAAAATCAGTTTAATTTGTCAACAAAGCAAAGCAAAGTAGAAGCCCGCTGTTTTGTGTTGTGTGTGACAGCCTCGCTTTGCGTCACCACATACTCATATATGATAATGATACATACGGTACCAGATTCAACAAACAGGACAGTCAGGCCTTTCTTTGAAATTTCCATATAAACAAAGTAAGATATATTTTTTTTTTTAAAAAAAAAGCCTTTAGCTTCAAGTTGTGCATGATATATATATATATATGTCTCTGCTGCCTGCTGCTTGTATTTCTCCATTAATATTCTCTCCAAATAGCCAGCTATAGGTCGTCTCTTTGCTAATTGATTCAAAATGGGCAGTTGCTTCTCCTCTGTACGAAGTAGTGGGTCTGTTGCTCCGACGTGGGCATCTTCTACTAGTGCTAAAGTGATCTCAGTCGACGGCGATCTCCGTCAATATCTAGCGCCAGTTCTGGTCTCCCATGTCCTTGCAGAAGCCGAAGCGAGTTCTAGTTCTAGTTTTAGTAGTTCTAGTACTAGTAGTAGTAGTAGTATGTTTATGTGCAATTCGGAGGGTTTGTACTTCGACCAAGTGATTCCGGCCTTAGAATTGGGAGACCAACTTCAAGCCAATCAGATCTATTTCGTGCTTCCCTCCTCCAAAAGGGAACAACCTCTCTCCGCCTCCGATATGGCCGCTCTGGCAGTCAAAGCAAGCCTCGCCCTCCGCAAGGATAATGATGGCCCCAATCGCCGCCGCAAATACTCCCGCATTTCTCCACTTTCTTCCTTTGTCAACCTTTATAACCACACCCATCTCCATCTTAATAAGCATAAGCATGATGACGATTCTTCAGATGGCATCCAATTCCAATTCGACCAGGACTATTATACAACCATAAGATCATCATCATCATCCGCCAAGAAAAAGGCTTATAATAAGACTGCTTCTTCTTCTTCTTCTTCTTCTTCTTCTTCAACTCCTTTAGGCATATCTCGATCTGGATCGGTGAGGAAGTTGCAGAGATTCACTTCCAGAAGAGCCAAATTGGCTGTGCGTTCCTTCAGGATCAGACTCACCACCATCTACGAAGGTACCATCCTCTAGACTCCAGACCAATTGCAAGAGCCCAGCTAGAAGCCGCCCTATTCGAATTAAATCCCATACTTAATTAATTCTACCCATAAAATATTCTTTTATTTCTTTTTTAATTTGTTTTTTTTTTTTCCTATACTAATTAAGCACACCAGAGATCGATCTCCCCTGTAAAATATCAAAGCAAACACACTTGGATCCTGTGTGGACCTTTAAGCCTTTCGTTCATCATCATCCCAATCGCTTTAAATATTATTCCTCAATTTTGTCATAATCTTCATATGTAATTTGCAATATGTATATGAATTATGAAACCGTAAGTGCGTTTCCTGCACCATTGCCGAAGATTGGCAGCAAAAAAAAAAAAAAAAGAAAGTTGTAACATGTTACATGTTCTTATTGTTTATTTTTCTTTTCTTATAACAATATCGTTTGCTAAGTCTTAGTGCAATTTTTCTTTTCTTTTTTTTTTCCCCGCTAAAAGTCTGGTACATATTTCATTCCTATTATATGTACATCAATCTATCTATCGATTAGCATACTAATATTATACATTCGTATGGGAAATTGAAGAGAAATGTTATGTTACGTACGTAGTGTGAAAATAATTAATTAATTTAGAAGAATTCTCCTAATTATTAGATCTGTTATATACAAAATAATTAATTAATTTAAAAAGAATTCTCCTAATTATTAGATCTGTTATATATACATAAAATAAAGATATATAATTGGACGGACGTTTTGAAACCGCGGATGGATTATTCACGTCCACCGGAATGGACCGTCCTTACTTCGTGATTTTCAAAGTCAAACGAAAGATTGGAATATCAAATATATGTGGTTCACAGTTTGGTAGGCATCTCCCTGACGGTGCGCGCTTTCAAACCTCACCAACCCTACTTTTTAAAAAAAAAAAAAAAAAAAATTGAAACAATTTTAAAATTCCCGGATTCCATCGTCCGTGTCCTTTGACTCATATGCCTCCCCCTCCCCCTCCCCCCTCAAAATACATCAAATATATGTGGTTCACAGCTTGCTCTTCATCCATTTCCTTGACTCATACATTCCTTCCCCCCTCAAAAAAGAAAAGTAAAAAGAAAAAGAAGAAAAGGCTCGTTTATGCATATCAATTCAACATTGCATCCAACATTGCTATATAGGGAGATCTTTTTATAAGATATGTTATAATCGTTCCATTAGTACTCCATGTCAAAATAACATATTTAATTAAGTTAATTAACCACCAATATTCACGTTACAATCTTTATCATTTGGACTCCGCGCTCTCATTTGTAAAGGGAATGACTTGAGAAAAAAAAAAAAAAAAACACAAAACAAGAAAAACAAAACAAAACAACAAAGAATCAGATAAACAATGAACGATGAAGGTTAGATTTCCTTTTAGTATAACTGATTGATATATATACACGTGATAGGAAAAATATTATCATTTCTCGTTCTTTTTCCTCTCTATTATATATATTAGTAAACATGCCCATATAGTTTGAATATAATCTTATTATCACTTTAAAAAAGCAAAACACCAAAAAGAAATTATCCTCTTTCGTTTTCTAAGTTGCCAAATTCAGCAACAGCAACGGGGGTTTGACTCCATGGGACATGGAAGACCACCATGACATAACACGAGATATCACCGAACTCAAATATGGGAACCCCACCAGATTTTTTATTTATCTAATTTAAGGAGTCTTATAGTAAAATAACCAAATTTTTGATCTATTTTAAATAAATATCCATTTTTAAAATATTATAGAAAAATGACCGATATATTAGTATATATAACAAATGTAAAATATGACATGCTTAGCATAAAAATTAATTAATATACTCAGTCCATGGACTAAATTTGGTAGCTAAGTAGATATATCAAGTATAAAAGTATATATACTCCACCATTTAACTATAAAAATAGAAAAATGGTTATCTACTAAAATGAAGTGTGGAAAAAGGACACTCCCTCTAATTTCCCTATTTTTAAATTTAAGTTTCCTTGATGGCAAGCGCGATTTATTTTGGATAGCCCTGTAAACTCCACTGTTGGTTGGCTGGATAAAAATAGGAAGTTGATTTTCTGCGGTAAGTTTTCAAAAAAAAAAAAAAATTAAAAGGAAAAATCTCGGATTTTAAATTTCTTTGAAAAATTTGAGATTTATTTAGAAAAATATCACTTTTTTACCAATTGACAAGGTATTTGAAGTAATTGGTCAAATTATTTGAGCTAACCGGATTAGTTACCTCAAGTAACTCAATTGGTTACCTTGATTGCTATTGAAAAATAACAAGTTTAAAGAATAAGAACTTTTATAAATATTTTTAAAAGGTGGTGTCTTTCTAAATACATTTTAAAAATACATTTTAAAAAATGATATTTTCTAAATAAATCCGAGATTTTTCAAAAAATTCATCCCATCCGATATTTTCCAAACTTTTGGACTTTGGGCCTTGGTTTTTGTAAAAAGCCCAAAGATCAGTTTCTAACACTTTTATCCATAAAAATCCAAAAGATACAAAATTACAGAGGTCATGTTTTTTTTTTTTTCAATTCTCTTACCCTTTTTATTAGAAAAATATAACTTTTTTAAAAAAAATTAGAAAAATACCATTTTCAAAATAATTACTAGTTATTAGTTTCTAAAAACTGGTTACTGGTTACTAGTTGCAAATTTTATATCAGTTATAAATATCTTTGGTTACTAGTTACCTGTTTCTGGAAACTGGTTATCGATTATTAGTTACTATTTTAAAAAAATGGTATTTTATTAAATATTTTTTAGAAAATAGCATCTTTCTAAATAAAAACCATGTCGGACCTAAAAGATACAGGCCAACATATTTTTAAAATTATTTTCTAAAAATGACGTAAAATGCCTAATTTCCCTTTTAGAAATGATAAGGGCATCTTATAGAAATCTAGGCCCATAATGTTAAAAATTGAAAAATCCTGCATGGGTTGATTTTAAAGGAAAAACCCGGATTGATTTAGAAAAATATAATTTTTAAAATTTTTTAGAACAATATCACTTTTAATAAATATTTAGAAAAATACTGATTTTTCTTTAGAATTGGTATTTTTGAATTGTACTCGAGGTAACTAGTTAAGTTACTTTGAGTAATCAATCTAGTTACTTGAAGTAACCAATCAAGGTACCTCAGATAGTTTGACAGGTAACCTCAAGTACCTTACCAAATAATAAAAAGTTGTATTTTTCTAAATACTTTTTAAAGTGATATTTTTCTAATTAAATCCAGATTTTTATAAACAATTTCAAAATAAGGGATTTTTCAGTTTAATTTCCTCAAATAATAATGTTGACAACTACCCCTTTTATTTTAAAAACCGTATTTGGATACACACCCGGTTTTTAATTTTTATCAGATTTCTACGTGTTTTTCGAAAAAAAATATGCATGACTTTGTATATTTATAGTATAAATATTGAAATGTTTATGTAAAAAGGTCAAAATCGAATTAAAAAAATAAAATGGGTATCCAAATATATTACCTAAAACGGGTATTGGGACGAATGAGCAGCGTAGATTTTATCGTTGATATTAGTTTGACAAACAATGATTTACTTAATTTATTTATTGGTAGACTAGCTGGGTGTTATATTATTGACTGGTATATACATGTTGCCACTGCTTATACAAGGAGTGTCTCTTTTATGGTCGAGGAAATTACATTTAGAAATAGTAATAATACCATTCGTTAGCTATTAATTAAAAGTAAATGGGAAACATATTCGGAAATTATCGATGGGACACAAGGAGAAGCTTAATTAGCCAGTAGTCCGTCCAAAAGTAGTGATAGTGAAGCTGAATTGTGATGAGTGAACTATTAAAACATAATGTTGGTTGGCCACTAAATGGTAGTGAGTAGTAGATATGATGTGAAAGCTCTAAGCTTTTAAGAGCAGTAACTGTAGTTGTCCCCCATGAGGCCTTACCTCTTAAAAACTCATTTCCCACAATCAACTCCAGCTACATGCTCCATCCCTGACCATGGCTCTGGGTGTCGCCAACTTGCGTAGGAATGCTCCTGCTGGCCTGGCTTGCCCTCTTCACATTTTCCATTTGGTAAAGGTAATTAATATGTCCTTACTACTTAATATGGATTTTGCTATAGAGTAATCACATGGAGATTATTAACCTAAAACCTAATTATATATAAACTAATGAAACCCTAAATTAAAAAAATACTTAAGGCGGAGATCCCTTCCTCGTGATCTGTATGCAGAATGATTATCATTATTAAAGTATTAAAGTATAAAAGTGGATTAATTTGATCATCATCATCAGTAATTAAGAAAGGAATTAATTCCGGTACACCAATTATAGAAAATATCATAGTGATAGATCACATTACACGTAGCAAAAACTCGCATGAAGGTCCATGACCCGTGACCCATCAAAGTGAAAGTGTGAGATGGACTAATTGTGATGACAAGCAGAGAGGCACGCTTGGATTGGGATTTGGGGCGAGACATGATTGTGACGACCCATTAAAAAAATTCAAAAGGACAACCATTTTGCTACAAAGATCAATAATTGATTTTCTTTTTCTTTTTTTTTCGTTTCGTCTATGATGGCCTGGTAAACAATAAAGAATAAAAAAGAAAAAGAGGATATCTTGATATATATTTATATATATGTAGGCATCCTAATACTTTGGTTTCTTCCCGCAACAAGGTGCTGCGCTATAGCTAATGGTGTTTGTGTTTCCCAGAGAGTGAAAGAAAGGTACTTGGTTTGGAGGAACTGATATTGGTCTATCAATAAAGTGGGCACAAAACAGAACAATATAATAAGGTCAACAGTACCCACATAATTAGCTAGCTCTTGCTTTTCAAGTGGGCGTAAAAAGCCATTACGAGGGAGAGAGAGAGAGAGAGAGAGAAGCGTACTAAATCAATTATTGAATCATGAGCCCTGAAAAAGGGCTGTAGTGAAGCGTGCAAAATAACCTAGTTCCCTTAATCATCACTTTCTGCGGGACCGACCGGGACCAATAGCCCTTGTACATTCTTCTAGCGGTCCAATAACTAGTTTTATATATACCACATAAGTAAATAAACTCGTACATGTATTTCCATTAATTAACCATTACTTAGATTTAGATGTAAATGCAGAAGCATTGTTTATAATTGAAACGTACGTGATATTTCATTGATTGATCTTCTGTCCGCCTTAGTATGCAATTAGTAGTACTAGTACCTAGAATCCAGATCAACATATAATTTTTCAGGTAAAGATCGATGAATTATTATCTCCTAATTAATTCATATATATATATATATCAAACCAAAAGTCGCTATGTATGGACGAAGATTAATTATGAGCCATTCAGGAAGGAAAGAAGCACGCACAGGACTTTTTTTTTCTTTTTTTTTTTCGGGTGGGGGGCAAAATTATATAAATATAAAATAGAAATTAGAAAATTGGAAAAGTGGGTATCTTAGAGGAGGTAGCATGCATGGATTTTGGGACAGACATGACTACTTGGGTCTAATCATTGCCTGCTGCATGCTTCCTTTGCTCTCTCATACACACTAATTAGATGGCAACATATATCCCAACTTCACTCAAACCCACTGTTACCCACTTACCCAGCCACGCACTGCTTCTCTTTAACCTTTTTCTTTCTCATGCACTCTGTTTGTCTATTTTTCGTAGAGGATAAGAGTGTGCATTACGATAAGATTTGAACTACTCTTTGGTCGGGTTTTTCTTGTTCCAAATTTACAGAGGGAAATCAATTAAGGAAAATTACTTCTTGTAATATTCATAATTTAACCCAATTAGTAGGCACTCATATAATATAACCATTGTAAAGCATATAGTAACATATATATGTAGAAATACAATATATAATTTATTTGCTGATTATGTTTTTCTGATCATTGGCATGGCCATGCATGAGATAAACCACTACTTTAATCATGGTCTCATTAAGTAGTGTAACTGCGTTGAGATTGTAATTAAGATTAGTGTTAAAATAAAGATGATAATATGTATTATATGAATGTAATGATTATTAATGGTAATAAGCATAATTAAGTAAGAATTATTGGGGATGAATGATCAATAGCTATAGCCTATAGGGATGGGAGTTGGGACTTGGTAGGGTGAGGGTGAGGGTGAGTGGCCAAGTGTAGTGTAATGGACGAGTGCTTCCAAAAAAGAGGGGCCCGCAAGCCCTCGTGGGCAGAATTATTGCACACGATCCCTGGACCTACTCTCTTTTCCACCCACCCAACCAGAGTATAGTGTGGGCCTGGCCGGTGGCTTTCCTCTTTTTCGCTGCTTATTTATGCTCATTCACTTGCCACTACAAGTACTCCTCTCCTACTAGCTCACTCCTCTACTCACATGAAGTAGTTTCCATATTCCTCATCCTAATCTCCTACATGTCATATATATAAAGTATAAACATAGCTCTAGCTTCCCTTTCCTGCTAGATAATTATTCTTTCTTCCTTTCTTGTTAATTATATATAACTAGTCTAAATTAATTACCCTAGCTAATTAGGTAGCTTAGATAGTTAGTGGGGATATATATATATATATATATAAAACAAACATGAGGATGATAGACCTTGGAAGCCAAACCCTGCAAATAATGGACAGCGCAACGAGCGTGGAGTGCGGGCGGCAAGTGAGGTTCCCACGGCGGTCTTTACGTTCCCTGGTGGAGTGCATGGTACCCTGCTGTGGCTTCCAGCAGGCCTCAGATGGCGATGGGGACAGCGAGTACTCCCTCTCCTCCACCTCCTGCTCCTCCTCCTCGGATCATCATCATCATCAGGCCACCAGTAGTACTACTACCACTACCCGTGAGCTCACACTCACAGGCACCTTCTTCGGCTACCGGAAGGGCCGCGTCAGCTTCTGCCTGCAGGAGCACAGCCGCAGCTCCCCTCTGCTGCTCCTCGAATTCGCGGTCCCGACGGCCTATCTGGCAAGGGAGATGCAGTACGGGCTCCTCAGAATAGCACTCGAGTGCCACCGTGACACCACTATTAATACTACTACATGCTCCCTCTTCCGGGTCCCTGTCTGGTCCATGTACTGCAACGGCCGAAAGGTGGGGTTCGCCATCGCTCGACAACTCACCCTCTCCGACCTGGCCGTCCTCAAACACATGCAGTCCGTCTCCGTCGGCGCCGGAGTCCTCCCCGACGGCGACCTTATGTACATGAGAGCCCGCTTCGAGCGAGTGGTGGGATCCCCAGATTCGGAGTCGTTTCACATGATCAACCCAATTGGGAGCTCCGGCCAGCAGCAGCTCAGCATCTTTTTGTTGCGATCCTGATCGAGTCCGCCATAACTCAGATTTCTCATTTGATGATCAGACTCTTAATTTGTCTATTATTTGTATCAAATTCATCAAATATCATATCTGCGCCTGTCGTCTGTGCTATGACTACTTGTCGTTATCTCCTGCTTTGCCTTTCCTTTCATATATATATATATATATAGAGATATATATAAAATACATTTTAAAATTTTGAGATAAATTAAGGGGGGGGAAAAAAAAGTGGGAATAATATTATTAGTGTGCAGTAGTAGTCGGCAGTGTATGTATTACATTCTTATTGTCGGAGAAGTATATCTCAATATATAATAATTATTTTGTCGGAGGAAATTAAGAATATCTGCATCTAGCTAGGCCTAGCTAGGGTCCACTACTATATATATGAGCTAGGAATATCATTGTTACGTACGTCTCCTCTTCCAATTCAATACTTAATTTCCCTCTTTATTAATTTCACTACCACCTCTTTATATAACGTCGCATATGACAACGCCCATTAGCCCAAAAAACGCCCAATAGCCCCCGTTTGCGGAAAGCCAGACACATATAACTACATAATAATTACCAGTAATAAACTACATTCCATGTTCATTTGCAATTTTTACACCTTTTTTATATGATAGTGGTTGTTGCAAGTGGACTGACTTAAGCAACTTAGGTCTATATATATATACATATAATAAACTCAAATCTTTATATTCTTTCTATTTAAGTCTGACTAATAAATAAATACGAGTATGAAACTACACATGTTTGGTTGGAAACAAGTAAACTTATTAATTAAGGAAAAAACGCAAAGAAGTTTGTTGTTTAGTATGGGGAGAAAAAACAAAAAAAAAAAAAAGAAGAATTTATCTAATTGTGGAGGAATTAAAAATTAACTAATTAAAACCAGAGATTTAAAATTCTTGTCTAGTTCCTTCCCTCATAAATTTTTTTATACCAAATAACCACGGCCCTGAGTTTAACTATTAATTGTCACTTCTCTCATTCCTTTCATTTCTCCATACTACTAATTAAACATAGTTTAAAATTTAAAACTACTTAATCAACACTATATTCGACTGTGTAAAAATCTATTTTGCAAATAGATTTAAAACATAAGCCTTTTGTTAAAACTTACGTGCAAAAACTCCGTTTGTCATAATTTAAGTCCAATCATTTCGTTGATTGAACTTAAATTAGACAAATGATTCGGATTCTATACATTTATATTACTCAAAACTTAAATTTCAGAATTGTCACAATTAGATAATATTAATTATAAAGTATTACTTGATAAACAATTGTTATCTTCAAAATTAGAAAAGCCGTATCGTTTTTCTTCTTGCTCTCCTTTTAATTTCTAGCTCTCTTGATTTCCACCCTGGGAGATTCTCAGGATTTCTCTCTCAATAGGATTCTTCTATTTGTTTTTACTTTTGTGTTTCAATAATATTTCCAAATGTGTGAAAGTAAATTTCCCAGTTTTAGATTTATGGATTTTTTTTTTTTCCACTTGAATCTTATTTTGTGTGGGTTGCTCTTATATTGTTCTACTCTAGATTTGAAAATTCTAAAAACAAATCTAAAAGAATAAATTATGCAGTCTAAGATTAGTATATATGAAAGATCTCTATTATCATAGCAATAAAAAAAACGTCAATTTGGTAGCGAAAGGCAATTTGAAATAGCTGAAGAGATTTTTTGGCAGTAATATATAAAAATATTGGTTGAGAAATTTTACTATATATGCGCCAAACTATGCCTAATTCAACCCATATGTTTCACTTAATAATTGTTTTATATGTGTATATGCTCATACCCATTTATAAGACCAAAACATCCAAAAAGCTTAAAATATTAATAATTCCCACTACAAGAAAAGGGTTTATAGCGACGACTTTTATCATCGCTATAGATCAGATTGTCGCCACTATAGACCTATAGCGGTGACAAAGTCATCGTAATATAGTCGTCGTTATAGGTCCATTGGTATAGACACTCTATAGTGACGACATATTTTGTCGCCACTATAAATATCATCGCTATAAATATTTTTTTTAAAATACATATATAAATTAATACCTATAGCCATGACAAATGTCGTCGTTATAGATATCACAGATTTAAAAAAAATTATAATTAGTTTAATGTATCTAAATTAATTCTTAAATCATTATTTTTATAAGATAAACAATAAAGTTATATACACAAGAATTAAAATCAATCTAGAAAAAAATAACAAAAAAATAAAACTCAAAATCAAAGTCAAAAATTAAAACTAATACTCTTAAACAAACATATTCTATACTCTAAAATCAAACTATTAATAAATTTCATAAACCAAAATATATATTTCACAAAAAGTATATTCAACCTCAAATTAATAAATGTTCCACAAAATTATAACACAAAATCCATATATTCATATAAATATCTAAAATATTAATTAATTCTTCTATTTAAAAAATCAATTAAATTACATTAGAATTTAGGGAAACTTACCTCTCTAATCTTGAAATCTAAAAGAACACAAACTTGAGTAACAATTAATTAAAGAAACAAAAAATTAGTATTTATAACAAAATATTTATATAAATATATAAAAAAAACTAGATATGCATATATATATATGAATATATATTAGTGAGAAATGATAGGGAGTGAGAGAGAGTGAAAATCAGAGAGAAAGGATGAGAGGGAGTGGGAATTAGAGAGAGTGAGTGAATGAATGAGAGGATAGAAGAAGAAAAAAAATATTTGAGTTTTTATTATACAGCATCTATAGCAACAATATTTGTCGTCGCTATAGATAGTAAAGTCGCCGCTATCTATAGCCCGAATGATATCGTTTTATTCAAATTTCGAAATTGAGCGTGGTAAACGTTACCGCTCAAAATTTCATTTAAAATCTATATATAGCAATGACATTAGGTAAAATAAAATAATTTATTAATTCTTTTAAATTTAGAGCAGTAAATGTTACCACTTAAAATTTTAGTCAAAACCTATAGCGGCGAGAATTGTCGTTGCTATAGGTTAAATATATTAAATTAATTATTACTTTTTATTTTTATTTTTTTTTATATTTTTAAAAAAATTAAAATTTATTACATAATTTATCGCAACGACATTTGTCGTCACTATAGATTAAAGATATTAATTTTTTAGTTTTTTATTCTTTTTATCTTTAAAAAAAATTAAAATTTATTAAGTAAACCCTATAACGATGACATTTGTCGTCGCTATAGAGTGTATAGTATAATTTTTAACGTGAGATATGGTGCTACTTTTGCTCACCAAAACTATAGCGACGACATTTTTATAGTGAATTTATCGTCACTATAGAGTGTATAGTATAATTTTTGGCGTGAGATATGATGCTACTTTTGTCCGCCAGAACTATAGCGACAAGGTCGTCTATAGTGACAACATAATGTCGTTGCTATAGAGGTTTGTTTTCTTGTAGTATCCTTTAATGCTTTTTAAGACCTAATGTAATTTTTTCTCTCTTCTCCTCTATGCCTCTCAAGTTCTCTTTATCGACGTAGAAAATCTCAACAATAATCTATGCCTCTCAGGTTTGCCAATCCAAACAACAATCTAAGCCTCTCAAGTTTGCCAATCCAGTAGGAATTTTTTCTTTTTTCTTTTAAATCTATATATCTATAGTGCATTATTGGTCCCCATATATATATATATATATATGTGATATTTAAGAGGAGGTTTTGAATTGATGAGGGGATTAAGGTCATGGGGGTCGAGGGAGGCGAGATATCATATTCATGGGTCAAAAAACAAACATATATATGAATATAAGGAGTACAGCTTGCCTAATTGGACGTTTGACTGTTATTTTGCTGTTTAGTATACGAGAGATGCATGTAAATTGGAATATTGGCCTGATGTAATTGATCGAGCAATATCTTTTTGGCAAAATGTGATGATGATGAATATTGAAACTAATAAGATGTTACAATATTTGCTAGATATTGCTCAACAACAATAACTAGACGATAACAGCAACACAGCACTTGCCATTACCCATTGGCTGAGCTGTTTTGTATTGTTTCTTTTTCGCATGCATGGGCCATTTGTTTATAATTGACATAAATCTGAAATATTAGGCATATGCAATACAATTAACTACCTTTTTCAATTCATTGACTGTCGACTAATGGACCTAATATGCTACTTCTCTTTTTTTTTTTTTTCTAAATTAATTAAAGTATTTAAATTACTAGAAACTCAGATGTGGACGATATTTATAAGGGATCGATAAGTTTGAGAGATGGATATGGACATGCACACGAGTTGCCTCAACCAACCGCACGCAGTGGGCTCCACTCCACTCATCTTCTTTTGTAGCTAGCTAGATAGCTTGCTAGCTTGCTTCTTCCCTTAATATATATATATATATATATATATATATGAATATTATCGAATAATCTTGATTCTTGATTTTTGTTCTCACCATTTTCCTTCCAATCCCTCCCCATATGCCACCTCCTATCTCTTTTCTTCTTTTTTTTTTTTTTTTCTTTTCTTTTCTTAAACAGCAACCACAATCATATATTACAGAGATCCGGATAACTACTACGTTTTCCTTTTCATCCAAACAACTATACATTATATATATCTATATATAATATGTATTTAATATATACCATACACCTAGCTAATAATTAAAAAAGGCATGCAATTAATGCACGATTGCTAACTGCGTGCTAAGCTAGCGTAGCCATACATCAAAACCATGTGGGGCTATTATAAAATAGAATGAGGCAATTACTTGATGTATCTTTAACTTAATTATGCATTGAAATTTGTTAGATCATATGAAACTAAAAAAAATTTCGCTCGAATGATCAATGAGGCTACTGCATAGTTGCCAATTGATTAAGATTGCCTTTTATTTCCAAATTCCCACTTGAGTAATTATAATCATTAGTGTCTTATTTTTACACTTCATTTTAGTGAATGTTTTATTTATTTATGGGATAATTGTAAAAAAATACCCTCATGTTTGGATGTTCTGCAATTTAAATCCTGAAATTTGGATTCCGCAAAATAATACCCAGAGATTACGAATTTCTGAAAATTAATACCCTGTGTTGATTTTTAACTGATAAAATACAATAATATCCTCAAAATTAAGATAAATAATATGGATTATTCTAGTTTTAATGGAGGATATTGTTGTGCAGCGGAAGCACAACAACTCCAAATGCAGCTACTGAAATTAACGAAAGCAGAAAATGCGCAGAAAATACTAAATGCAAAAATAAAGGAACAGAAAATACTAAATGCAAAAATAAAGCAGAAAATGCGCAGAAAATACTAAATGCAAAAATAAAGGAGTAGAAAATACTAAATGCAAAAATAAAGGAGAACACAAAATTTAGCGAGGTTCGGCAAATTACCTACGTCCTCGGGGCGTTGCTGACCACTTCATGCTGACCACTTCACTAATTTGCTGACCACTTCACTAATTTCAAAAAGAGGAAATACAAAATCTGGGCTATAATGCAAAAACCCAGAAACAAATGAGAAAAGGGGCAAAAACAAAACTATGGAGGTTCTTAGGAATAAAGGTCCTCACCAAATAGGAAAACTAATTTTGGGATGATTAAAACTAATTACAGAAGGCTTTATTTATAGCCAACTGCAGACCCAAAATATTCATACACAAGTGATGTGGGACAAAGTACAAAACTATTACAAAAACTAACAAGCCAAAATTCTAACAGATAATATTGTTTTTTCGTTCCTAAAATTGGTAAAAAAATCTGTCCAGTGTATTAATTTTCAGATTTCTTAATCACAGGGTATTATTTTGTAGAGTCCAAACTTCAAGATTTAAATTGCAGAACACCTAAATTTTAGGGTATTTTTTTACAATTATCCTTTTATTTATTTATTTTTTAGCAAAATGACGGAGTAACGCTGATATATATTTATTAGTTTTAACCAAATTGGGTAAAGCCATTTCGCTAAAGAATTTAGAAAATGAACATCTATTTGAATGTTGCAAAATTCAACCATTTTGCTAAAAGATCCTTCAAAAAAAAAAAAAAAAAACTCTAGATATTTGATGTCTTTCTCTTTGAATGAGATCTCATTCTATCAATTGTTTTATTAGATATCTTACAACTATAATCTTTTTTTTTTTTCCGAGCTAGTTTCTCCACCATCACAAGCCCCCATTTAGATTAAAGCATAATACACGTTTTCGTTATTGAGAGAACCCAAGTATTCTCTTTTGGATCCACGAATATCTCAGAGATTTTTTTCCTTTTGGAGGATACAAGGAGCGAAACAATCACTACAAGAGGAGATTTTGTAATGCAATTGAAATCTGGGAATTTAGACAAGGAACAGTATTTTGAGATAAGGATTACAAACCAAAATTTTTTTTCCTTGAATATTGAAAAAACCGAGTCACCACAATATATATGGATATTTTTTATTTATTTGTTTATTTCCCTTTTTTCGAGTGTGACTCACAAGTCACAACAATTAGACTTTAAAACACCAAACTTACCCAATAAGTGATCGATGGTTTTGTGGTAGTGTTACCAACGTACGGATTCAACGAGTGACAAGTACATTAATACGTCTGAAATTTTTCGATTAAGAAAGAGAAATGTATTTTGGAATTTCGTAGCTGAAGCATACGTGATATGTAGGGATCCTAATTTTCCAATATAACTGTCCCTTACTTCATGTTGGGTCTTCTGATGGAATCTTTAAATTAATAATCAATAGCCCTATATAGAATTGGTAGTATTGGATTGGTTATTTGGTACTATACTGCTACACTGCCTGTGCCTGACCTCTAATGACTTGGGTTGGGCCTAACATATACATAGGCCTATCAACATAATAGTAATTAATATACTAACAGGCCTATCATCTCAATCATCTCCATACATATATCTTTACTATAGATTACATTACAATGTGCCTGCGTATGAGTGGTGAGTGGCTGGCCATGGTGGTGCATAAAACTTGGACACAATGGTAATAAGCTTGGGGTCTGTTCGGCCAGACTCACTGGCCCGCTGGGGAAGGAAGGAAGGAAGGAAGGAATGAATGAATGAATGAAGATGTGTGTTAACATTAAGCCAAGGGAAGTCCCAAAGTCCCCACCTCCATTAATGATCATAGCAGAAACAGCTGTTGTATTGCGACTTTAGACTCTAGTCTGGTCCATATTGTATATCCTAAACTAAATTCAGCCTCATCTCATCAACCACACGTCATGTAAGCTTTTGTTGAAATAAAAATATCTCCTCTTACATCTTATAATTGTTTGTACCACACAACATAACAGAATAGAATGTAGTAACATATTAGTAGTTCAAAGTGTCCTCGAGAGAAAATTGATGTCACAATAGTCATTTTTTATTTTTCACTTTTTACGATATACATAGAATTGCTATGAGAGGTGCATGCTTCCCAGTTTTTTATGCGGTGATGATGATGGATTCGATTTGGAATTGGATGGGTTGATCACTAGCCTGCCTCTTTTTTTCTTTTTTTTTAATTTTTATTTTTAAGAAAAATAATTTTATTTATTTCGTTGAGAGCCAGAGCCAGTCTTAATCATAACAGTTTACTTTCCTCCACCTAATCTCATGAGTATCTGTTATGTCTTTTGTTTTTTTTAATGATTTTATTTTAGAGACAATAAGAGTTGCTCTGCCTCATGACTCATAATTGTTTGTTTTTTAATACTGCATTCTACCCATCTTTGTGCCCTGTGGGTCATCGATGGTCATCACAAAGATACTAAAATTATTCAGCCGAGTCCAGACCCTTTTGCGTATCAACGCCATTTCCTAAAGTTTCTCTTCTCAATTTTAGTTTTATAATTATAATTATACACAAACCACACCACACCCACTTCATATCTTGTGGTGGGTCATCTACTTTTATTCAGTCAATAATTATATTTTGGCATTATGGAGGTTTTTGTTGTGTGGAGTAGGAAGAGGTTGTTCGAGTACCCTATTTTTGTGGGTACCCAAACCCAATCCAACCCCCAAACTGTCTTTTTACAATTTACAATTACTGGGAAATGTCAGCTTCGTGACTCAACTTTGTTCATTTCTGCTTTAGCTTTCTGTTTCTAATTCTTCCTTTTCTTTTTCTTACTTACTACTTACTGTAGGCTATAGCTTTAACGACACCACTTTCATTCTAGAAATATCACTAGTGCTTTAGGTACTAAAACTTGGATTTGAATATGCCCCTTTGGCCATTGACTCGACTCGACTGATATCAATATCAATGCTCCCCCATCTATAGTTCACCAAGTTCATTCTCTCAGCTCCTTGTCATTTTGGTGAGTCACGTAAATATTTGAGTTAATCTATTAGTATATTTTCGGACAAATATATTCATTTTCTTCTAATCTTCTTCCTCTTCTTTGCTTAGCAGTCAACGGGCACAGAGAGAGAGAGAGAGAGAGAGAGAGACCGACAGACAGACAGAAGATGCGAGCAGAGAATAGCCGCTCTTCCTTTTCCTCTTGCCCTTCTCCTCCTCCTCCTCCTTGCTCAACGTCCAAAAGGTATGCGCTATTAAAAGATTCAATGGTTACACATTTTGCTGGCAAAGGCATTGGCATTTAATTCGTGTTAATTTTATTTGCAGTGCTGCTCACAATGGCTTTCTTAAAAACGTCCTTAAAATTAACATGTCACCTAGACTATCATCCTATTTTAATCCTGTAAGTAGTTTCTTCTCCTTCTCTTTCTATGTTTCTTAAAATACACATGTGATTGCTTCAAGTGCGGAGTTATGATAAACATAGGTTTCACTAACAAGCCACTCACATTCTAAGTTTTGGGATTGAGATTTTCATGTCAGCTCGCTTCTCTTATTTTCAGCCTACTTTCAAAGGCATGAAAGTATTTCGTCTTCTTCTTCTTCTTCTGTTGGAATTTGCAAACCACTAGTGCTTATATTTGAGAGTGTGAAAGCAGGCTAAATTAGAAACAAATGAAGTTTTTAAACCTACTTTTTTTTACCCTGTATACCGTTTCCCTGGAACACCAGAATACACGAAACCAATACAAAATAGGCACTACATAGCTACCATTTGAAGTTGTCTATGTAGCTTCTTCATCAGTGATGATTAAGGATAATAGTCAACAAGTTTAAGAACTAGTCTAGAAATTTTGATGTGGCAGCAGTACTCATCCTCTGCTGTATCACTTGACACAGATGGCACAGTCGGATAGGACTTCATCTGACCAGACTTCTCTTTGCTGGGACTCCGAGAAGGCAGTAGCTTCTACTTCCATCAGTTCTGTTTCTTCTAGTGACACGCACACACCGAAGGTTTTTTTTTTTTTGGTTTAAAAAACAATCTTCTGAATTAATATTAATGCGACTAATTCCGAAAGACATATCCTTTTTCGTTGGCCGTTTGGAAATCAAGATATCTTGTCACGGTGTATTTTAGTCTGTTTTGATTCTATGATTTTTGACTTTGGGCTTGGAAAGTGGAAACAGTCCTCTGTGGAGCTGAAGGAGGAGATAGCCACACTTGAGCTTGAGATTTTGCATTTGGAACGCCATCTTCTCTCTCTTTACCGGACAGCATTCGAAGGGCAACTGTCAACCTTGCCAAGTACCCCTACTTGGGTTGCATCGAATAGTAAATCAGTGCAGGTAATGCACAGTGACAGATGTGCCAAGTTGGCCCTCCACCACCAGAACTCCCCTGCTGCACATCCTTGGACGAGTCAGACCCACGTCAGTAGCCAAAACTCCACACCTAAAAGGGTAAATCAGCCTATCTCCATCTACATTTGGTAATGTTAGATTAAACACTGGCTGGCTTCTATTGTGATTGTGTTCGTTCATTGTTTTATAATATATACTATAGGAGCAGAAAGTCTCTGGGCATCGCAGCCTAGCTGATCACCTTGGTGGTTCTTGCATCGTTAAGAGCCTTAGTCCTGCACCTGATAGACTTTCTGAAGACATAGTAAGATGCATCTCTTCCATATATTGCAAACTAGCCAATCCCACTCTGCCTAAGTCTCAAGCCCCAGATGCATTGTCCGCGTCTCCTGCCTCCTCCTTCTCCTCCTCCACCATATTTTCTTCCAAAAATGCTCGTGATAGTTGGAGTCCACGTTACAAGTATGGTGAGGATATTATTACTAGGCCGCATCATCAACACAAACAAGACACTGGACCATATGCTTCCATGATACAAGTGCTCAAGATCCGACTAGATGACGATAGTTTTAACTATGCTTCTAGAATGTTACATAATTTCAGGTGACTTGCATGCTTGTTACGTTATTGAAACATATGTATATAGCTTTACTTTTGGTCTGTTCTGTTCAAGTCTGCCGACAGTTTCTTCCTAATGAGCTGTTGTAGATCATTGGTCAGAAATCTTGAGAAGGTGGACCCAAGGAAGATGAAGCGTGAGGAGAAGCTTGCATTCTGGATCAATATTCACAATGCTCTGGTGATGCATGTACTGGTTTATAATTATATTTACGGCCGTGTAGTAAATTGACAGTGAAAAGTTCTTTATTCATTTATGATCATTTGTTGAGAGTGGCAGAACGGATTTATGGTTCTGAATGCAGGCACACTTGGCATACGGAACTGGAAATCGTGTTAAAAGTGCTTCGGTGTTAAAGGTAAATGAGTATATCCTATCATACGTTTGTGTTTTCATCCTATTCCTCAGAGTAGTATCTTAAAAAAAGATAAAATCTATGTCTTGTATTGAATTACCTTCTTCAGGCTGCATATAATGTAGGCGGACATTGCATAAACGCTTATGTCATACAGAGCTCCATTTTGGGAATTCGATCACAACATTCGGGTCTGGTATGTTTTCTTCTACCATTTTGTCTTTCGAGTGAATATCATTCTTATTTATGATGTTCGAGTAAAGCGCCATCTTAATAGACCTACTTTTACAAGGCAATCATTTTATTTTTTTAAGAATAGTTTCAGCTTTGTAACAAGTCTCTAAGTAGTAATTCTAGTCAAGTCAATGTGGTTGCAGTGGCTGCAGACACTGTTACCAGGAAGAAAACTCAAGGCACGGAGCATAAGACATGAGTATGCCTTGGAATACCCTGAGCCACTAGTTCATTTTGCACTGTGTTCAGGGGATTACTTTGATCCTGCGGTATGTATGGCTCTTCTTGCAACTTGCTAGCATATCAATAACGCTGATGCATTTGGTATAATCTGAAAAACTGAAGAAATTAAACGTGTAGGTTCGAGCATACAGCGCAAAGAATATATTTGGGGATCTGAAAGTGGCAAAAGAAGAGTTCATTGAAGCTAGTGTGTACATTCACAAGGAGACAAAGGTTTTGGTGCCAAGGTTGATGGAGTTGTTTGCCAAGGACATGTCACTGAGCATGCAGGAGCTTTTGGACGTAATTCTTGAAAGCCTATCTTCGGATGTTGAAAAGAGAGATTTGATGAGAAGGTGCATCAAGGGAAGGTCTGACAAGTGCCTTCACTGGTTACCGCACACTTCAACATTTCGGTATGTCATCCATGCAGATTTGGCCAAAGGGGCTGCTGCACACCACTGAAATATACCCATTTCTTTTCTCTCTCTTTTTTCTTATTATTTTTTGTCTACAAATAAAAATAAAAAAGGGGCATACCGCATATGATGTTTCATTCAATCTTGTACAGAGTATGAATTGTAGTTCTATCTCATTCTCACATTCCAGTCGTGATTCAATTTTTCCACCACTCTAATTAAGCCTAATAACCTTTTGATTTAATTGTAGAGACTGCTAGGCAGCAAGCCTCTTCGAAGCAAAAGAAGGATCCAAATTTTGTACGGAACAATATGAACTATGCCTATTATTAGTTTAACACGGGAATAAATATATTTATAGGATGTGGTTTTGAGATTTTTGTCTCTGCTCTATAGATGGTTACTTTTAATATGGGTCATTGAATTTTGATACGATGATTATAATAATATTAGTAATTTTACTAAAAAAAATCTAATATAATTAAAATTTATATAAATATAGAAAGTTATATATGACTTAAAAATAGGTAATCTTTATACATGAAAATAGTAGGTATTAATATTTTTCATAAAAAAATTTCTATGAAAAAATCATTCCAAACTTTTTTCCTTAAAAAGTCAATCCAACGGCATATTCTTACCTCAATGGAAATTGGAATGAAAGTGATTCCTAAAGAATTAGAATGGAATGGTAAAATTAACTTGCTATTGCAAATCATTTTCAACTTAGTTAAAGTACTCATCCATGAAACAAAAACAAAAATCTCCATTTGAAAGGAGTTTTCAAATAGAGATTTTTGTTTTTGTTCCACGGTTGAGTACTTTGTCCAAGTAATTTTCACCCACAATTATTATCTTCTAATTCTTTTAGGGTACTCCCTTTCCATTGAGATATGAATAAGTTTTTTGAATACCTTTTTAAGGAAAACGATTTGGAATAGCCTTTTTTAGGAAAAAAATTTTGATAAATTATATTGGTATTTATTAGTTTTATATATACGGTTAGTTTTCAAAGCAAACTTCTTAATAATTGAATCCGTTCATGTATATGACTACATGAGAAAAAAAATTAATAATAATGATACGTTTCTTAAAAAAAATTAATAATACATTTTCTTCAACAAAAAAGAGAAAAAAAAAGATTCACGTGAAATAAAAAAAATATATTAAGCTAAATAGATAATATACATGAAATTAAAAAAAAAAGGTGATATGTTTTCTTCAAAAAAAGAAAAGTAATTCCTGAGAAATCAAAAGAAAAAAAGTATTAAACTAAATAGATAATACGTTCTCTTCAAACAAAAAAAAAGTAATACATGAAATAAAAAAAGGAAAGAGAATTTAAATAATTAATCTAGGAAAAAATAGCCTAAACTATGGAATGGGAATGAAAAAAAAAAACTATAAGAAAGAGATTGAAAAAAAAATGAACTCATTATGTCACACACAAGTTACCCATTTTTAAAGTCATAAATAGCTTTATATATTTATATAAGTATTAATTAGATTAAATTTATTTATAGAATTATTAATATTATTATAACTATCAGATCAAAATCTAATGACCCAAATTAGAGTAATCATCTATGGAAAAAAATAAAAATTTACATTGAAAAATCACTCATCGCAATAATTCACAATTATATTGCCAAAAACGATTTTTTCTTAAGCATTGGCAAATGACATATTGTATCTAACTTAATAACTTGATCGTGGCCGAAATTAAAATTAATAGTACCTTGTTTGATATTAATTGGGAAACAATAAAATCCTATAAAAGAAATTGAGGAAAATAAAATATCAATTCTATAAAATACTCAATCTTTATCAAATTTTTACAGGAAATTATTAAAAGATAAAAAGAAAAATGGATAATACCATGAGTGTTGAATAGTTTAATTTCTTTTGAAAATAACTTATATATAAGGTTATTAGCCATTAAACTTGATGTAAGTATGAGTAATTTTGTGATTGTCTAATAAAATCAGACTACGCTATTCGACTTGGAAGTTAGAAATAATAAAATAGTGGAGAATTAAAACTTTTAAAACCTTGTAGAAGTATAAGAAAAATTTTACTCATAATTTTATATATAGTGTAATATATATATACACACATACATATATAGTGGGCCTCTCTAAAAATCATACATAACATACATACTCAAAAGTCGGTGCAAAATATACTATTGAAAAATCACAGGGTCAAAATGCATATATATACAATCCATGATCAAAAAGCCAGCACTCCTCCTCTAAACTCATGCATCAATAGTATCCTCTGTAATGTAAGAATGTATATGAGTATGAAAACTCAGTAAGTAATAAATGCAGATGCAGAGTACACGTAACAGAGAACAAATTATTGTATGATTGGGATCCCTATGTATATTGTATTACATGACAATACCGTGAATCGCATACTGAGCCACTCAAATATCATACAATAGAGCATGAGCTATTGTATAGAGGTGTCGAACCCCGAAGAATCTCCTTTGTGTACATCAGAGATCCACCTTGTATTTCTATTAAAGTGTTCCTAATTTCACTAAACAATCATATAATTATTCATATGTACGTATGTGAAATTGGGGATATTATATGTAGCGTCCCTATTATCAAAAGAGCTAAACATTCCCATATTCAGTAACCCTATAAGCTAGCATACTATTGTTGAAAATTGGCTAAAATAAATAAAATTTGAAAAAATAGCCTTAGTCCCACATCGGTAACTGATAAAGAGGAAGGTAAGCTTGAGTCATACATAAGAAACTATCTCACTGGTTACTAATAATCTCAACATGTAGTATTTCAAGTATTTTTATATTTTGAACAATTTATGCATCTATGCATATTTTTCTTTACTGTCATGCAGTCCAACATTTATGGTTTATACCTCCTTGTTTTGGTTTATACCTCCTTGGTCATTCAGAACAATCAACTTTAGCTTCTCGTCTGCCGATCTTATGGGTTTCATCTTTATAAGCTTTGATAAATCCATGAGCACCATGGTTTTGCTTTATGCATCTTACATAATAGAATAACTATGGTGCATGCAAAATGAGCTCATCTTTTGGAACAAAAGTTTTTGACTTGCTTAATTTACATAATAGAGTTGGCAGAGGAGCTCGAGATGCAAAACAAGAGAGCTTATGAGGTCGCAGGATGGCTCCCTCGACCTGAGGGTTGGATAAAAATCAACACTGGTGCTTGTGTTCGAGAAAACGACTCTGTGTGTGTTACTTTGGCGAGGAAAGTTACGGGTGATTCAATAGCAATCTCTGCAAACCATACACACTTTGTGGAACCTCTGCCGACATTGTGGTCTTTTTGGAAGGAAACTGTCTAACACTGTATCTTGACTTCAAGTATGTTGTGTTTGAAGGGGATTACGAGGTGATTGGTAAATCGATTAAGGGCCCTGTCGAGGATGTTGGCTAGGAAGCTCGTTCCTTGGTGATGGACTACAAAACTCTTCTTCAACATGTCCAGATATAAAAGTTTAGAACTATCCCGAGGAGCACCAATATGGGAGCCTATAACTTAGCAAAGTGGTGTTTTGATTCTGATATTTTAGGTCTCATACAGACTGACTTATTACTCTCCTATATTTGTAATATGGATTTGGCAGAGCCTTGATGCGAGGCCCTGTTTGTTCGTTTCCTTCTAATGAAGCTAATTTTCTATCAAAGAAAAGTATTTTTATATTTTGAGAAATTCTTTTTACGGCGTTTGTTATTTAAAGGATATTTGTGACATAATTGGAATCCTTAATGACCTAAAAATATACAAATTAAAACTCTCACTTTTGAATTCCTATAAATTAATACTATGACATTCATAATTTCTACAAATTAATTTCTTAAAATTATGCAGAGAATCCCTCACTAACTTATTAAAAATGCATAACAATTAATATATTATCAGAAAATATTTTATAATTGTTTTATGTTAAATGTGAAAAAAGACACTGAATTGTAGCCAAAAGAGGGTTAAAATTATATAAAAAAAAAGTCATAATTCATGATATATTAGAGATTAAAAATTCCCAAATGGCAGGACCAAAATTTATATATTAAGGCCCAGTCCGACCTTATAACCTGCTTAGCTAAACGGTGAGTTGGCCTTAAACCATTTTTTAATAAAAAAAATTTTTTTATTATTTTTTTTAAAAGCTCGTCTCGACGGCCTCATTATGACCAAATCCACTTTTACAACTCTAACATATATATACATACATATAATATATATATATATATATTGCAATTAACCCTTGTAGGGTATTAATTTGCAGAGAAAGTTTAATAAAATATTATGTCATTATTCATTGTGTAAATACTAATTGTTAAACATGAAAACGATTTATTTATAATTAACAAATAATTGGTGTAACTAAAAGTGTAATATAGGTAAAAATTAGGAATGACAATGAGGCGGATTGAGACGATTTTTCAGTTTCTGTCCTCATCCTCAAAGGTCAATCGCATACTATATTTGCCTCATTAATTATTATTTTAAATGCAAGGACGGTGTAGAATTAACTAATGGATAATAGAAAAACTATGGTTACCATTACCCATTGACAATGTCAAACAAAATAAGGAAAAAAAAGAAGAAGATAAAAATACTAATTTTTTTTATAATTGATAAAACATTAAATACAATAATATATTATAATTTTTAAACTCCAGATTTAAATATATAAATATATATAACTCTCCAAACTCATTATTTTTCTAATGATATATGAATATAAATAATGTAAAATTAAATACATATCTACATATAATATATATTTTGTGTGTGTGTATATATATCGACACGGATACGATACGAAATATGCTAATACCGTCCTTGCACTGTATCCGGATATTAAGACTGCAGCTATCTCTAGTTCCAATCATTTATCCCACTTTTTTTTCTGACTCGAGCAATTTTTTTGGGATAATAACAAAAATATCCCATGGGTTTTGATGAAATTCTCAATATATCCCTTCAGTTTTCGTAAATTACAAAAATATCTCCTCTGATTGATAAATTAATACAAATTTTATCTCTATAGCTTATTAGGTCAAAATTAATAAACAAAATGTCAAAATTACTCTCTCTAAACTTGTAATAAATAATTTTTTTTGAAATGACCAAGATACCATTACCTAAATACAATTAAATAGATAAAAAAATAAAAAAGTTTCTTTAAAAAAATTATATAAGACTTTTTTTCACCAAATCTTTTTATTCTTAGTCATTTTTTTTTTTATCTTCCACTATTTTTTTCTTCACTGAACACTATTTATTATTCTTTAAGTAATATTTATTTTTTTTACAAGTTTAGAAAGGGGTAATTTTGACATTTTGTTTATTAATTTTGACCTAATAAATTATATAGATAAATTAAATATTAATTTACTAATCAAAAGGGATATTTTTATAATTTATAAAAATTGAAAGAATATATTCAACATTTCACCAAAACTTAAAAGGCATATTTTTGTTAATTATCCCTTTTTTTTCCCCCCTCCCGCTTGGATAAAACGGATGCTCTAGGCGAAAAATATGTGACATTTAAAAAACAAAAAAAAAGTAATATGGGTAAAAGTTGGGAAGGGAAGGGCGCGGCTTTATCAGTCAATTCACTTTAATTCTCAATCAAACAAGCAAGCAAAGGCAAAAGTAGGAGGCTAGGAGGAAGAACGATCCGTTGGTTTTAGGGTTTTAGGAAAATTATCAGAAAGTCTCTCGTCTCGTCTCGTCTCGTCTGTTTATTTTCATTTATGATATATTGATATGGTTTGGTTTCCGTCCTTTTCTCTTATAACTCCTCCTTTTCTTTTTTTTTCAAAAAAAAAATCCTTGATTTGATTTGATTTAATTTGATATGATTGCACAGGAAGATGATGAAAAGGAAGCCGTGCTGCGACGCTTAGAAGGTTTGGTTGAGGCAAATCCCGATGATGCTTCACTCCGTTTTGATCTGGTATGCATCTGCTACTGCTTCTGCTTCTGGTTTTGGTTCTGGTACGAATGAATGAATGAATGATTTTTAACTTTAAAAACTCATTTAGGGCCTTCTCCTGTGGGAGAATTTGGACGACAAAGACAAAGACAAAGACAAAGCTGCCGAGCAGTTTGTAGCTTCGGCGAGGCTAAACCCACAAAACGGTGCCGCATTCAGATATCTAGGGCATTACTATTCCCAATTCTCCCTTGATTCCCATAGAGCTATCAAGTGCTACCAGAGGGCCGTCTCCCTTAACCCGGACGATTCTGAATCAGGTGAACCCTTATGTGACTTATTCGACCGCCAAGGAAACGAGACCTTAGAGGCCGCACTCTGCCGAGATGCTTCTCACAACTCCCCCAGGGCTTTTTGGGCTTTTCGGAGATTGGGTTACTTGCACCTCCATCATAAACAATGGTCTCAAGCTGTACACACTCTTCAACACGCCATTCGGGGCTATCCTGCTTCTCCTGATCTTTGGGAGGTCCCTCTCTCTCTCTCTCTCTCTCTCTCTCTCTCTGCCTTTCCCCCCCAACTCCTGTGTGTCTTCTTTCCATTCAAAATTAAATAATTTCTGTCTATCTCTTTTTTTTTTTGGTGTGTCAGGCTCTTGGTCTTTCCTACAATCGACTTGGCAGGTTTACCGCAGCTATCAAGGTACTCTACTCTACTCTATTCTATTCTCCACTTGTCTACTCTACTCTTCTCTACTCTTTTCTTTTATAATAATCTCTCTATTATTATAATTCCTCACAGTCCTACGGGAGAGCCATCGAATTGGACTCCACCAAAGTCTTTGCATTGGTTGAGAGTGGAAACATCTATTTGATGCTTGCTTCCTTCAGAAAGGTAAAAACCCTTAATTTAGTTACTAATATTTGTGAGTGCAGCTGGTCAAATTGATTATGTACGTAAGTAATTCACGGAATTTTGTTTCAGCTTTAATCATACATAATCAATTTGACCAGCTGCCTTTTCACAGTGATTTTTTATGTTTCCAGGGAATTGAGCTCTTTCGCCATGCTCTCGCCATCTCACCTCAATGCATATCAGCAAACTATGGCCTTGCTTCTGGGTTACTTGGTTTGGCAAAAGAATGTATTTATCTGGGAGCATTTCGGTGGGGAGCTACGTTGTTGGAGGTAACTAACTAAGGGCTTGCTTGGATTCACTTTCATTTTCTGTTTTTTGTTTTTTTAAACAGAAAAATGAAAATTTTTTTTGGAAGTTTGTTTGCCAACCTTGTTTTTGTTTTTTGTTTTTAAAAATTGTTACCAAAAATTTCAAAAAAAGTGGTAACAAAAAATTTCTAATACCTTTATTTTTTTAGGCAAATTTCAAAAATAAAGGAATATACAAATATTTGTACACAAGTCTATAGGCCACAAATACAAGTCTATAAGTCTATAGGACTTCTCACTCGTTATTTGCACTTTTTGGTTTTTAGAAACAAATAGTGAAATAAAATTTGTCAAGCATGTTTCTTGTTTATAAAAATTGAAAACCAAAACAAAATTTTTACTTCTGCTTTCAATTTATTTAAACAAAAAATTGGAAGTGAATCTAAGCAACTTCCAGTTTTTTGTTTAAATAAATTGAAAGCAGAAGAAGTAAAAATTTTGTTTTGGTTTTCAATTTTTATAAACAAGAAACATGCTTGGCAAATTTTATTTCACTATTTGTTTCCAAAAACAAAAAAGTGCAAATAACGAGTGAGAAGTCCTATAGACTTGTATTTGTGTATGTATATGCATATACGTATGCACACACTTGTATACAAATATTTGTATGTTTATTTGCTTTTGAAATTTGTTTAAAAAAATAAAGGTATTAGAAATTTTTTGTTACTACTTTTTTTGAAATTTTTGGTAACAATTTTTAAAATAAAAATAAAAACAAGGTTACCAAGCAAACTTCTAAAAAAAATTTTCCATTTTTTTATTTAAAAAAATAAAAAACAGAAAATGAAAGTGAATCCAAGCAAGTCCTAAACTATCTTATTTTTTTTTCTTTTTATAATGCACTCCTCTTGCAACCTTAAAAGATGTATGTATTAAATTTGTTTGCAGGAGGCATCTGAAGTTGCTAAGGCAACTACTCGCTTAGCTGGAAATTTATCGTGTATCTGGAAGCTGCATGGTGATATTCAGGTATGGCAATCTAAAGGTTCAGCGTGAACATACAACGTTCACTTCCTCCATTTCTGGAGGATTTACCTATCTCTTCATGGGTCAATTACTTCAAATTCTAATTTATCCTTTCCTATTTCATTCCTGTGTTGTAACTGCTAATACGATCCTTATAGCATGACTCAACTAATATTATTTTATGCATTCCACTCTCTGCTAGCTCACATATGCAAAATGCTACCCATGGATGGAAGAGAGCCAGGGTTTAGAACTCAATGTTGAAGCTTTTAATGCTTCCATCATTTCCTGGAAACATACCTGCTATTTGGCCGCAACTTCTGCCAGATACTCTTATCAGCGAGCTTTGCTCTTGGCCCCATGGAAAGCTAATATCTATACAGATATTGCGATAACTTCAGATATTATACACGCCTTGACCAACTGTTCTGGTCTTGAACTAAATGCTTGGTATGATTTTATTCATTTTTCGTTTTGGTAATTCAGTTTCATGTTGCTCTCAAGTTCTTACCATTTTTCTTACCAGGCAGCCACCAGAGAAGATGGCCTTGGGGGCCTTGTTACTTGAACCTGAAAATTATGAGTTCTGGGTGACTTTGGGATGTTTATCTAATCATAATGCATTGAAACAACATTCCCTGATTCGGGGTTTGCAATTGGATGTGTCTCTAGCTGTTGCTTGGTCATACTTAGGGAAGGTACAAGCCCACATCCTTTATTTCACTCTGTGTGTGTGTGTTTTTTTTTATTCTTATTATTATTTTTTTTATTTTTATATTTCATTTTTTTTAATAAGTTTGTAGCATTTTCTCTTCCTCACCTTTTATATGTTTCTTTTGGAACCTTTTATTGGAAGTGGGAGTAGAGGATAACGAGGAAGGAAGGAAGGAAGGAGGGAAGTTTAGACTCGTTCTAGGAGATTCTTGGAGGATAAACACGGCTTAAACCAGCCTTAGGGTATTCTCATTAATCTGGAAAAACATTATGATATGTTTAGAAGTGCAGCAGCCCTTATTCTGGTGCTGAAAACTGATTAGAATAGCCATTTTAGAATCCTTAATCTGAAATTAAACCCCAAATGACCTTGAATGCCCAACGGAAAGGAAAAGAAAATAAAAGGCCTAACAGTGTCCTACATCAGAGGAAATAAGGCTATCTCTTAAGATTTTGGCCAGAGTTGACCCTTTATTTTAAATTTGAACACACAATGAATAGGATGGAGTTGGCTGCACTTCAGCTTATGTTTTAGACCCTTGAAATTTACACTTAATGTGGTAAACTTATATTTTGGTGTCTCACTGCTTATGCTCATAGCGTGGTTCACCCAGTTTAGGAGGTGCTTCTTTTGGATTAATATGGCGAAAGTAAGATTTGAATTCTAATATTACGTCTAGCTTTATTGTCGCTGCTTGAAAACTTTTAGCTAGCAGCATTTCTGAAGCTTTGTTTGTGGGATTCTGTTCTTCTTTTTTATTTCTGGGTATTATTTCCTCTCAGATCTATAGGGGAAAGGGTGAGAAGCAACTGGCAAGACAAGCTTTTGATTGTTCTAGGAGCATAGATCCTTCACTTGCATTACCGTGGGCTGGCATGTCAGCTGATTTTCATGCTGGGTAATCTTTGAAAGTATTCAATTACGTAAACTGCATGATCTATGTAAAGTTATGATCACCTGAGGCCATATTAACAAGGACAGTCACTGATTATTTTCAGGGAGCCTGCGCCAGATGAAGCTTTTGAGAGTTGTTTACGAGCTGTTCAGACACTGCCTGTAATTTATGTGCCCTTCTTATGCTTTTCTAATATGGATGATATTAAATGGATTAGTAATTGAATTTTGTCTATTGGCTGTAAATCTTATATCCCTTCTTACGCTTTTCTAATGTCTCTTGGAGATAGTAGTGGAGGATGGAGTTATTTATTTCACTTTGTGCTTTAAGTATCTGGAGGATTTGAGGCTGACAAGAAAATATGGGATTTATTCAGTCGTTCCCTTGTTAATACTTTAACTTCAGTTATTTTCATTATCAGTCTGTCTGTGGCTTCCTTGGCCTGTCTTTTGATCTTTGCTTAGCCATTTTCAAATTTTTGTTTCTTGCAGCTTGCAGAATTCCAAATTGGTCTTGCAAAACTTGCTGTAGTTTCAGGGAATCTTTCATCTCCACAGGTTTTACTAGTTTAAGATTGATGAGGATTTCATGATGATAGTGACACTTTTTTCCGGAAGGAAAATGACCTAGAATCAATCTTGTTGCTCCTACCTATTTTTTGCAGGTTTTTGGAGCTATCAGGCAGGCCGTGCAGCGTGCGCCTCACTATCCCGAATCCCATAATTTAAAAGGGCTGGTTTGTGAGGCACGATTTGATTATCAGACTGCTGCTGCGTCTTATAGGCTAGCACGCTCTGCACTCACCAATCTTTCGAGCAGTGTTTCAAAATTTCAAATCAGAGATATATCAATTAATTTGGCCAGATCACTTAGTAAGGTAAAGATATTTTTGTCTTTTAATTTTGTCTATTGAAGTATATGGCCAATGTATATTTTCAATTTTTTAATCGGAAGTATATTCTTTCCCCGCATGGTATTTGCATCTGTAAATATGTTTTTCGACTCTGTTTTGCATGCTTTAGCAAATATGTTCATTTGGTGCAGGCAGGGAATGCTCTAGATGCAGTAGAGGAATGCGAAAACTTGAAAAGAGAAGGTTCAAAATTTTATAACTTGCAATTTTTCCTTCTTTTGCTTTAGAGCCAAATAATTGATTTGATGTAATGTTAGATAAATTATTCTAGTCTTGATTACTGGAAAGAGATATATGCTGTTGTTATTCATCTCGGCCTTTTCATCTTCTGATTTCTTTTAATTTTCAATCTCTGGCGAGGTGAATTTGACCCCAGCTACTACTACTAACTCTGCAACTACTTTAAATTTTCTGTTCTTGATTTTACTATTCATATCGTGAATCATTTAATTGAAATCAAGAAACTCTAAAGTGCTGATCTTTGCAATTGTTTCTCCCACCTTCTGATTAATTATGCTGTATGATTAATGCTTAAGGATTGCTTGATGCGGAAGGTCTGCAAATATATGCTTTCTCCTTGTGGAAACTTGGTCAAAGTAATGTGGCCCTCTCTGTGGCAAAAAGTCTTGCTGCAAGTGTGTCTAGTATGGAGCATATTTCTGCCACTGCCTCTGTTAGTTTAATCTGTCGGTTGCTATATTACATTTCTGGACTAGATTCAGCAATCAATAGTATTCTCAAAATGCCAAAGGAACTGTTTCAGAGTTCAAAAATCAGTTTTATAGTGTCTGCCATTCATGCTCTTGATCGAAGTAATCGACTTGAGTCTGTTGTTTCAAGCGGTCGTTACTCTCTTAAATCTCATGAAGATATAAGCGGAATGCACTTTCTCATAGCACTCGGTAAACTAGTAAGTTTTGTTGTTACACTTTGTTGAGATTTATGTTTAGTCTAGTTGATGCAAATATGGTCACATATGTTATTGTTTCATGGTTATGCAGGTGAAAAATGGGTCAGGATGTTCTCTTGGATTACAGAGTGGAGTGGCTCACCTTAAAAAAGCTATTCACATGTATCCTAACAGTTGTTTGTTAAGGTATTTATTTTGCCGACGTCAGAGCCTGGCATCTTGATCTAGTCAGTTTTTTCAATCATTGATGTCTAAGCTATGCTGAATTTAGCACCTGCTTGCTTGATTTGATCTTTTATTGTTTTCTCTAAGTCCACACCCAAGTTCATGCCCACAATGTTATTGTGGTCAGTGAGTCACCATCAAATTACTGAAAGGGGATGTCAACTGCCTAATATGAATAGAAATTTAGATCACATAATCTTTAACTAGCAGCAACCAGTAGAACCAAAACCCCAGACAATTAATCAGACCCGTAAATCATGTATTTCCAACTTATTTTAATTAGATTAAAAGAGAAATCTCTGAATTCCTTAAGGAGTAGAGCCCACAAATAAGTCATATATATTAGTTCCCTTTTATTTTCAACGTTTGATCTGACAAAACTTGCTGTGGGCAGGAACCTGCTCGGTTATCTTACGCTATCTGGTGAAGAATGGGATGATACTCATCTTGCAACTAGGTGCTGTAACGGGGATGCTTGTTGCTGTCCAGTTAATGGTTTGAAATCATCATATGAAATTGTTGGTGCTGGAGCAGTTGCTTGCTACTCAATTAGCAATAGTGATCCGAAGTTTTCTTTCCCAACCTGTACGCATCAATGTCTGAATGAACGTGGAACTATCCAGCAGCTGCAGAAGTAATGAACTTGTTTCCTTTATATATGTCAGTTGCAAGTCATTTTGGTTGAAGAGTTTTAAAATAAAGCTTTATGTCTTGTGTCTTTAGGATCAAATTCCTCTCAAGTTTTAAGAAATGGCAAAAAAAGGAAATCATATTTTCTGTCAATTGAAAGTTATACAGGATGTCCCTTGTATGCCTTCGAATATGAATTTTTCGATTGCAATGGCTGATCGAAGAAAGCTCATGAAAATTTTGAATAAAGCTGTCTTTTGGGCTTTAATGATCAAATTGTCCAAAGGTTGAAAGAGAAAATATATATATATATATATAAGCATACATAAATACAGTTCTTTTGCTGATTAGTATTTTCCTTGTGTTTGTTCTTTTAGTTATCTGATGCATTTTCTTAATATAAATGCAATGTGCAGATGCTTACGTCAAGAACCATGGAACTGGACTGTGAGGTATTTACTTATTCTCAATTTACTCCAGAAAGCACGTGAAGAGAGATTTCCTCGTAATTTATGTGTAATGCTTGAGCGGCTAATCTCTGTGGCTCTTTCCAACGAATGTTATTCTAAGACAGATGTGTCTTATCAATATGAAAAGTTCCAACTTCTACTTTGTGCTTCTGAGATAAGTTTGCAAGGTGGAAATCAAAGGGATTGTGTCAACAATGCCAAAAGTGCTTCATCAATTGCGCTTCCAGATGGTTATCTCTTTTTTGCACACTTGCTCTTATGTCGTGCTTATGCATCGAATAGTGATATTATAAACCTTAAGAAAGAGTACATACGATGTATGGAGCTGAAGACAGATTGTCATATTGGTTGGATATGTCTAAAGATTATTGAATCAAAATATGACATGCAAAATGATTTGAATATCATAGAGTTGAACATGAAAGATTGCTTAGTGGAGCGGAAGAATTCGTGGACATTGTGGATGGCTATATTTAATCTAGTGCAAGGTTTGATTGCTATACAGAAGCAGGATTTCCTTTTAGCGGAAGAGTTTCTCAGACAAGCTTGTGCATCGGCAAGTGCTGAGAGCTGCCTCCAGCTCTGTCATGGTAGCCATTTATCTACTAATATATTTTTATTTTCTTTGAAGTGTTTTCTTTTTTCAATATTGTAATGAAAACTATTCTAGTTTTTGATGTTATTTAGATTTAGCTTGATTGTTTATTGAATTCATTTTCTGTCATCCTAATTTATAAATTAGTTAAAACATGCGAGACATCTAATTACTCTCCTAAATGGATGTTGCTCAGACTTGTTTGCCAGTAAACTATGACTAGTTTTGTGTAATCCTTGAATGGTGCTAGATATTCTGTGTTACTTCTATTTGCTTAATTAGATAACTAATGGGTCCAGGTGCCACCTGTTTGGAGCTTGCAAGGGAGTTGCGTGATTCTCAGTTTTTATCACTTGCAATTAGGAGTCTTACTAGAGCTCAAAAAGCTTCTGTTACCCCTCTACCTATTGTCTCAGCATTATTGGCGCAAGCAGAAGGAAGCCTTGGTTCTAAAGAGAAGTGGGAGAAGAACTTGCGTCTGGAATGGTATACTTGGCCACCAGGTTTGTTATCTACATTCATGAATATAGATATCTGATGTCCGCTACTCTATCATTGATGCTTCATGGTTATTGTATATTTATTCTCATGTCGCTGAAAGCTACTTTCTTTTATGCTTTGTTTGCATAGAAATGAGACCTGCAGAGCTTTTCTTCCAAATGCACTTGCTTGCAAGAGAATCGAGAATTGGACCGGACTCTTCCAGTGTGGAGTACTGTCAGAGTCCACAGAGATGGGTCCTTAGGGCTGTTCACACTAATCCATCTTGTATGAGATATTGGAAGGTTTTGCATAAGCCATATTGACTAAATTGTTAAGAAAGTGGTTACCTGAAGATTCAGGGGACCGCGTGGTCCTTTCGCTCGCGCTGTTGCGTTACACATTAAGTATGTGCCTTCAACTTCAAGGTGGGCAATATCATTCATTCGGAAATTGAAAATTTTTAGTTGAGTTACATAATCTTCTCATGAGTTTTCGAAATTATTCACTTTTTGTAACTAGAAAAATCTGTCTGTCTCATGTTGTTGTATGTAAATCATGTATTGTAAATTACATCACGTTTTTTTTTAATAACAAATCATCGAGAAAATTTATACCCCTTTGGATTCATCTTTGTGGACCTTTTCATTTGTGGTGCGCGGTTATGTGGCTGTAGCTTCATCTTTTTATTTCATTTATTTTCTTTCCCCTAGAAGGTATATAGTTGTACTTGGCGGCTAGAATGTGCAACTTCTTAATCTTATTATTTGAATGGGGCAAAATATGACTTTTAAGTCAATACAACCATAAACAAACACACGATGCCAAATTTCGAGTTTGAAGAAAGAAAGAAAGGGTAAGAATAGAGCAATGGATTGTTGATGATATCAAACACACTAAGGTTGTGGCCGTCAGCTTATCTGCCGTTACTCATTGACCTGGAGTGTTCAAGCTCGTCGGAGGGATCCCAGTCTCGTGTAGATGAAAGGATCTTGGAAAGAGTCATGAAAGCCTCTGTGATGTCTGGGCGAGAATTAAGGTCGCGGGCAACACATCTCTTAGCCAATTGTGCCATAGAGAAGGCCAAATCGAAGGGATAGTCGCGCCTTAAGGCAGGATCCATGAAATCTCGAAGCTTGTCCCTAACATTGTCTCCTTCCAGCACATTCCGGATGGAGTCAGAAAGCAACTCCTCTCTTTGGTTATTGTTATTATTGTCTTTGTTGTTGTTGTAGTTGGCTTCCTGTTCTGGTGAAGCTGGTTTGCCAGACAAGAGTTCTAATATGATGACGCCGAAGGCAAAAACATCTAGCTTGGGAGTAACTAGGCCACTTTCAATGTACTCGGGGGCCATGTAACCCTGAGTGCCAACGACGTGTCTGGTTAGGTGGAGTTGGGCTTGGTTATCGTCGTCGTGTCCGGTATCAACTCCAGTCTGGGTTGCCAAGCCAAAGTTGGAAAGCTTGGCTCTCAAGTTGGCATCCAGAAGGATGTTGCTGCTCTTCAAGTTCCTGTGGATGTAGGGAGGGTGGGCGAAGTTGTGGAGATAATTGAGAGCGTCCGCAACGTCGTGGGCAATCTCCACTCTTTGCTTCCAAGGCAGTTTGAGTTTAGTCGGGGAGTGTAGGTGTAGCCAGTCACTGAGAGAGCCACTCTCGGCGTACTCGTAGACAAGGTAGGTGTTTCCCCCGCTCACGCAGAAGCCGGAGAGCCTGATAATGCTGGAGTGATTGATCCGCTTCAATATGTTCATCTCGTGGGAGACGTCTCCTTTCATCACCTTAATGGCGGCCTCATCACCCTTAAACCTTCCCCTGTAGACGGACCCTCTGATCTTGTTGGTTTCGCTGAACGAGTCGGTTGCCCTCTGCACCTCCTCTAACCTGTAAAGGGTCAGGGATTCCACGGCTGACCGAACCCCTAAGGAAGAAGACCATGAAATTGAAGAGGATTTGGTGGTTTCTGGAAGCGGCGAGTGGTCATCGGAGACGATGTTGTTATTCTTCTCGGGTGGGGAGGAGGTGGAGAGCGGCTGGGGCTTCGGCTTCCGACAGCGGCGTCTTAAGAGGAAGGCGGAGAGAGCTAGAAGAAGCAGCAGCACTAGTAAAGCAGCAGCTCCCACCAAAACCCACTTGTTGGAAGACGACTTGGAGTTGTTGGCGGGGACTGACTGGGGAGCTGGGGGCGGAGGAGGAGAGGGAGGCTCCTCTGGTTGCAGTATTTGGGAGGGGTCTGTGGAAAGAGGGACGAGAAGGGGCGTGAATGGGTAGATGTTGTCGCCAGAAGAGAGGCGGTTGGCGTCCAAGAGGGACTGCGGTTGGACGCGGAAACGAGCGGCAATGGAAGGAATGTCATCGTGCCAGGTGACCAGGTAGACTAGGAGGTACTTGACGGAGGTCTGGTTGGCAGTGGGGCAAGCGCACCGGAGGGGGATGTGGAGGTCGAGGTTGACGGAGAGGTTGCGGTCGCCGTAGGAGTTTTGGGACATGAGGGCCTGGCAGGTGGTGAGGCCCTGGTAGGTGTTGTTGGCCACGCTGAAGTACGTCTCGGAGCGCCTCTTGAGGAGGTAGGAGGCGTTGTGCTGGTAGTAGGAGCGGCCGGCGCAGGAGCAGTTGACGGGCACGATGACGAGGCGGTCGGTGGGGATGGTGTCGACGTCGGAGACGTTGTTGGCCTTGGCGATGAGGGTGGCATCGGAGTGGAGCAGGTAGGCGATGGAGACGGGAGAGTTGTAGTTGGGGGGAGAGGATCGGAAGGTGAGGTAGGAGAGGCACGAGGATGCGACGCCGTTGCACACGTACCCGTCGGTGCTGTTGAAGTGATTGTAGCAATCCAGCTGGTGGTTGTTCACGTAGCTCTGCTGCCCACTGGTCGCCTTCATCTGAATCGCAATCACCATAGCCATCACCATCATCATCATCATCCCAATTCTCATCTTCATCTTCATCTCCATTAAAAAGAAACAAAACAAAACAAAACAAACAAGACTTTAGTATTGACCTTTGAGATCTGAAAAAATATCTATTCAATTGGGACTTCAGTGTCTCCAGTCGCCTCATCCTAAATCCTAGTACTTACGTAATCATATTTGATTGGTTTTAATTTTGACACCCTTGCGCTCATTCATAACACTAGTCTAAGCTTCCGTCCAATAAGTTGAACTTCCCAACTCACGCGTCTTTATGTTTGACTTCCATTTACTTTCATATTTTTTCACCCACTGGCACCGCTGCCCCACTACTACTCCCCCAACCCACTTGCACGCCTTTTTCCTCTTCTTTTTCTTTTTCTTTCTTTTTCTTTTCCTTGGAAAACACTTGTATAGTTACTTGGTTTATAATTTCTCATATTCTAATGCAGCCACAAAAGTTCCTCAAAAGATTTCTCGTCTTAATTCTTTTGCTTTTTGTTTTTTCTTTTCCCCTTCTTATTTCAATAAAGGTTTTTTTTTTTTTTTAAATAAATTCGGTTAATTATTATTTTAAAAAAGAATATCTCAACCAAATAAAAAGGTGTAGTTATCGTTAATGTAACAGTTTGTAATAGGGTGTTTGTTAAACATTTAAAAACGAGTCGCAGAAAGCTTCTTCTTCTTTCTATTTCCTAAGTAGAAGAAACATGCATCTTGTTTCAGAAGATACGACACAATATGACAACATTTACCAAAGAATAACAAGTAAACTCAAGTCGCTTTTATCCGACACTAGTGATAATCATAAACGACATACCACCAATTTCCTTTATTGTTTTACCTCATAAACGACAGACATACTCCAATTACCAACTTCTTTCCTTCGCTTCTCTTTTTCCTTTAGAGCCCCATATTATTCTACAAGTTCGTTAAGACCTTAAAAAATTAAATTGTTTCTTTTACAAACCGAATATATGTTGCCGCAAATTAATCAACAAGCATCTTCATGGGCTGGAAACCATTGTTAAAGCAAGCTTTTCCAAGTTACAAGCAATATATCAATATCTTCATGTTAATCAACAAGACAACTACAGCACTATGATTTTGGACGAAGAAGCTACATTGATACTGAAAATCGTTGCAGAAACTCTAGTGTCTAAGATATCAGTAAGTAACATAAAATTTGAGACGAAACTTGTTTCAATTTGCTCAGTATGTTGTTATTATCTACAAAAAATAAACTCGTTTCCCCTGGTATAAAAGTTTTTCCAGTAAAGTGGGAATATTGTACCACCATTACTCGCCCTCAATCACGCTTGCATTTGTGGAGACATTTCCTGCAGGCCAATGTCGATACATAACTCAGGCCTACCAAAGCAACAAGCACTACTGCAAGATTGGACCAAAAGAAGAAGAAAACGTTATCAAGAGGCTGAAGAAAACGTTATCTGACATCCTTGTATGCACAAAATGACCTACCGGCTAAAGTAGAATAAAAGAAAATAGCAAGTCGGTATCTGACAATCCATGGAAGAGAGACTTCAAGAGAGCAGTGCCTCTGAATTTCTCCTGATCTTTTTAGGGTGGCGGAGGAGTTGATATTCCCCGACCGTAATTCTGACAAAGAGATATTCACACCTGCCACAGGATGTCCACTCGTATCTCTAACTTCAATTCTCACTGTCACAGGAGATGCAGCCCAGTCTATCTCGATTGCTCCAAAATTTGGTTGGCCTAAAGGCAATTCACACCCGGAAGATCAAAACAGAGAAATGCACTAGATTATGTAATATGTACTCAGGAAAACGTCAAAAATGTCAAACTTATTGTTTACATGCGTACCAAAAGTGCATGAACTATATCTGCAGTTTCTATCTACTACTCTCATAGTAGTGGGAGTCAACCACGCCACAAATCTGACTAAAAAATGCAATGGAGCTGGGACTGTATTCTCGATAGCTTGAGTTAGCCCACTAGAGGTTATGTCATAGAGTGGATATCCCGTAGCAGCACAGTCATCTCGAGTAATTTCTCCAAAATGAACATCTCCGCTTATGAAGATGACCCCATCCCTCTGCACGAGAAAATAGGGGACATTCAACAGATGATGGAGAGACAGGAAGCGAATTTCTTGGTTCATAAAATGAAAAAGAGCAGGAGAAATGAAAGTTATAAATATTTTATGGACTGCTACTTAGTTACAGCAATGAATTAGTGAAAGTAATTACTTGACAAGTTCAAATGGAAACATGAATGACCTTACTATCAGCTATGAGTTTAAAAAGGCGATCTCTCTCCTTTGGAAAACGTCCCCAAGATTCCAGGTAAAACAACGGACCAGTGGTTGCGGAAAGGTTTGATATGACCTGTAAATTATTTGTAGGATAAAATAAATTTGAAACAAATGCACAAAGAAATTGAAAAGGTTTGTTCAGGATGGTGATGGCAATGGTGATGGTTATACCCTAAGCCTAAAGGGTACCTGAATAGAGGAGGCAATAATGGTAATAGCTGAAGGCGGGGAGGTGGTGAGCTCGTTTTCTAACCATGTCCATTGTGAAGTTCCGAGGATAGTCCCATCGCTAAAGAGAGGGTCTCGGTGGTATCTAGTATCTAAAAGGATAACCTGAAGGATATTAAAAAAAGAAAAAGAAAAAGCAGTGTTTGTTAATTGAGAAATTGAGAATTGAGACGGTAAAAGAAACATATACGATATACATACCTTGAGTTGTTGTGTAGAGGGGTGAGGACCGAATGTGTAAGAAGTATAGACGCCTTGTTGGTTGCGCCTGGGGCTGTCTTGGGGTTCATCCAAGAAATCAAGAAGAAGCCTCTGATTGGTATGTTTATTGGGGAACTCTTTTCCAGCATCATTTAAGCCGTAATCATGGTCATCCCAGGTACCAATCACCTTAAAGGCATTGTGCCTAAGACGAGAATAAGCAGGAATAGACTTGGCTTTGAGGTATCTGGACTTGAGTTCCTGTTGGGAGCAAGGCACAAATCGGGGAACATTCTTCCATGGCCCAATTGTCCTTTCCTTTCCGAATACTCTCAAAGGACGCCTTATGTCTCCGTATATGTTATCCCCCAGCCAAATGAAAACATGGGGATCAAATTTCAATATTGCATTCCAGATGGGCTACCATGCAGCCAACCGAACCAAATTAGTCCCATAACAATCACACAGACACACACACACACCCCCTAAAGTGTTTTAAAAAAAAAAAAAAACAAAGAATCCTATAATTCAAGCAAAACCCATATACACTTTTATTTAAAAATTTTAGTACCTGAGGAGAGCTTTGGTTGGCGCATGATCCAAAAGCAATACGGGAGACCACATGAGGATTAGCATTAGAAGAAGAAGAAGAAGAAGAAGAAGAAGAAGAATGTTGTTGTTGTTGTTGTTGTTGTTGTTGTGGTTGGTTGTTGTTGCAGTTGGCCACCATCAATCCAAAGAGGGTCGCCGCCATTAACACCCACCACTGCTGCTGCTGCCGCCTCGCCATCTCTCTTTCTGTTTCTCTATGTCTCCGTCTCTTGCAACTGCCAGCCCCGCCAATTCATTTCTCATCACCCTTATGTGTCCTATGCCTGTGCGACGCCTGCTCCCTTCGGCTTCAAGAAGGATTTTTTCTTTTTCTTTTTTCTTTTTCGGGTACCGAAGAAAAACGCTAATTTTCATAAAATAAAAAGAACTTTTCTTTTTAATGAAAAATAACTTCTTTTTTTCCCCTTCTTTTAGTCTGTAAAGTACTAAAGGCATTTAGCAAAATTTCCCCAACCCCCCAAAAAAAAAAGAGTAAAAAAATCAACAATATTGCGATGGGTGTTGTCTGTCGAGTGACATATTAGATTTATATATAGATTTTATGTTTTAATACTTATATTTGTGGTCGTAAATTAGGGATACAATTTGCAAAGAAAAGAAAAATAGAGAAAATAAAAAGGAAAAAAAAAAAAACAAAAATAAATAAAGGAATAATTGGGCGTATTTGTATTTCTTGACTTGGTTGGACCGTGAAAAGAAAAGGGAAGGCAAAGCATGATGAAGGTCCAGGTGCAAAGTGGGCCAGGGTTGTTGTGTGTGGGTGTGGCCAAACCTAAGCCGCGTCGTCTTCGCCTCAACGCGGTGTTCACCACTCAAACCACCGCCGGTAACGACTCGAATTCCATGGCAGCGTCGCCTTCGCCTTCTCCTTCTCCCAAGTGGGCCCAGAAGACCATAACACTCCCTCCGCTCCGCCGTGGCTGCCACCTCATCACCCCTAAGGTAGGTATCATCTGCGTCGTCATCCTAGTAAATCTCTCAATTCAATTCCTTTTTTTTTTTTTTTTAAAAAAAAAAAAACTGAATATCTTGTTTTTGTTTCTTGTCTCCTCTCCTCTCCTCTCCTCTGTCAGATTACGAAAGAGATTGGTGAAGACTTGTCGCAGTTCAATTGTGGCCTCGCTCATCTGTTTTGTATGTTGTTGAATATTCTATTCTATTCTATTCTATTCACTCTTAACTATTCATTCATTCATTCATTCATTTGGTTATTGGTTAATTATTATGATTTATTCGTTGATTCATGGTCGTGGATGTTCATAAGATTGATATTAAAAATTGGGTGGGTTTTGAATAATTGCAGTGCAGCACACGAGTGCTTCTCTGACTATCAATGAGAACTACGACTCTGATGTTCGGGACGATACTGAGACATTCCTTAACAAAATTGTCCCTGAGGTTTCAACTTACAACTTACTTTTCTTCCTCTAAATCTCAATCTCCCACATACCATGCCATACCATACCATACCATACCATATACCTTATCATAAATATCTTATCTCATTTCTTTTTTCTTATTCCGATTTGTATTTTGTCTTTCAGGGATATTCAGCACCCTGGAAGCATACACTGGAAGGTCGGTCACTCACTCTTTATTGGATTTTGTTTCATCATTTGTCTTTTAAAGTCGTCTCTTGATTTGATTGTTGATGTTTTTCGCAGGCCCTGATGACATGCCAGCCCACATTAAGTCTTCCATGTTTGGCTGTGCACTAACGTCAGACAATTTCTTTTCTTTTATTCTACTTAATAATACTCAAATACTCATCATCTCACTGCTTTGCTTTTTTAGCTCTCCTCTTTTTATTATTTGCCTCCTCCTCCCTCATTTGGTCTTTCTTTCCTATCGACCAGGATTCCAATTACCAACGGCAAGCTTAATATGGGAACTTGGCAGGTATGTTGGACAACCTCTATTTATTTCACTATATGACAGGCCTTATTACACCAAGGACCAATTGACAGAGAGGTTTAACTTACACAAGACTGAATTACGAGAATACATTCCAACCAAAACCAAAACCAAAACCAAAACTCTTCTTCACTTTTATGATTAATCCACTATCGCCCTTACTCACCTGTTAACTGATTGATTTCAATTTTCAACTAGCAAAGCACAATTAAATGCTAGAAAAGTTTCTGTATTGTGAAACCCTGATTCATGAGAATACACAGATTTTTTTTTTTTTTTTTTATAAATTAATTTTCCTTTAAAGTCTTCCTTTAGTGTTAAGTCTTTCAAACTTGACTAATGAACGCACAAGTAATAAACTATTTTACATGATTTATCTTCTGTGAAATGTGTGCACGATAGATGGTTTGCATTAGTGAAGTGCATTGCAAAGCAATTCTAACGACCTAATTGTACGTGCTCAATTATTATGATAAAGTTTGTCTTTAAAGAATATTTTATAGAAGCTAGAAAACGATAAATCTTGGTCAAAGATGTCATGCAGGGTTGGGAGCGGATGCTCTGTTACTGAATGAGATTAGGATAATTGTCATTTTTAACAATGCTCTGTTGCTCTCTGGTAAATTTAAATTTCCTTTGGTTTGGTATATTATTTTAGTTTAAAGGGGGAGGATAGTTTGGTTATAGAAAATCATAATATGTATGGGTTGTATGCATATAGCCCCTCGAATTTCCCCTACCTACTGGGTTGTCCTTATCCTGCCTGGGTTCAAGTAAATATTAACAGTTTAGCTTATGGTTTTAGGGAGTGGAAGAATGTTTAGGTCTCACATTGGGTTTCTGAAGGGATGTTTTAGTGTTTTCTTGTGTGATTTACCAGCTTCTGGTTGAACTCTGGGTGGTATTAACTTACTAATCCTAGATCATGATTGAACAAATTTTTAGCTTTAAAGTGATTCTAGGATGTTGTTAATTTGTTGAATTCGTGTTGTTAATTTGTTGAATTCGTGTTCTTTGTGTGAGTGTCATGGCGTATTTGGAGACACTTCTCTTAATCAGAAGAATGAGGTTTTGCCAAACTCCACCACATTTGATTCCTATCTAACACCTCCAATTCTGGCAAGTTCTTGGAGATTTTATTTGACATGTAGGATAGGATAGGATTGTACTATTTTAAAGAATTGGATTGGATAGGATTATAGTGATAGGTTTGGTGTGCTACTTTTTCTTATGATAGGATTACAATGTGTGTTTCATATTTTTAACTAAATAATAATAGACTTTGGGGTTCGATTAATTTAGAAAAAATACTATTTTCAAAAATTAATTTAGAAACACCACTTTAAAAATTAATTTAGACAACATACCATTTTTAAAATTTAATTTTGGGAAATATCATTTTTAAAAACTTATTTAAAGTACCACTTTTAAAAAATTATTTAGAAAAATATTATTTCTCATTTTACCGTTTAAAAATTAAATTTAAAAAAATACCACTTTTGAAAGATTTTTTTAAAAAAATAGAAAAATTCCCTCCGCAAATGAGAATGGCAAATGGAAATCCTTCTCCACGTTACTCGTCTTTGCTGCCAATCTTTGGATGTGCACATGTCATGCATGTCGTTTTTTTTTTTTTTTCTATAACCATTGACCATGCATCTGCCAATTATTTGATCAATTCACTAATCCGTAACGAAAAGAAAGAAAAAAGTAAAAATAAATAAATAAATAAAAATAAAAAAAATAAAAATTTAAAGAGAAATAAGAAGGAATAAAAAAATAAGTTATCCTTCTAAAAATTAACTAATTGTGTGAATGATTTCTAATATAGTGTGCTCTAAATAGATAAATAAACACATAAATGAAAGAGAAAGAGAATCATTGTTCTAATTTTCATTTCTTTTCCAGTTCATTACGGATTAGTAAACATGACTTTAATCGTTTTGAGTAAAGCAGACTCGTTTAATTTGGTGACATTTTTGCATTGGTTACATTTATGTTTAATAATTTGTTATGACTATCTGTGCTTCAGGGAATATGGCTGTGTGAGCATCGTGACTCCCCCACCGCACGCAAAGTCGTGGTCACCCTTAATGGTATATGAGAATTTCTGATTTGGAGATTTTCGGTTTCCTTCTTGCTGGGTATTCACATGAAATGATGCCGAGATGGTTCGTTATGAGAGTATTGTTAATGGGATTGTAATACTATGCTTGGTGACCTCTTTTTTATTTACTGAATGAAGTCTGTAGTAGTTATTAGCCTATTACAGTCAGTATCGGTATTGGTATTAGCTATATGTTTAACCAATAATTATTAGGATGTCAAACAGCACATGTTAGGATTTCAAAACATAGTAGTAAGCATTGATAATTTATATACTACAAGAAGAGAGAAAAGTTGAAAAAAAAAATGTGTTCTTTTGAAGCATATGTACAAAAGAATTAATTCAATAGGAATGCATCAAGCGAAGGGACGATAAATGTATTTGGGGTGGGGTGATGAAGTTAATGTTGAAAATGAGCAAAATGGGAAAGGGCATGGTGATGTTCAGCGCATCATAAGGGCGAACTCGTCAAAGCTGAGCACCCCATCTCCATTAAGGTCAAACGTTCGAATCATAGCCTTGCAATCGTCGAGAGAGCGGGAGTCACCGAGCTTGCCGAGCATCCTGCGCAAGCTGGCCGGGGTAATACAGCCTGAGCCATCCATCTCGTACATCCCAAATGCCTCTCTCAGCTCCCTGTTCTTCTCCTCCTCTCCGCTTGTGTCCATCAGCTTTTGGAATTCATCCAAGCCCAGAAGGCCGTCCCCATCCATGTCGGAACACTGAACGGCTGCTTCGGCCTCCTCCATTGAGATGTGTCCTCCGGCTGCTCTAACGCAACTCTGCAACTCAGCTGGGGATATCTTACCATCGCCGTCCTCGTCAAAGTAATTGAACACCCTTCGGAGCAGCTGCTGCTGCTGCTGGTGGTGGTTGCCACGAATGCTGCTGGTGCTGGTGGTGGGAGTTTCAACTTCAACTTCAACTTCAACTTGACGGGCTCTTTTCGGGGACAGCTTGCGGCATAGTCTTGCAAAAGCTGAGTTTGGGGTAATAATGGCAGATGAAGTGGGAGATGATGAATTTGAATTTGCGTCGGTTGTCATACTGCTTTGGTGTGTATAGGTTGAGAAACGATCGAAAAGAATAGAATTGACAATTGAGAGGTAGTTGATAGTTTTTGAGGTGAAGATGGTGATTATGAAATGGAATGGAATGGTGGTCACTGGTCCGTGTATTTATAGATAGAAGAAAAACGCCAAAGGCGTGTGTGTACTGTGTAGATATATTACGTAGACTTACTCAATTATGCGGGAGAATGGAAAAGGGTTTTCTTAGAAGTAGAAAAGTCAAAAGAGGATAAACTTAAGTTTGAATTGAAAAATGAAAAATATTTAAAGTATTGTCAAAAGCGTAAGAAACGTGGAAGCATTTGAGCAAGCCATAAATAAATAATATTATATTAAATTCGGAAAAGAATGGGGCGATGATCCTACATATAAGCACGTAAGCTCAGACATATGCATATATCCCACCGCCCTGGCCACTTGTTTTCATGAAGATTCCATTCCCGAGTGCGCAGCGCGTGACGGAAACTTCCTGCAGTGCTGCCGCACTCACCGCCACTCTGCGTCTGCTTCTGCTTCTGCCATGTCATCTCATACTTTTCTCTACATATTCTATAAAAATAGACAAAATCTCTACTTTCCTTTTTGGACTATTTAATTTAAAATAAGACAAACTTAACCAACTTGTAACCAAATAAATATGAGCCCAAAAAGCAAAAAAAGATAATAATAAGAATTAGAAGATTCAATAATAAAAAAAGTTGTCCTACATATTTCATAGAACTACTTTTCCTTGATGTTTTTTCAACTAATGGTATGGCATTTATATAAGGTTATTTGGCAATTTTTTTTTTTTTTTGAATAAAAAGCCAAAAAAATGATTTACTTAATTTTGATCAACTTAGTAGAAGGGTTGAAATTCGTATCAATGCATTTATCTAATGAGATATTTTTGTTATTTTGTGAAAAAATGGAAGAAAACTTGTGCAATTTTGCCAAATTCAAAGGATTTTATTTTTGTAATTATTCTAATTTTCATTACGTAGTTGTCGTGGAAGCCCAAATTAATAAGGTAGTGACTGTTCCGTTTCGCCAGAGAAGGTTACTGAGGGGGTTGGCGCTTGGCAGCTTCTTTGTGTAAATGATTTATTTGCGAAAATCTTTGCAAAGCGAATAAATATAATGTATACATAAATGGTGTTTTGGGACTTTGGACAGTGTGTTTCCTTTCTTTTATGATAATTAAGATAGACACACTTGGATACGTAGACCATGTGTACACCATATATATCCACCAATTTAGTAGGTATTTTTTTATTATTATAAATATTATTTTAGTCAATTAAAATTCATCACACATGTTTTTTCATAGTAAAAAATAAGAAAAGAAAAAAAAAATTAAATAATATGTATTTTTTTTTCTAACTACTTAAATTATTGTAACCATTAGATAATAATCATAAGGCTAAAAAAAAAAAACCTATAGCTAAAAATAGCTACTGAATTATGGCCATATATATACATCCCTTATATGACTGAAATCATGTTCTATTTCTTTGTCCCCTTTCCTTGTCTCACCACTTAAAAATTACCACCTCATTAAAAATGCAACTCATAATTAGCAAAGAACTAGGACCGTGCCTTTGGTTCCGTTAGCCTAAACTTATTCATTGTCCTTTCTTTCTTTTTTTTTGAAGCAACTCTTTTATGTGTGTGAGATCAAGAGTGAAAGCTTCATTGTTAAAAATGGCAAGAGAGAACTGAGAAGAAAATTACAGACTCCATAAGAAGTTTGTGTTTTCCGAGGAAGGAAAAAAGTGTGCTTGACAGTGAGTGGAAAAATCAAAGAAGAGGGACTAGAAAAAGGTGTCGGTCTCAGGTTCGGACCCGTACCCATTTTTATGGGTTTTTTATTTTATAAATAGGGAAAAATTGATCTGGGTAGTACTAATTTGGAACAAAATGATTTCTTTAGTAGTCTTATAAAGTTTTGTTGTATTTTCAAAATTTTTTAGAAGGTTTAATTATTTTTTTCAAGCTTTTTTAAAAATTATATTAAAAATATTTACAAATTTAATGAATATATAAAAAAATAAAAAACTAAGAGAGACTTCAGCCCTCAGCTAGTGACAGCTCTGTCCCTGGATATTTATATTTTTATATATATATATCTAGTATAATATAATAAAAATGAATGTGCTTTGCGATTTGCATTTTGTTTCGACTGTTTAATATATTTGTTTATTAATTTTTTTGTTTTAGTTTTTAAACTTTTTAAGCAGTAGTCAATGGGTAGTAATTTTATTTGCCACATGCTTTATTTTATTATTATTTATTATTTTTTTGTTACACACTATTTTTTTTTGGCTGAGCATATCTGGTTTTTTTTTTTCAATGTTTTTCTTTTATAAAAATTAAAAAAAGTTGTAAACGTTTGAAGCTTTACCACTTTCTAGAAATTGTTACGTCCCTATTATTTTATCAGTATATTATCGCTTTGGGCTTTTAGTCCAAGACTCCAAATGACCACCCATTAAGTTTCTTAACTCATGAGATTAGCTTCTAAAGTAAAAAACTCATTAGATTAGCTTATACACATTTTTATACAAATAGCGGATCACGTGCCCTAAACACGTGCTTTTAAACTAGTACAACTACAGAAAAAAGAATGCCTCTTGAGAAGCGTGCAAATGTTCCAGCTGCTTAAAAATATTTTTTTGTGTGTTATGGTTAAGCTCTCAAAGCAATGTAATCATCATTTTTTTAAATCGTAATCTTAATGTAACCTTTTTTTCTTTTTTGGAAAGTAATCTGAATGTAACTATAAAAGCAAAATCCGTATAAGTGCTTTTTGGATTTTTTTTTCTTTCCAATTTTTTTTTTGTGTGTGTGTGTTTAACTTCATACATTTTATAATAGCCTTTTTTGTGCTCGTTATTTTTTTTTCTGATATATATTTAAGTGATGATACCTTGTCCAAAAACCAAGTGCTCTTTTTTTTTTTTTATAAAAAAAAGTGCTGATAAATAATTTCTTTCAAGATTTTTCTCCATGTTGTTTATTATTATTTTTTAACTATATATAATTTAACAATTAAAAAATGTTAAAAAAGTTTATTTAAAAAAAGTTAAACAAGTTTTCATATATGTGTTTTTTTAGCTGTTCTTTTGCTATTTTTCGGTTTATGATTATTTAAGTTTTAATTTTCTTTTCATTTTAGTTTATTTTTTGGTATATGATTATTTTCATTTTCATTTTCTTTTATCTTTTTCCAAATTTATTTTGTCTTCTCATAACTAATGAGAACGTAGACTATTATTAGTATTGGATGATAATTAGAAATTTGAAAGACTAAAATAGGATATTATTGTAACAATTTTATAAATTACTCTTTTATTTTTAATTATTTGCTTGATTATGTAAATGTGTAATCTTTAGAAAATAATTTAAAATTTTGTGTGTGTAATGACTAGCGTTTATAAAAGAGAGAAATATTGTTGGCGTTTGGGAGTAAAGAAAAGCTGATGGATCATGGATATATGTTTGGTTGGATTTAGCCAAAAAAAAAAAAAAGAAGAAAAAGTACTTGGTTGGACATTCAGAAACGTGGCCCCGTTGTGATGGAAACACGTGTAGGTGTTTGTGTCTTATGGCATTCGCGTCAACCGTCAAGTGAAGGGAGGAGAGTCAGATAAGACAGAAGAGGGGAGGGGGAGTCCCCGGCCAATAATGAGTCACGCACATACAAAAATTACAAACACAATACAATACAACCCGTCGAGTCTTTGACTATTTTTCCCTTTGGGGAAATTAGAGTTTATACAGTAATTTTGAAAAAAAATTTGAAAAATACGGTGGTTTAAGTTTTTTTAAGGTGGGGTACGGTTTTTATTAGATAAATACCATTTTTTAAAAACTATTTAGAAAAATATTATTTTTCAAAATAATAATTAATATCTGGTAACCAGTTTCCAGATTCTGGTAACCAGTAATCAAAGGTATTTATAACTAATATATAACTGGTAACTAGTAACCAGTAACAAGTTTCCAGAAATTGGTAACCAATAACTATTTTAAAAAATAGTATTTTTCTAAATATTTTTTAAAAAGTGATATTTTTCTAATAAAAATCGTACGAAAATTTGAAAAATATCTGACTTCCGTATTTTTGTAATTCTGTTTTTTATACGTAAAAGTGATAGAAACCCTTTTCCTTTTGGGTTTCGGCTTGTGAAGAAAGTCCAACGGCAAAATGGCAAAGGACAAGGCCCAATCCAAACCAAAGAGGCCTTAGTCCGTACGTCCTCAAGAGTCAGAGGCGGCCTGCCTGCCTGCCATGCCAGTTAAGGTAATAATAGATAGATATTTTGTAAATAGGAATAGGAATATAGGAACCTCTAATTCTTGAGAAAAGAGAAGAGGAAGACGAAACACGAAGAAGAAGAAGAAGAAGAAGAAGAGAGTATCAGAGTGACTAACAACACCAAAGAATAATCTTCTTCGTGTGGTTTTGGTTGTGATTGTGATTGTGATTGTGATTGTGATTGTGAGTGGTGGGAATGGCGGCCACAAGCTCCGCTCTTGGATTGGTAAGCTTCGCCCCAATCACTCCTTGCCGGAGGAGACTAAGAGGAGGAGGAGACGATGATAAGCAGCGCATGAAATGGGTGGGGCCAAGTCTTCGTTCTCGTCCTCGTTTGCCGCTCTTACATCTCAATTCTCGTTTATCATCCCCATTTTCTCCCTCCTTCACTTCCACTTCCTCTTCCTCTTTCAGGTATTATGTATTTCCAATTGAAATTCCACTTTCTCTTACTCTTTCTCTTATTATTATTATTATTATTAATTATTATTAGGGTTTCTCTCATTCATACTAATCAATCATTAATTCCTTCCTTGTTCCGCCGCCTAATCTTATATTAAATTCTTAAAACTAAACCCCCAAAACCAAATACCAAAGACCAAACAAAGTTAATTCAATTTTTTCATATTTATTTATTTATATTTATAGAATTGAATCTGAATTTTTTGCTCTTATTTTCCATTCCAATGAAAAGGGAAAGGCACCCACATCAAGCTATTTCTCCTCGCAATGGCTTCCTTACAAAGACAAAGACGAAGACTACTAGTTATACGCATACTTGGCTGGCTCCGTCTCCGTCTCCGTCTCAGCTCCGTAATTGCGTTTCTCAAAGCCTTGGATCTTCACGCTTTAAAACCTCAACAACTCCACCAGCATTTTTTTTTACTGACAAATCGTCTCTCTTTTATTTATCCAAACCCAAACCCAAACCCAAACCCAAACTATACCATGCTTTTGTAAGTACCCTTACTTACTCCATTTCTCTATTGTATTCATGTATATATTTATATTTTGCGTCGTTTTTCTCTTCATTTTCTTGTTTGCTCTATTGCATTTTCTTATATGGATGCTCATGCTCTTCCCCCTAAACTAGCTTACTAGCAATCGTCCCTGTTTGCACTCGCACTCGCACTCACTCTATTATATTTGTGAGGCACGAATACGAATACATTAACATTATTATGTATACACTTAAAATTTTCCTTATTTTATTTTTATGTCAACTTTTTTACTCTTAACTCTTTTTTCTTTGCTCAAATCAATCAAATCCCAATATAACTATTTTTATTTCTTACTTATTTTGTTGCACCTACTCCTTTTTTAGGAAAAACCTGTACATGTTCCATGTGCAACTCTAGGTCCAGATGAGCCACATGCGGCATCTACTGCCTGGCCTGAAGGTGTTATTGACAAACAAGACTTGGATTTATTGTATCCTGGACTGCAAGACAAAGAGTTAGAGGGCTTCTTAACTACTTCTCAACTTCCCTCTCATCCTAAGCTCTATCGAGGTCAATTGAACAATGGGCTGCGTTATCTTATTTTACCCAATAAAGTTCCTCCCAACAGGTCGGTCTTACATCTGCACATGTGCTTAATCTTTGTCATGCTAATATTCATTTAATCTTTATTAGTTGTCAGATTCTCTTTTCTATCAATGCGCATATATTCATCGTTTAATGAATAACTAGGGTGAGATATCATGTTAGCCCAGCTTCTTTCTTTCTTTCTTTCTTCTTCTTCTTCTCAAGAAATATTTAATTTTAATGGACATGAATATGACCAGGGATTATAGAACTCCGCACTTACTTACATGTAAATACATATAGGTTTTTCTAAATACAAAGTTAGATTATGTATAACTGTTTGTCTTCCCTTCTGTCATTACACTGTTCTAAATATTCACTCTCAGATGTTGATTCATTGAGCTGATCTAGCGTTTATTTGAATAATTGTTGTTAGCCTACGGTTAATCTCCATAGTCAGTCGCACGCTTCACAGGTCATACTTTTGCAATAAGGATATTTTATTCAGTAAATGTTAAAGAATTTTGTAATATGTTGAAAATGGGGTAGGAGTTGTATAGGAGTTCTAATTAATGAATATGAGTATGATTTTTTTGTTTCCTTTCAAATGTTCAAGTTATTAACATAAATTAATTAGGACAACATTCATATTATATGCATCATAAATGATCCCCGTTCCAACTAGATTTTGATGCGGATAAGCCATGTGCTCTTGTCTGATTTGAAAATTGTTGGATATTAGGTTTGAAGCGCACATGGAAGTTCATGTAGGATCAATAGATGAGGAAGATGACGAGCAAGGAATTGCTCATATGATCGAACATGTAGCTTTCCTTGGAAGTAAGAAACGCGAGAAACTTCTTGGGACAGGGGCACGATCTAATGCTTACACTGATTTTCACCATACTGTGTTTCATATCCATTCACCAACTAGCACTAAGGTGCATTACTCTTCTACCTTTCTCGCTCTCCCTTCTGTGTGTTGATCGTTTCTTAGTAATGTTTTCTTTTGGGACGGAAATTGAACTAAGTGAAATCATAGTGAGACGAACTATCTATTTGTTTTACTGTTTGTGTTTGTATATGTGTTATTTTTATTTTTTATGTTGGAAAAATTGAACATTATTTATTAAGGTTGGCACTTGAAATATGTATGCATACGTACACTAATTATATATTGTGATGTTTTCAGGAGTCTGATGGAGATCTACTTCCATATGTATTGGATGCATTAAATGAGGTATGAGTTGTATGGTTTTGCTGGTGTTGGTACTTTACGCTCCTTAATGTAGAAAGAAAATCAGTTAGTAGCAATAGCATGAACTTGATGTCTTTTAATTTGCCCGCTTTCTTCAAGGACATCTCTATGTTGATGTGCTTGCAAAATGTTATCTGAAGCTGGTACACCTAAGGTGACATATTATTCTTGTATTTCATGTATGAAATAGATAGCTTTCCATCCCAAATTCCTTGCTTCTCGAGTTGAAAAAGAAAGGCGTGCTATTCTTTCGGAATTACAAATGATGAATACAATTGACTATCGTGTTGACTGCCAGGTATGGACTAAGGACACTGAGGATGCCTTTTTTCGGAAACAAAAAAAATTTATATTCACATTGCTGGTCACTATCTTAATCATAATGTGTTTTTTCATGCCTAGTTGTTACAACATCTTCATTCTGAAAACAAGCTGAGCAAAAGGTTCCCAATTGGATTAGAAGAACAGATTAAGAAGTGGGATGTTGACAAAATAAGGAAGTTCCATGAGCGCTGGTACTTCCCTGGAAATGCAACCTTGTACATTGTTGGGGATATTGACAACATCTCAAAAACAGTTTACCAGATTGAAGTACGTCATGTTTATATACATAAATTAAATGAGTTCTTTTTATTATGTATGTCCAATCAGTCAGTCTTCATTTTTACTTGTGGAATTCATATGCTGACTAGAATCAGTTCCTTTGTGCAGGCAGTCTTTGGACAAACTGGCATAGAATCTGAGACAGTGTCTCCACCAACTTCTGGTGCTTTTGGTGCAATGGCTAGTTTCCTTGTTCCTAAGCTCTCAGTTGGGCTGGCTGGAAGTTTATCTAATGAAAGATCATCTAGTTCTGTAGAACAATCTAAAAACTTCAAAAGGGAAAGGCATTCGGTGCGTCCTCCTGTAAAGCATAATTGGTCACTCCCTGGAAGCAGCATAGATGAGAAGCCTCCACAAATTTTTCAGCATGAGCTGATTCAAAATTTTTCCTTCAATATGTTCTGCAAGGTACTGAGATTTCGAGGCTTTTTGTATCTCTTGCTGACTCTACATTAATCTTTTCACGAGGACATTTTGCTTGGTTCCTTAAGTTATTGCTAGTGTTACTTTTGACGCTTGGTTTGGGAAAATCTCTGGAGTTATGGTTTTGAGATGCTTATATTAGTGATGAACTCTTCTTTATATATGTTCTTGAGATAGTTCTGTTTACGATAGAGGGTACCTTTAACAGAGACTTGATAATTGATTTTATAAGGAATGCCATTCAAATAAGTAAAAAGTTATTTATTTCTTGAATGGAGAAGTCACAGAAAATAGGTGTTTGGTGATTGTACTGTTTTACTAGTTTATTTGTGAAACATGTTGGTCCTCTAGCTCTTTGCACATGGATGCATCTTTCATAATTCACGTTGGTCAATCCTGGTTTATTTATCGCTTGAAAACATCTCTTCTATTTTTGATAAAATCTGAAATTGTTTGTACTACTGAGATGATTATATGAATGCTTTGTTATGCTTGACATTAAGATGCCCTGGGGCTTCAAGGTGACATGCTCTGCTTAATTTATGATTAGTAAGAAGTGAAAAGAGATATACATTTTATTTGGCCCTGAAGATGCTTAAGATGCTTTATTTTGCTCTTCATTTAGAAGCCCTGGGACCTTGAGTCTCTGCAACATGCTGCTTCATTCATAGTTCAGTAAGAAGTGAAACAGGATATCGGTTTTATCTGGCCCTGAAATTAGTTGTAGAACTTGTACTTCCCCAGAAACATTGTAGCTGGGTGCAAGTGGATTGTTGTTTTAAGGATATCGGTTTTATCTGGCCCTGAAATTAGTTGTAAAACTTGTACTTCCCCGGAAACATTGTGGCTGGGTGCAAGTGGATTGTTGTTTCAGCTCATAATACAGCTTTTCTCTCCCCTTCCTTTTGATTATTTGTTGTGAAACTACTTGCAGATTCCAGTGAACAAGGTTCAAACATATGGTGACTTACGGAATGTTCTGATGAAGAGAATATTTTTATCTGCTTTGCATTTCCGGATTAATACGAGATACAAGGTGTGTTTATAGTGTCATAATTATCATATCTAGAGTATATTATTTAAGTACTTGATTGGTTGATTATGACATTATGTAACATTCCTTATTAACTCTTTCCCTTTTAATGGATTTGGACGTGTGTCATCTCCTTGTGGCATGTGATTAAATTTTTTTTCACAAAGCTGTTATGTACAATGTTTCTTGGGTTTTAACTGTAGAGTGCTTATTTTATTTTGCTTTGTTTAACGTGTGTTAAATTGATTTGAAGGCATTTTGGTTCTCTAGTCATCGGTAGTTAGGCTTTCAGAAGCTTGCTTATACTGTTGTGCTATATGCCTATACTTTAATTTCGAAATATTACTTGTAAATCTTGTAGTCTGCACTGTTTCGTTATTTTGTTGAATAAACTAAGCCTTAAAAAGTCAGCTAATCCATGAAAATTTTCAGAGTTCAAATCCACCATTTACGTCAATTGAGTTGGACCATAGTGACTCTGGAAGAGAAGGATGCACTGTTACTACTCTTACTGTAACCGCTGAACCGAAGAATTGGCAAAGCGCAATTAAAGTTGCTGTTCAAGAGGTTTGTAGTTTTCTGCCCTCATCAGTTATTAGAAGCACATTAAGTTTGATATTCCTGCTTTCAGCTGGGTGCTCTTGCCTTCATTATATTTGTCTGTACCTGGGCTTGGTTTATCACCTGACGTTCATTTTGAGCCTTTATTTATTTATTTATTTTTTGAAAGATATATCAATTCTTTTCTGCTTCTCTTAAATATTTTTACTCCTTGCCGGCCTTTTTCTCAGCAGGGGGGTTATATTAATAAAGAACCATTTCTTTTGTTTGATGACAGTCATTTGATGCCGTTTCACTTGGTTGATTCAAATTATCTGCTGTGTTTTGTGGCTAGGCTAATGATGTTTGGGTTGTTTCAGGTTCGTCGGCTTAAAGAGTTTGGGGTCACCAAGGGTGAATTGACTCGCTATATGGATGCACTGTTGAAAGATAGTGAACATTTGGCAGCTATGATTGATAATGTGTCATCTGTAGATAATTTGGATTTTATTATGGAGAGTGATGCATTGGGCCATACAGTGATGGACCAGAGGCAAGGACATGAGAGTTTGGTGGCTGTTGCTGGAACAATTAAACTTGAGGAGGTAATATTTCCATTATCTAAGGCTAGTTGTGTCATCAGAATCTGTTGTGTTCAGGTTGATGATTTTCGCTAGGAATATTAACTTCTTTCTATTATTACTAGTGTTACTTAACATATATATATGTACATGTATTTTAATGGTAGTCTGGTTGAGTTACTGCATAGCTTTAAGGTGAAAAAAACCCTGGATGATCAGCTTTATGTTCCTTTGTCCCCCTCCACTAAAAAGAAAAGAAAAGAAAAAAGATTCCTAATGTACATGTTGTACCGAGATTTCCTAATTTACCTGCTTGGCCAAGGAAAGAGAGAAGATTTAGTATAGAGTCTCCTGTTTATAGCATTACCACTTACAAGATTAACATGTATCCTTGAACAACTATTGATTTTTACCAGAATGTTGAGTGAAAATTAAGCAGTTATCCTAAGTTTTGGAGTCATGGTTGACTGGTAAACTGAAATGTCACTTTTGTCCATCTTTGCAGTTTTCTAGGATATGCTTTTGTCTTTATTTTTCAGTTACGTCATTTTTTACTCACGTGTATCTTAATTACTTTCTGGTGTAGGTAAATTCTATTGGGGCTAAGGTGTTAGAATTTGTTTCTGATTTTGGAAAACCTACTGCACCACTTCCTGCAGCAATAGTTGCATGCGTTCCTAAAAAAGTGCATGTTGAGGGAAAGGGTGAAACTGAATTCACAATATCCCCTAGTGAGATTACAGCTGCTATAAAAGCAGGATTGAAGGAACCTATTGAGGCTGAACCTGAGGTGTCTTTTTGTTCATTGCTACAAACTTTAATTGCTTGGCTAGAAGTCAACAAAATTTCAGTTGGAGAAGAGTTTTGTTTTGATATTCTCTTTGTTTGTGTGCAGCTTGAGGTGCCAAAAGAGTTAATATCTTCATCACAACTACAGGAATTATGGCTGGAGCGCAGGCCATCCTTTGTTTCCTTAAGTCCAGAAACTAATGTGACAAAAATTCATGATAAGGAAACAGGAATTACTCAATGCCGTCTCTCAAATGGAATTCCTGTAAATTACAAGGTATATCTTGCATAATTTATTAGTTGATCGAACTTTTTTCTTGTAGTCATTTACCAGTTTCCCTTAAGTCTGTAACTTCTTGTATTAGTGTAATACCTATTACTTTTCTTGGGAATATTTGAGATTTATAAGCTGGTTGTTCTAAAATCAAGAGCAGCTCAGGGAGCTAGCTTCATAACCACTCTGGTTTTATCCAGTAGTAATTGATTTCTAAGCTGGGAAGGTTATGGTGTTCCTTTTTGAATCATATGATGTAATATTCTGGATTACTTATTTTAGAGAAAGCTTCTTAGAAAGAAAGGATGTCAGTGTCCCCAAAATGTTTCTTTCCTATGCTCATGTCCATAGCTGGGAATATATGTAAAAGCATATGGACAAGAATGATTATCCTTCTCTAGTTTCAGCTCTCTTTTCTTTTTGCATTTCATGTACAGATATCAAAAACTGAAGCTCGTGGGGGTGTAATGCGGCTTATAGTTGGTGGTGGACGAGCAGTTGAAAGTTCTGAGTCAAGAGGAGCCGTTGTTGTGGGTGTTCGAACTCTCAGTGAAGGAGGCCGTGTTGGCCACTTTTCAAGGGAGCAGGTGTGTAACCTTTACAGTGCACACGACCATTTTGTGTGTGTGATTTGTATTTAACCCTGCAAAAAAATTTCATATTTCTTGGAAAATTTGAAATTTATTTCGGGGATGGTAGTTCGTGACTTGGTGTTGCGCTAGTATTCATTGGCAAGGCATTTTCTGTTCAATCAAGGGATCATGGTTTTCTTCATCACTTCAAGATTTGACTTGAGCGCAATGTTTTCTTTTTTTAGAAGTTTTTCCCAGAAAAAGTTTCATAGATATTTAAAAGATGACTGCGTGATTTTTTTTTGGGGTACCTTAATATGCGTTCTTTTCACCAGGTAGAACTATTCTGTGTGAATCACCTGATCAATTGCTCCTTGGAATCCACCGAGGAATTTATAGCCATGGAGTTCCGGTTTACTTTAAGAGATAATGGGATGCGTGCAGCTTTCCAATTGCTCCATATGGTGTTGGAGGTAACCCCAATTGATCTGTATCTACATATTTTTCTTTCAAATTTTATGATTCTTATGGAGCATTTCTTCTTTTGAGTTTTATCTACATGGTTGGCTATATATTTGTTTATTGCTTCAAAAATGGTCATCTCATTAGTACTTCACATCTTACCATGCGTACATGGTCATCTCATTAGTACTTCCAATCTTACCATGGGTACTGTTATGCGTTTTACCATGGATTACTAACATGAATTTTACCTTTCTTCATGTTGATGCTTGCTGATACAGCATAGTGTCTGGCTGGACGATGCATTTGACAGAGCAAGACAATTATATTTGTCGTATTATCGGTCCATCCCTAAGAGCTTGGAGCGCTCCACTGCTCATAAACTCATGTTAGCAATGTTGGATGGAGATGAACGGTTTGTTGAGCCTACGCCAAAATCATTGCAAAATTTGACATTGCAATCTGTAAAGGATGCAGTCATGAACCAGTTTGTCGGAAATAACATGGAGGTGTGTGATTCTCATTAAGATTCTTTTTGTTTCCCTCTTTGAAATTGCATCTAAATATAACATTTCTGATAATTTCAATTGATTGANGGAGGAGGATATAGAGGCTTGTATTCTTGATTACCTCGGCACGGTTAGAGCAAGAAGATGTTCCATAAGGGAGCATGCATATGCCCCGGTTGTTTTTCGTTCATCTCCATCCGATTTGCAGTCGCAGCAGGTGGGAGGAGAAACTAATTTAGCTGTCACATGATAGTGAGATATATATATATATATATATATTTTTTGAAGTTTATTTCTCATTCTTTCTTTTTTTCATTTTCATTTTTCTTTCTAATTATTGTCTTTTTCCCATCAGGTACTCTTAAAAGACACCGATGAGAGGGCATGTGCATATATTGCAGGCCCTGCGCCAAACCGCTGGGGTTTTACAGTTGATGGAAAAGACTTGTTCGAGTCAATTAATAGTATTTCAACTAGTGATGGTGAGTTGTTGCAGCATCATATGTAAAACTATCACTTGATTGATGTAAAAATATTTATGTGCAAAAGCATATGCAGTTGCACAACCAAACGCTGAAGAATCGCTCGTAGAGGCAGAGAATATGGAGAAGGATTTGCAAAGAAAACTTCGTGGTCATCCACTTTTCTTTGGGATCACTATGGGGCTCCTGGCTGAGATTATAAACTCAAGGTAGTTTTTCATGCACTACAGCTTAACAACCTTGTGAAGCTTAAAACTTCATATATCAGATGCGTAAATTATAAATTCTATAAAGCTGTAGCGATATGTACATGTATCTCAAATTTGCTAGTAACATGTGAAAGTTAAAATTTTATATCAGATGCATTCAGCCATTTGTAAATTCTATAATTTTGTAGTAAGATGCACCTGCATTTCTATGTCACTGGCTTATGTGCCTCATCCTTGGGCCACATGTACTGTATCGTATTGCTACATGTACTGTATCATATTGCTTGACTATAATACATGTTTTGGTAGAGATTCTAAAGAATTGTACTACGATGTTCTTCTAATTCTGGTAAGTACGGACATTGGATTCCACCAATTTAAAGCTTCTTGGCAATGGTTTTTATTCCTACTACTAGTTTTTCTTATTGAGATGTATTGACAAGATTTACTGATTGTAAGAGAATAAATTAGCCTCATAATAAGCATTTTAACAGGCATTCGGGCTCACATAGCGTGGATAACAAGTGATCATGACATCTCATGCGCATGTTGTAGTCATCTTGAGTTTCTAGTGATGGTTTTAATTATGATGCCATTTTAAGTTAAGAACATGTATATTGTTAAGTTAACTAGGTGAAAAATTCTCTGGTGCTTTTGTGCAGGCTGTTCACAACAGTAAGGGATTCTCTTGGATTGACATATGATGTATCATTTGAATTAAACCTGTTTGATAGGCTGAGTCTTGGATGGTATGTTATATCCGTAACATCTACTCCAGGCAAGGTAAGGATTGAATTTCATCTTATGTGGAAAGCGTTTTCAGTCATTTCCAATCTCTTCGCTTAGTTTGGCTTTAATAAACCTTCAGGTTCACAAAGCTGTTGATGCATGTAAGAGCGTTCTCAGAGGTTTGCATAGCAACAAGATCACTCAAAGGGAGTTGGACAGGGTTAGTTTCTTTATGTTTTTTCCTTGTGTAGTAATAAGAGTACTCTGCCTCATGGGGGGAGGTCCCCGAGGTGAACCTTTGTCTGCACATTTCCCCATATTTTCCACATTTCCGAAAATGTTACATGCTGCCTGCTTTGTTTGTGTAACAAAACCTCACGCTTTGTGTAACTCTTTTATCTTTAGCCTTGGCCTGCCTATAAATATACAATATATTTATTTACTGTTGAGAGCACGTGTACTGAAGTAATTTTGATTAATGTTTTACAAATTGCAGGCAAAAAGAACTCTTCTTATGAGACATGAGGCTGAAATTAAGTCGAATGCCTATTGGCTTGGACTATTAGCACACCTACAAGCTTCTTCTGTTCCAAGGAAGGTAAAGTGGAAACTGTCTCAAGATCAACCTCCAGTTAAATAAGTGTTATTGTTGGTTAAAAATTAAAATAAATAAATAAAAAGTGAATTTGACTTCCTTGTGTCTGGTTTTTGGTACAGGATATATCGTGCATCAAAGATCTGACATTGTTATATGAAGCAGCTGGTATTGAGGATGTATACATTTCATATGATCAGCTGAAAGTTGACGAGGATTCTTTGTATTCATGCATTGGGATAGCGGGGGCCCAAGATCAGGAAATTGCCGGTGAGGACATATTCGAAACTATTATTTGAAGGTCTTAGTAAATTCATCTACGACAGTAACTTTTGTTGATCATATTAATGATGTGAAAGGATATGTAGATTGACAAAACCTCGGGAAATTTTGAAGCTTTTTGAAGTTTGATTAGGTTTTGGATATCACGGTATACTTTCATATGCAGCAGCAATGGAAGAGGAGGGATCAGATGAAGGCTTTCCAGGAGTTGCTCCTGTGGGACGTGGTTTATCTACAATGACACGGCTTACGACATGACCTCTTCAAATGAGTTTAATTCTCGAAAGTACAGCATTTAACGACACATATAATTAAGGTACATTTCTTGTGGATACAGTGACATGGGGGTTGTGCTTGTGTATACCTTTATCTTCTTTTGTGAGGGCTTTTGGCTAATTTGGTTTTGGTTTTGGTTTTGGATAAAAGGTGCAATCCAAAGTTGTGGGATGACTCCGATAGCTTGATGATGCTATGAAGCCTGTCCGTAATGGAACCCATTCGAGTGGATTTTGGAACTTTTTATTGGATACGCACTTCTCGATAACCACTACACTATTACCGCTGAGTGCGAGGGTTACAAAATCACTGATACAGATTCCTTACAAACAGCACAGGCTCATTCCCATTCCCATTCCCAGTATTGGCATGGAAATGGTGTCACATATATGCGATGTATTCTTTTTCCTTTGAAAAAAATAAAATGTCTTAGCAATTTGTATTGGGTGTACAAAAAACGCCACTCCTTGTCCTATAGCTAAATAATACATATATATATATATTTCATATATAAGAATAATAATTGGTTTGACTTGCTTTTTCTTTTGTTTCCGTTTTGCAGCGGGTTGAAAAGCCGAGACTGACGGTGTTTTAGTTCTTGGTTATATTTTTGGAGTTGGTCAACATCATAATTGTTTTCTGATTGGAAAATAAGAAGAAATTAAAATTGTTAATTGTCTATGTTTCTTTTTAGGTATAGTTTCACTTATCCAAATTAGGAGTTTTTTCCCCATCCCGGTTAGGGTAAGTTTGATACTTTTATTGATTATGAAAGAATCGAGTGAACCTTATTTCACCTAATCTTTCCATAGATGCGAAGTTTAATAATAATAATAATAATACTCAGCTTGCTAGAAAATCATGCAGTGTTTATGTTTTTGTTTTTGATTTTTTTTTTTTTTTTTAAGTCGATGAAAACATTGAAAAGACAAAAGGAAAAAATTCAAGGAAAAGAAAAGACTGAAAAGAATTAACTTCCTCGACTCTTCTTGTCGTGTGTCTTGGAACTTTTCGTTCGGGTTTTGGGAAAATGGAGATGAATCAAAGATTTTCACAAATGGCAGTTTCTAGGTAAGTGGCTTTTTTTTTTTTTGGGGGCCTCTGGCAATTCTTCTTTACTTTTATAAATATAGTAGTTTTAATAATTTTATTTAAAAAAACCACCTTGTTTTAAAACCCAACCCATGTAAGTGTAATTGGTTTAGGTTAGTCTTAATGGTTCAGGTTCTGTAAAGTGTAAACAAACCTCAAACAATCACAAATAATTGTGAGTTGATTTATATATATATTTTTTATAAAAAATAATTGACAGTCCTATCCAAAAATAATCTTATTAAAAGCTCAGGTAAGCTAGCAAAAAGATAAAAAAGAAATATCACAAACAAAACTGCTAACAAAATATCCTCACCTAATTTCCTCAACAGACCCCACCTCCGTCCAGTTATTTTTTATACTCTGGCAGATTGGGAGGAAATTTTTTATAGGGAAAAAAAAAAAACCGCACACAAAATTTGTATAGGAATAAAGGTTGGATTAATATTGCTTTTCACAAAATATATATAATATATATGGCATGCCATGATGCATTCAGATACATTTCTCAACGTAACACAACTGGAAGAGAGAACATGTTAGATAATCATCTTAGGTTAGATCATTCCACCAATCACAGGAGACAAGTGCATCACAGAAGACCAAGAGCAAATTAATACAAATCGGAAACAACTGAATTATGATTTTAGTGCTGATTCTAAGTCATCCCATATGAAATCTTTTTTCTCTCAAGCTTCTTCCTCTTCTGTAATCAATTTCTGCATCAGAGCTGGACAGGCCCATCTGATATTTCCTGCTTGTTTTAGAAGATCCCATCTTTGAGAATATGTCTTCTTCATCAGACAAAATATGGTTTCCAGGTGTAGCTGATCCCGAGGTATCACCCGCTTGCTTCCTTTTGTAATCTGAGTTAGAAACTTAAAAGATTACTCTACGGAGGGAAAAAAAAAAAAAAAAGGAAAAGAAAAGAAGATATGTACACCATGGGTAAGACTGAGCAGACCGAAATCCATATAAGCTGAAACTCACCAATGAAAACAGAGTAGCATAGCACCTAAATACTATGAATTGAGAAAGATGTAGGTAGTAGACTACGTCAAATTCTAATCCCAGGTAATTTATTTAATCAATGAGAACTCCGTATAAAGAATTTATGCTTTGTCAAGGACAAGGTTGCTCAGAAATCACAGGATCAAATGTATATACCTACCTCAGAGTAACTAACAGTTTCCTTTTTGAATGACATTTACTCGCAGCATTTGCCACTTCTAAGGTAAGTTCTAAAAAAAATGAAATAAAATAAAATCTTCTGTGCTAGTGGAAAATGAAGGAAAAACAACTTTCAAATATTTGGTCATTTTTCCAATCTTACACCAGCATTAGGGCGATTATGGTTTACCTTCGCATCCATTGGACAATGCTGGCACTTGACAGCGTCTACTATCTTGAATGAAATCTGATCCTGTACCTTCAGACGAGTGCAACTTAAGATTATTGTCAACTTGCACGTTTGTCTGCATTTTAAGGGGTTTAAGCCCACTAACTGACACAGGTTCTATACTTTCTTCCATTGGCAATTTATTAGTGGAAAAGGGCGTCGTCATTGTGAACGAGTCTTCCATGACATCAGAAATCTCCACATACTGTGGGGTGGTGATGATCTCATCAGCACTGAAGCCAAAGGATGCTCTATAAGCTTCAATCTCGTCGGCATCTTGCTTGGGACTTTTATTCTGCCTGTTCTGATTTACATTTCCAGCAGTGGAGTAAACATCAGAATCTTTGGAAACACTCAACCTGCCACCAGAATGAGGAAAAGGTGGATTGTCGAGATAGAATTGCGCAAAGGTAGCAGGGCAGAAGAAATTAGAGTCTTGGGATGCAACAGGGGGACCAAGACTGTCGTGTCCAAATAGCCTGACAGAGTGAGTCCTCGAACCGAGTTTAGCATTCTGGGGAGAAACGGAGGGATCCCATTGTGGAGGGAAGTCGCAGTCTGGAAAAGAGGAGGAAGAGCAGTCATTAGAGGTCCTTGAAACTGGAGAGATGAGAGTAGTAGGAGGACTACCGGGATAGAGTGAATAGGTGGCTTGGAGATCGTTTGCAGGAATGTAATTGGTCTTATTGGAAGAAAGGAAGTGAGCAAAAGGGACATCAGGGGAAGAGGGGGTGGTAAGGTGAGCCAACTCAGGGGGAGGGGTAAGAGGAGCGGTAGAAGGCTCAGTAGTGAAGGTAGAGAAAACAGGAGGAGAAACGAGCTGGGTTTCATGGGCATAAGGGCCAGTAGCAAACATGGTGGAGGAAGGACCACCAGGGGAGTTGGCAGATAATGACAAGAAACAAGAAGGTGATTGAGCAGTAGAAGGAAGGGCAGAGTTAGAGAAGGAAGCTGGGGAAGAAGGGGGAGCCAAAAGAGTAGTGGGTTGGGTAGAGCCTCCTGGTTGGCCTTGGGGATGGGGGTGGGGATGGGGATGGAGATGGAGATTGGGTCCATTGGGTTGAGTTGCTGATCCATTCCCCTCAGGGATTCGAGATGCAGGAACGATGCGTTTTCCTCCACCCTTTTGGCTGCCAAAACAAGAAAGCGCACTCCAACATCCTCCCCATCTCTTTCGCTGCCAACCAAATAACCCCATACACATACCATTCATTTATTTATAATCATCAGTCATGAACATGAAAACAAACAAGATAGAAAAAAGAAAGATTATGAATTAGAATTATGTATGTATGTATGATATATCAACCAACTATATATATATATATATATATATATATATATATGCTCTTTTAGCAGTCCTCTCTCTCTCTCTCTCCCTCAGCTCTCAATTAGTCAAAAGAAAAAGAAAATAAAAGAAAAAATAAAATATCTTTTGGAAAATGCAGATCTGTGGAGAAAGGTGATACTAGATGTAAGATATGGGCAAAACCCAGATCTGAGGAGGGAGCTGGATCTGCAATGCATAAACTATTAAACACAAACACAAACACAAGCAGATCTGAGACTAAAATAAAACTCGACAAAAGGAGTGACAAAAGAATACCCGTTCGGTTTCTTGGTGAGCGAATCTGTTTTGCTCGGAGCCCATTAATCTAAGACACCCTACTGCTCCTGCTGCTACTGCTGCTACTACTACTGAAACAAGTCTTGGTCTTAAAACACACAAACACACTAAGCACGAATCAAAATCAACTCAACCCTTCTTCTTCTTCTTCATTTACATATTGCACTTACAAAGCCTACTCTAAAACACACTATCCATCTATGCATCTGCACAAAAGCACAAGATGACACCCTTTGTATTTTGCTTTCTCAAATTCTTTCTAACACTTGCATATGTATTATTTCTGTGACTTCTCTCTCCCTCTTTCACTATTATTACTATTATTATTATTATTATTATTATCAGTATTATTTAATATTTATTATAAGCTACTTTTTCTTTTATCAAGAAAAAAAAGACAATGGATCACTAAGCATAGAGAAATTGAGGGTTGCTATCACCACTTTTTTTTTAATTCTCTAATCTCTGTATTTGTTACGTAAATTCAATAATATATATCACATTATAATAATATTATAAAATATATATATGAAATTGTCGCATAAAGTAAAAGATAAAAGTGGATTTAACATTTCTCAAATATTATATTTCTTTTTAATTCGGAAAAAAAGTCCAAAATAACAAGGAGAAATACAAAGAAAAGGATATTACATATCAGGAGACAGGGAAAGACGAAAAGTTGAAAGAAAAAAATAATTAGACAGAGAGAAACTGCGATTGCTTATCCCGACTCTCACTTTTTTGTTCTTTTTTTATTTATTTTTTTCAATTTTCTACTCTTTTCTAATTAAAACCAACTAATCACTTCCAGTTTTTTATTTAAATAAATTGAATATAAGAGTAAAAAATTTGTTTTGATTTTTAATTTTTATAAGTAAGAAATGTGCTCTGTAAATTTTATTTCTCTACTTATTTCTAAAAATAATAAAGTACAAATAATGAGTAAAAAAGTCGTATAAACTTAGGGGATGGCTACGGTAGGGGCGTCCCTACGTAGGGTCATGCCTTAATTACCGTTGGATGAGAATCTGTGGGGAATAACAGGAATCTGTGGAGAATCTTTTTATATACAGATTCTCATCCAACGGTGAATAGACAGGGCCCTACGTAGGGGCGCCCCTACTGTAGACGCGCCCATAAACTTATATTTGTGTATGTATATACATATATGTATCTATGCACTTATGTATAAATATTTGTATGTTCTTTTGTTTTTGAAATTTGTTTTAAAAAATAAAAGTATTAGAAATTTTTTGTTACCATTTTTTTTGAAATTTTTAATAATAATTTTTAAAAATAAAAAACAAAAACAAAATTACTAAGCAAAAATCCAAAAAAATATTTTTCAATTTTTTTGTTTAAAAAGGACAAAAAACAGAAAACGAAAGTGAATTTGAACAAACCCTTACATGCTGCATTAAATCTGCTGCCCTTTTTTCTTTTTACATTTGAGAGTTAAGAACGGTATAAGCTACTAATTTAATGTATACTATTAAACTACCATCCACGTTTTAGCATAAGTATTATTCTATTTGTTTTACTTTTACCTTTAAAAAGAGTTTTTAACATAAATATATTTTTTAGGTAAAAGAGGACAAGAAAATTTTCTTATTTTTTGCTTTTACACAAATTAGTTAGGCATCTAATATTCTTTCAACTCTCATATTATGTGAAATCACTTCATAATTAAATAAATATATAAATTTTCCTTCAAAAAAAATAAATATATAAATTTTATAAAATGTACTGAAGAAAGCACATCTTACCGACGCAGTGTGTGTATATATTTGTATCTAATTGTTGTAATTTTGGTAAAAAGAAAGGGAAAAAGAGAAGCCTAGAAAGAGATGATTAGGAAAAAAGAAAAGAAAAAAAATAAAAAAAGGAAAGAGAAAAGAGAAGTCCAATTAAAGTTGAAGCTTTGTTATAAAAGGAAGAGAAATGGGATCAAGGAGTAGGGCCCCAAATCGGCAATTGACCATGGCCTGCTTAAGTTATGCATCACCAACTTGTCTATTACAATCTTAATCCACTTGCATCACCGATTCGGGCTATCCAACGGCCTACCCATTTCCTTACTTTAAAGTTTAAAGTTTAAACCCATCCTCCCCCTCCTCCCCCCGCATATTCTCTTGTTCTATTACTATAAATCTATACCATGCAATTTTTTTTTTTTTTTTTGCATTAAAATGTTTCAAATACATTTTCTTAAGAAGTGTCACCAACTTAACAAGAGCAGTAACTATATTAGCTTCCAATATTCCTGTTGACACATCTCCTCGGTATATCGAGTCCCCACCTCTTTATAAAAAACAAAAAGAGAGGGAATTCAAATATATACTGACCCGTTTTCAATATTTTACCTTTTTAGGAAAATGCTGGTGAAACTGGCTCAAATTTACCTCTTAAATTTGGTCAAATTTGCTTTGTAAAAATGACACTAATATGTGGGTAGAAACTGGTATTATGCTAGAACACTGACACTATTTTTGATATTTTACCTTGTTTGTACCAATATTTTGCACCAACTTTGTGCAACACCAGTTGATGTGCTCAATTAAAAATATATAGACATATATATATATATACACACAATTTTCTGAATTTTAGAGTAAAGGAGTCCTCCGTAGGGAACAAATTATTTGCAAAGAACAACTCCACGGCAGACCAACATATCATTCCTGCCAAATTGCCAATAATATCAATCAATGATCGAGAAAATGACAACTTTGTTTGTTCCAAGGACGCCTCTAGATGCGGCAGCATCCTTTTTCCTTGAGAAAAAAACCAGACTCGGATCTTCTATACCACTTTTTCCTTAGTTCGGGTTATAAATATCTCAATACAGACATTTATGGTCATTCACAACAAAATTGACAAGCATTTGGTCAAAGTTGAAACCTCATAAAGTCCACCCGAAGGAATCAAATATGTACAAGTACTAATTCCTAAAAATCTTGCTAATCGGCTTTCTTCGCTGATGATTTTCAAAAAGGGTTTGCTTAACAAAGCTTGCTTTTGGGAAGGGAAAAAACGCAACGTAAACGCACAACTTTGTGTGTGTACATAGACATAAGTATGTTAAACCTAAATCATTAACACATTATTTGATGATATTTTAAGAGTATAACAAAGCCCTTTTACCAAGTAAAGAGGTAATGATAAGAGAAGTGCCAAGTTCCTACTTCCAAACTCGTAGTAATTTTTTGGTAGGCATGAATTGTAATCATCCAATTTTTGCTGTTTGATTATGTATTGAAAGGGTGATACTATAGAACCCTCCGCCTTGATCCGGGCTTGAGACCAAGCTAAGCCCGGCTGTGATAAGATAAACAGGCAGAGTTACTTTTTTAATGAAATCATATCAACGTTCCACACCAGAGTCTCAAGGAGAAGACAGGCTGGTTAAGTCAACTTCCTACCCGAGCTTATTTCACATATTTTATCTACTGTGTATTTATATATGTATATATCCCGTACACCTACCTACCCGAGCATATTTCAACAAGACATCCAGTCGGCAATATCCCACACTGTTGAGTGCTTTAGCTAAGTTGCTGAATGTAGTGAGTGTTAGTACTCTTCTTGCATTGAGCTTTGGGCCTTACAAGTAATAAAGAAAATGAGAAACTGACATAAATAGTAGTAATTTTAACTAAAATAACTTTTTGAAGAGTATTTCGAAAAATGATTTTTCTAGTAGTGTTTTTGTATTTTGTGATATCGTGTGACAGATGTGACTATTCGTCCTAGAAATGTCAGTTTGAAAAAAACTACTAAAAAAGTCGTCTTGTACCAAGTTAGTACTACCCAGGGCAATTTCCTAAGTTTTTGAGTTGTTTCATTTTTCTTTTGTCGGAAAGAAAGGGTTCATATTCTCAAGAACAACACAGGTAAGCAGAGCATGTTGGAGAATTTTGCCTTTAAACTTATTTTAAACGGCAATGAAATACTAGTCATAAGAGGAAAATCAATTACAAAATTAAAATTTGATTATTATTGGGATTGTTTCCAAAAAAATTAATAATATATTACTTGTCGCCCATCCTATCATTTAGAAGTGGTTCCAGGATCCTTAGAGCCGACCAATAATTGGTGAGTGGAAGTAGTAAGATGAATATATGTCTCTGCAAACGCAATTTATCACTTATCCTAGTAAAGTGGCAAGGAGATTGGAAGGAGATTGCATACCAGACTGCACAAATAGACCTAAAACTCCATCTCAGCAGCTAAAGTGGTTTATTTTGGGTTACTTGATCTACTCCTGCAAACAATGAAATTTTAACGAAATGATAATAAAGCCAAAAAAAAAAAAAAAAAGAAGCACAATAAATTCAAACAAAATATAGAAATAGAAACTTGGACATGTATATTTTGTAGGCTTTCGGCAGTAAACTAGAGAGCAACACACTATAGCATATGGATATCTCACATCCTGGTCAGGACAGTACATAAAAGCGTCTACTTGTTTTAATTGTAGAAACTATTCAAGTACTTCAACATCCAACTGTGATTCGAACAATGTAATCATTGACTATCTTTTGTTATACTAAAAGCACCTTTGACAACCGCCTTCCCATTCCAACATATAACTCATCTCACCTCCACCTCTATTGCTGCCATTTAACTTTTTCTTCAGTTAATAACGAAATTACCAACTATTCTGTGACACCCTTCTCATCTTCCTCCGCAATCCAAGAAGCATAAGGTATGTTGTCTTTCTGTTGTGTCTCAATAACCATTTTAATTTAAAAACACACATTGCAAAATCACTAGTGGGCTTTATTTATTGGTAAGGAAATAAGTGAAATATTCAATTGAATTTCATCAACCAAGTAAATCCCTATAACACATCGCAACAGGAAAATATCTGAAGCAAACCCATCATCATAAAAAGTCATGATTAATCCCGATACGCGAACCAGACCATTGAAGATTTCCTGATTCATTGCAAAAACATCAACATGACTGCTCAACTTGGGTTTCTAAGTGCTTGCGTACAAGCTTGAAACCAGTGTCCTACAGTCCAAAGACAACAATATGCACCGTATGGGTCATGGCGTGTCCTAATCCAACAAAGAAATTTGTTATTAGATATTAGAACATCAAATTCGTGCTTCCCTGGTTTTATCTTCATCCCCTTTTTAAAATATGTTCAACATATATATGTCTAAATCCGCATATGGACAATAGATAGACAAGTTTCTATATAAAACGAATACTAACTAGATTACGCATATAGTGTACAGTTCCCCCTATAAATTTGTTCAATTTGTATTGAAAAATCATGATGCATGTCTGTACAAAACAAAAACATGTATTTCAAAGTTATAAGCAAGAAAACACTTGAGACTGATTTACAGATTCTAGGAGGAGAAACTCATCTGCAACATAGAGAAATCTTATAAGAATGCACATGGGTCAGTAATTCATCTTTTGACAAGGCAAAACTCCCAATGTAAAACCATCACCAGGATCAGATCATCCAGCCCATATTGCCACTTGCCAACTGTGATCCAAAAACCTGGAATAGCATAGAACTTCAAATCAATGCAATGCGTTCAGGTTTCAGATGTCCTTCAATTTATTTATATGATGAAAAGCCCCAAAACACGCAAGTGAAGTTTAGGAACCAACAGAAGATTGCGGTGACGTAAACATTGCACAGCGGAGTTGCTGTTTTCACTCTTTAATCTGTTTCTTCTGGAGGATGGGTGTTGACCTCTTCCTTTTTTTCTTTTTTCTTAAGGGAAAGAAAAAATTAACGAAACAAGTAAGCACCAGTAACCATTAAAAAAATGTGTTGAGATATAGGTGGACAAAATGAGTCCACAAGCAGAAAAAAAAGATATTGTCCAAACTCCCATAACAGACATTCAGCATCCACCAAACCCATGTACTATTGAAAAATAAGAAAATCTAATTTTGTGATCACATACATGCATGCATAGGGGCATTAACCCAAATACACTAAACTTTCAACAACGACAACAAGATTAAAACAGTTCCCTAATTTTACCGCTAAAACTAATATCTAGACAGGCAGATATCCAACCTAAAGAGATCTACGCCCCTTTACTTTATGTAAAAAGAAAAAGCTAGTATGGGAACAATACGTCACCAAGACCCGACAGGCATGACCACGAGATCAGGCCAGCTATTTTTCAGCACCCAATTTGCTTAATTGTCTAATAGAAAAGGGACCTCCGCATTTAAAAGGCAACCCAAGTGCAATAAAGTATTCAATTTTTGTGGGTAGTTCTGTGATTTGAAACATACAATTGGTGATAAACCCTGAATGAGTCTGCTCCAAAGCATCTAACTGGTCAATATTAAACAGCCTGTTGTCTGGGACATATCTTCATCCTAGGAAATCTGCACATGCTCCTTCCAGAGATAACTACAAGTACACCAAGATTCAACATATCATCAAACGCAGAATTTATTAACTTGGAACTAAAAATACCTTGCATGAAGCCAGCAGCTAACACTGGTAATAACTCGAATCTTTTCCACCAATCATAATATCTTTTAAGCCCCCCGTATTCAATGGATTTGGATCTTAACCTAGAACTATCCTTCTTTTTTTCCTTTTTTTTTTCTTTTTTCTTTTTTTCGTACTTGCCCTTCCGCTGAACCGTTTTCTACATTGGCATCAAGAAGTCAAAATAACTTTTTACATTCCAAAAGAACTGGCATATAGATTACTATATAGCTACAAAGTTAGAACAAAGAAACAATACATCATTATGCTCCGTGTCCTTATGCATTCAGATAAAAGGAAATTTTAGTGTAAAACTCCTACTTACACGTAAGATTTGCTATGCTGTTCTCACACTATTTAGACTGTGTAACAAATAGTGCAAATTTCCACCAATTATCCTCACAACCATCAAGGATTAGACATTATTTACAAGAGATACCTCAGTTAGGATTTAATCATGATAATGGGCATTCCATACCTTTGGTGCTAGAATGCTACATAATTAAAAATACAAGTATGCTCCATGTCCAAATACATTTGGAGTCAATCTCTCAAATGAAATTCTTGTAGAATTTGACCAGATGTAATTGTTTTCATGCATCCTTAGCCCTTGGTTATTGTAGGCTTTAAAACTACAAAAATCTACAATCATGGAATTTTTTTTCCCCGATAAGATACCTATTTTGTCTCCCATGGGACTCGAACCCATGACCCAACCCTCACACTCACACACACCCCTGAGTTCCAGAACAATTGAGCTAGCCCCAATTGATTACAATCATGGAAATTTAATGCTAGAAAAGGGAAGTGACATGCAGCAATACACTACAAAGGTTGAATTGTACCTCTTACATGTGGACTGCCTTAGAAGTGTGGAGAGACATGGAAACCAGGAAAAAAAAAACCTACAAGAAAATGGAAAGATAGCATGGATTTGGAGTAACTAAAAGATCAACTATACAAGTCAGGAGGAAGATATGTTTGAAACACGTACCATGGAGACCAAGGCCATCATTTAATTTAACGATCCACGGCACCTGAACAGAAGAGAAGATAAAAAATTTAATAAACACTTCTTGATGCAAGATAGGATTGTCATCTTTGAAGCCTCGCAAAGCAACAAGTGAATCACCATTTATGTAGCCTAATACTAATACACCGTGCAAAGAAATAAATCATATAGTATGTCCCTAATTGCAACCAAGCATATGTTTACCATAATAAGAGAGCCAAAAGTTTATAATATGAAGAATCCTGTTAGATATCATCAATCTTACCTTCTAGAACCACAGTTACAGGGAATCTTTTTCTCTTCCAAAGGAAACTTGTAGTTATATGTAATTTCTTCGCCAGCTGCTATGTGTCGTTTAGCATAAATAAAAATCTTTTTTTGACCCTCGACACTTATAACTTTGGTGTAGCAGTTGGGCTGGCAAAAAGAAAGAGAAGACCTACTCAAGGAGAAAAAGATTTATAAAACCTTCAATACACTTCATATGATTAGTTAATGTAGCTACCTCACAAGAATGGTTTATAAATCTAGCAATCCCCCCACGTTTAGTCGCATCAACCTACATGTATTTCAGGAAGAGAATATTAGACATAAGTAATACCATAATGCTATATCTGAAAGACGATGATGCGCATGTTTATGTGTATGTGTCAGTGTAAATGTGTTTTCTTCCCCCACACGCCCTCTCAACATAAACAAAACCAAGATAGTGGAGGCAACATGCCACACTAGACAAGAACTTCAATCATTTCAGTTGAAGTTTGTATTAAGCGTATAGTTGAAATTTGTATTAAGCATATAGGAAATGATTTATCAGGATCCATTGGTCTAGCTATTATCAAGTCAAGCGTATAGTTGAAGTTTAGGAACCAACGGAAGATTGCTGTGTGTAAAAATCAGATTCTGCTTCCTTTTTATTGAATTCAATGTATTTGACAAGTCTACACCTATTAATTCATCAGACAATGCTATAACGGAAAAATAACACAACACTGCCTTAGTTACAGTTAGCGTGCTTAAATCTCTCTGGTTCGATTAACATAAAAGTACCTCGATTTTTATGAAAAATGAAACCGTAAAAAAAAAGCCCAAGTCAATGGAGGGTGGCTTTACTAACCACATAACCATCATCAAGCCTAAAGAGATAACTGCTGCCAATTCCCATCTTCTCGTATTGACGTTCACGTATATCCGATATCTGTGAAATCATAAACCTAATAAATAATGGACGAGAAAAAACAAATGAAGCTCCCCAGTAGGATGAAGAGAAGACAAACTGAACAAGTACTAAAACAAACCAGGAGAGATTTACCCGAGGACGAATTAACTCCCCAACATATTCAATAACAAAGTCCTCAGCCTCAATTGGCTCCAAGGCAACAAGACCCCAATCATGTATCTTGCTCCTTTGGAAACGTAGTTGCTTTTTTCTTGCCTACCAAGTAACATAAAATCTATCATAAAATAATCTTCAAACAGAATAAAAGAATAATCCAATAGAACTTCATTCTTCAATCACCTTCAACTGAGTGGCTTTCAATAGCTCAGCACCCTCCGCAGCAGCAACAAGATTGCGCAGCTTAGCCCTATTTGTTCTTGCAGAAAGACTCTTGCCATTGGACCACTGTGACGTAATAACATCAGACCCTAAATGCTCCATATGAACATATTTACTTCCCCTAACACGCACCCTTTCAGAAGGACTGGCATTTACTGACCACCTACGCCATTCCCAGCCATTAACCGAAGCTCGAGCACATCCATCAGATCTGGGGCATAAATTTACTATCTTGGATTTCCTAGACTTTGTGTTTCTTACTGCAGCCTGCCTAGATGCTACTTGTTTTGCAGCCCCATTTGTCACTTTCATAACCTTTTTTGAATCAGATGATGGTGCACTATCCATTACACGCTTTCTCTTGAGCTTTGATGCCTTAATTGCTGCACAGCAACAAAATTGTGAATTATGTAAAAGCATATCAAACCAGAAAAGGGGGGGAAAAAAAAAACGATATTTGAAAGGTGAAAAAAAAAACATAAATCATACAAAACAGAAAAAGGAAATAAGTGCAAAATAATAATATTATATATAGTCTATAAAAAAAAATTACAAAATACAAAAAAATTTGGAAAAAAAAAAAAAAAAGAAAGCTAGACACTTACAGCGATCTTCTTGAACTTTAACATCATGGTCATTACCATTTACAACGTTCACAACACCAGAATGATTCCCTGAGGAAGCTGAAACCTGAGTTCTGCTAGGTTTAATAGAAGCTTTGATTAACTTGGTTCCTGGATAGCATATTAAACAGCTGCTGTCACTATCATAAAAGTTTATTAACTCAAACTTCAAAAATAAATGTGATCATAGATAACATACTCTGAACTTTATGAGAAACCTTCAATCCTCTTTCACTACTTGATTTCTTGGCTACTAATTGACCAATGGACAAACAATGTTTTGGTTTAGCAATGTCTTGCAAGGATGTATCCTTAACAGATGATTCAGCTTGGTGTTTGTTCAGCCCGATCTTTTTAGAATTCATAGCAGAACCTTCAATTTTTTTAACCTCAACATCTCTGGAAGCATGTTCTTTCCTTGACTTTTCTGCTAAATGGTTCTGTAATCCACTGTTAACAGGAGTGACCAATGGAGAAGAGGTCAACTTCTTCCGAGACAACTTCTTGCGGAAATATGTATGTTTACCAATTGCCTTTGGAGTCTGTTTTGGGCTAGAAATGAAACAATTCTCAGATTCTTTCCCAAGTTTGTCCGGTAAAAAGCTTCCTGAATGCATATTATCCACACTGTGTGCTCCTTCCTACAGAGGAGAACAATTAAAAACTAACATCGCAATCATATGAAAATACTTCAATGCAGAGGGGAAAAGAGGGGGAGAGAGGGAGATGGAGATGAAAAGAAAGGAGTTCAGTACCTCACAACAATCAAGCTTGCGCAGCTTTTTTGATGTACGCCATGATGAAAGAAACTGACGCAAAGCAGAATCAATAAATGACAGTCTCAATTCCCTCAGAACATCCTCATGCAACCTTTGTCGGCACATGGCTGTGGCGACATATTCTTCAATCCTAGGAACACATTCATTAGATCCAGAAGGCCTATATATCCTTTGATGTGATGGAGTAAAGATTCTGACATCGGTTTCAAAACCAGGAGGCGGTGGCTCCTTGCTTTCTTGGTCAGCCACTGGATCATTCGCACGTGAACAGAATTCCTTAAACACGACCGAGAATAACTCAGGCATGTGATTTTCAAATACAGCCCCATGAAAAGGTTTAGCAACCAGTAAAGAAGATGGAGATATGTTGGATGAAGTTATCTGTACAGATGTTTCATTTGTACCAGTCTTCAATTGTTCAGACACCTCCATCGTATGGGCCGCATTGACCTGCATCAACAGGAATAATTCATTGACTAATACGGAAAACAGGAGGATACAGTTACATGACTTTAAAATCTCTTTTAGTTAGTTACCTCATTTAATTTGTCTGCTTCAAAAGACACAACTAATTTCCTCACTTCCTTCTTAACAAAAAATTCAATGTAGTCAGTCAATGATACCATTGCAGATGAATGGAGCTCATTTTCTACCCTCTTTACAATGCAATCGACGTCCTCATATATACAAGTTGTGCATGAGGAGCTCTTATGTATAGATGAGTTTGATTCCACCAGTGCTGGAGACAACATATCAGATCCCTGTGCATGATCATCTGATTCGATTCTGAAAGGTCCAAGACCAGGAGGGAAATCAACATCAACATCACAAGCAGATTCTTTCCTTTGTAACCACTGCAACAACCAAAGAAGCATTACAACACACAACAACGAACAGCAAGAAGAAGAAAGCCTCAACTGTGCTAGTAACTTACATCTTCATCAGGTCGTTTCTCAACCACTATGACATAATTGCCACATTGAGCAGGTCTCCTAAACACGGGATAACCAGACCAAAGTTTTCTCTTTCTCCAAGCAGAGGAATACTCTGAAACAGTATCATAAAAGACAGCATTCCACATTACTTCCATGCAATAGTCGAAAAGAACTCTGCGAACAACAGCATATGAGCCCCAGAAGTTCTCAATGCTTCCAACAGATTTAGTGATTTTCAAAGGTTGTACGGAATCTCCATTACTACATGTCTGATAAGCAACATGGTTAGACATGGCCACCTCATGTAAAGAAGCAGCGTTATTCTTCTTCACTTCAAGAAATTCTGACTGCCAAAGCAATGAATAACTCGTAAGATAAAAAAGAAGATAAAAAATAAGGAATAATCTCTTGGCAGTCGCACACATTACCTTTCTTCCAACAACACAAGGAGGCGCAGCCTCACTGAATGATGCGTGCTTAAGCTGTTTCTGAGCTTTCTTTGTGGAGACAAATTCAGCTATAACACTGCTAATGATTTCGTCCAACACAACCCTACGAGCGGCTTTCGTAATTCCAAAGTGCAGTTGGTGTGAAACCTCCTCACAAATATCAGCTAGGAAGCTTGGAGAAGAGCTTGCGTCATTGGTGGTTTCAGCAGGAGCATCAGGATTGGTGATAGTTTCAGGTCTATCAGTTTTCCAAGCATTTATAACAGATTGCAATGTAAACGGTGTATAAATATTGTCAGCATGGTATATCTGCATACATAAAACATTAAGGAACTATATATTAGAAGCCACCTTAAAAAATCTAAAAGCACATATGCCAAGAATCGGAAATTTTTAATTGCTTAAAAAGAAAAAGAACAAAAAAAAAAGAGGGCAAGGCAAGGCAAGGCAAGGCAATAAAAATAAAGAGAAATTACCAGAACAGAATCGCGGAGATAGCCATATTGATGCCAAGAAAACAGTTGTAGAAGAGAATGTGGGCCATGTTTGGTGCCTTGGTCATCGGCGTAGAACCAAGAGGATTCTTCAATGTTAGAATTGTGGTAGTGGTTGTGGTTGAGATACGCAAAGGCAGTGGAAACATGATGAGGGAATTGGTTGAAGTATTTCAAAGGGACAGTGTAATTGAGGAGTGTACCATTGAGGACGGGATATACAGGAAGATCTTGAGGCAAAAAACCAGTTGATAAACCCTCAACTAGCTGCTGCTGGATATAAGGACCGCACATTTGCCCACGTTCATTAATATACATCCATCCAGGGGCGGAGGCGGAGGCGGAGGCGGAGGCCGTGGCCACAGCAGGGGCGGTGGCATAATTCGAGGAGGTTCCCCCAGCAGCAGCGTTACCATTACCATTACCATTACCATTATTAGAGAAGTCTAGTAAATCGCTCTCACTGCTATTGGTATTGGTATTGGTATTGCCATTTGAGTGGCAGCTCATCGCCTCCAACAATTCAGAGTTTGAATTCAAAGCGAGACAAGATGAACAGGGAAAAAAACCATGAGAAGAGCAAGAGCATGAGCAATCTTCATAACATGATTGCAATTGCGATTGCAGGTGTTCAAAATCAAAATCAAAATCAAAATCAAAATCAAAGAAAGGTTGGTGGTACTCAATCTCTGAAGAGGAACAGGAAACCATGGCTTCAAAACAAATAGCACAATTTCTTAAATCCAAACCACCCAATTCCAATCAATTCAATCATCATCGGATCCGATTACCAAATCCAGAGAAGAGATTATTAGGGTTAGGATTATTACCACGCCATGCAACTTAATAACGGCGATAAATAGTTGGAGTTGGGATTGCGGCAGGGAAGCGGAAGAAGAGGTTCGCTTCCCTCTCTCTATCTCTATCCTCTATTCTCTATTCTCTATTCTCTAGTCTCTACACAGATCAGGATTCAGATACCCTAACCTAACCACTTGGGGTAAACCCTTTCCCTTTTTCTTTTTCTTTTTCTTTTTAGAACAATCCTTCGTTTTTCCTTTTTCGTCTTTCCTTTTTCTTTTCTAATTAAGAAAGCCTTCATAATTAGGAGTTTTCTTTAAGGAAGTTTAATTTTATAAGGTAAAATTTCCAAAAAAACAAAAACCCTATATTTTCAAATTCTTTGAAAAATTCCAAATTTTTTTAAAAGATATCACATTTAAAAATATTTTGAAAAATATAATTTACTACTAATTAACGAATTAACGAAGTACTTGAGCTAATCGGTCAAATTCACCCCTATTATTTTTGAAAAAATTCCAATTTTTAAGAAAGTATTTTTTATAAATCTCGAACTCTGGTAAGTTCTTGGCCCTTTACCAGAGTCTGAGATTGCAGTGATAACTCGCGGTGGAGCTCCCCCCAACACGGCGGCGAGCACTTCCCTTGAAGATTCCAACAACACTTTTCACACAGCCGCAGTGAAAGAATGATCCGACGGTTATACTATATGAAGCTTCCAGAAAAATCTTTAACAATTTTGGTTCTCGGAAAATTTTCTTAAAAGTCTGTCGGAAGNATTATATATAGAGGATAGACAAGGAAAGAGAGAAATCGAAAAGACTCGGCAATCTGAGTCGTACAAGGCATAACAAGTGCCTCGAGCTTGAAGGTTTAGATTTGAAATAACTGTATATTTCCCAAAAAACTGACAACCGAAATCTCAGGAACTCCAAGAGTTGTCTCGTAAGCAATAAGAAATGATAGCTTGATAGAAACCCTGAAAATTTGAGCAGACTTGAAGTAAGTCTCAGCTGCTCGAATGAGCACCAAAGACTTGGGAGGCAATTGTTATGCGTGTTTTCTAAGCTGCTCGAATAGCACCTGGTCATTTAGCTTGCTCGCATATTATTACGTCACCTACGGTGGAGCGATGCGAGAAGACCTGCTCGAAATATCGAGTAGGGGTATAATAATTGGAAGCGAGCAGGCCCATCACACAACAATCTTTAATTATTGAGAGAATTATTGTGGTACATTGAATAAGATAATAGGAGACACAAACTCAATAACTTCTAATAGTCCCATGTCATTTCCAACTGCTACCACCAGCTCGCTACTGTAACGCCATAGTGATCATTTCAAACATTATATATAGATCTCAAAACAAAAAGAGAGGGGGTCGGATCTGAAATTCTCTCAATATTATTGTAAAATTCTTCTTACAAATCCTTTCAATAAAATCGACTAAAGTGGACGTAGGCTGTTTTAATTCTAGCTAAATCACTATAAAGCCACGTCGTTTGCCATTAAGAATTATAATCCCATTGTTACATTAATTTTGGTATTGTTTAAATAATTTTTGGTGTCAATAATGATATATACAATTTTCTCAGTATATATGATTATAAACTGAAAAAACTAAAAATTGTAAAACATGAAAACTGATTTTTAATTTTTACTCTATGATATATAAGAATTTAAACTAGGTACATATAACTATGTATACTACAGAAACAAAATAAAAAAAATAATAATAACATCAAAATCAAAATTCCTAATTCAATCAAGAAACTAACCTAGAAAAATTGAAAATTCAAAGAAAGCACATACATCACAATTGAATCACTATATTCTGCACTGCCAGAAAAATAGATACCATTAAAGTAGAAGAAACCACCGAAAATAAGAAAAAGCCACCTGAAAAAAAAAATTGAGAAGAAAGAGAGAGATAGAGAGCAAGAGAGAAAGAGATCTAGAGATGCGAGAGAGAGAGGGACAGAAGAGAAAGATGGAAGAGAGAATAGGAAGACAGAGTGAGAAAACATAATCCAAGAAAAAAAAAAGAGAAAAATGAAAAAAAAAGACTGACCTATTAAAAAGAGGGCAAATATGTAAAAGCAAAAATATAACTCAGCTTACTATTTGATTGTAATGGACATATAGCTATAAAAATTAAAAAATGGATATCTACTTAAATCAATTTAAAGAATTGGATATCTACCTAGTTTTCTCTAACTAGTATACTGATGATGCGCACCAAATTAGATTTTGATCAGCGAGCCTTTCTTAATTTTGTTTTCCCTACCCCCTCCATTTTCAAGTCATACAAAACTACTATTAACTGATTTAATTGGAAAAAAAGATTCCTACAACTAAATAAACTTATCTTATACTTCTAAGGTGAATCAAACTAAACTATGTGCAATTTTATTAGCTTTACAAAATATATGATTAACTAAGACACCTCAAAAAAAAAAAAAAAAAAGCTAAACACGTCCAACAATAAACCAAACTCAGAATGGCAGATTAAACCATTATTAAGAGCTTTAACTGCTATTAATATGTATCATGCCAGAGGCCAAAGATTTAGACTAATATCCTTAGCCCATGGGAGAGACACACCCTTGATACCTTAGTTTTTCTGTTCTTTGGTGATAATATGCCATTAACCTCTTTTAATAAGATGCCATAATTTCGCCATTTGCATTGTGAATTACAGTGCCAGTCCCTGAAGGGGAAACCATTTTGCATCCCTCTTTTGTGGTTCCAAAGTACCAACCTTATCATGAATATCTACCTTCACTTTTTTAAATTCTTCTAGAGTATGTCTTTCAATTCATCTAATAATATCAGGTGGTTTTATTTTAGAATCACGTATTCTTTTATTCATTTCATTCCACTGCTCCAAAGTAAACAGATAAACAATTCTTACTCTTCAGAAAGTGGTAAGTAAGAATACAAATGAATAATCAGTCCTAGATGCATTAAACAAATATTTGAACTTGAGTTCAAATTAAGATGTGTAACTACTCATCTAGAATTTTCTCTTGGTGTGCCAAATTAGTAATAATAACAATGAACATGCTATGCATACTTCATTACTTCTCATGCATTACAGCAAGTTAATGATGATTAACACGTTTTGGTTATTTGCATTGGCCTACAAACATATGAATGAACCAACTCAAGCTTTTTCTTTGCTCTTTGGCCACTCCTTTAGGGAGTCCATGTACCACATTTTTCGGATGAAGTAATTTGAGTATTTGAAATTTCAAGTGCCCAAGTCTCTTATGCCGTAGGCACGAGTCACTATTCATTCCATCTCTAAAGGCTGCATTGTTTTCATGCTTGAAATTCCAACTATTCATTCTAGCTCTATTCTCATCTTTGCTAAGATCAATATACTTCTCTCTTCCTTTATCAAAGATTGTGCAGTTATCGTCTTCAAAATAAAGTGAGTAGCAATTTTCAACAAGTTGCCCAACACTCAATAGGCTTTGATCTAAATCTTATGCATACAAAAAATCTCGAATAAATTGTGAGCCCTTTTAGTTTGGACTCCAATTATTCCTTTTCCTTGTACATCTATTAAAGCATTATTTCTAAGTCTCACTTTTGAATTTGCACTTTCCTATTAGCAAAAATATGCTTGTTTGTTGTTGTATGATTAGTGCAGTCGCTATCCACAAACCAATTACTCTCTTTAATGGTTGAGCCACTTGTACTAGAGTAGCACACATCACTTTCTGACAAGCCCACTTCCATTTTGGCTTATTTGAAGCCAATCTCCATCGTATCTTATAAATCAACTACAATAGACAAGGTATTCTTCTTCACACGTGAAATTATAATTTTTTCCATGAAAAATTGGTACAAATGATTGCTAGGTATTCAAGCTTGAACCACTTGAGTTAGCCATGATTTTTCTTCTTCAAATCCTTCCTTCCTTCCCTCCCCTCCCCCCTCTTTCTTCTTGACCTCGAACTTGCTCCAAATCCAAACTCTAATACCACAAACTGTTAATTGTTGTTTCAGCAAGAAAATCTGTGATAGAAGTGTTTTACAATGGCTAAAAACAAAGAGATATAATAGGATAAAAGAGACAGAGCATATTCAAAATGTGTTTATTTTGTTCTATGTTTTGATACAGCAGAATAATTCTATTTGATTTCCTTAATACACATCTTTTCTTCTAATCCCAGCCATACACATGTCTTAATATACATGTATATTAACAAACACAAGTTTATTAACCATGGTTACACTTGCATTTATACTAACATTAACGTAATGCATAAGATCAACATATAATCTGCATATCATATGTATATTAACTAACATAAGTTTATTAACCATGGCTTATATTTATAGCACATTAACATAATGCGTTAATCAAAATATTAACATAATGCATTAAATTAAAGTATAATTTGCATTACATGTTGTAATTAGAGGCGGAGGTAAGGGGGGTTTATAGCACATTAACATAATGCGTTAATCAAAATATTAACATAATGCATTAAATTAAAGTATAATTTGCATTACATGTTGTAATTAGAGGCGGAGGTAAGGGGGGCAAGTGGAGGCCATTTCTCCTCCTGAACTTTTTTCATTTTATAATTTAGTATTATATAAGATTTTATTTTCAAATTTGGCCCCATTGAGAGTTTTATTTCTAGTTTTGTCCCCTATTATAAGGTGTAAGATTTTATTTTCATTGTCCCAATAATTTATGTTATTTTGTACTTAAGTACAATATAATGTTGTATTTTCTACTTTAGCCCCAATGAGATTTTTATTTTCCAATTTTGTCCTAGCTATAAGACATGAAATGTCGCTTTTATTCCCAACTTAAGACCGCAATATTTGACTTTAATTTTTTATTCAATTTTCTATATCTTGAGGTGGGAATTGGGACTGAGGAAGAATCCCTTTGTTTTCAATGACTACAAGTGTCAACAGTACTAGTGAAGACATATAGACATATATAATAAAAAATAAATCCTACATTATGTATTTTATTTTTTACACTTTTTCTTTTTAGTTAAAAATTTGATTAGTTACGTTGTAGTTTAATCTGTATGTTAGTAAATATTTCATAAATATAAAAATTTCCACTTTGATATTGAGACACGTGATACGTTAGTGGAAATTAGACCCAGTACTCGTTTTTGGATTGGATATTTTCAACTTGCCCGTTTTTAAAATGTGAATAATTTGTTATCCGTTTTTTCACCTATGTTTCTAATTTTACCCTTAGTTAACTTTTTTTTTTCTGATAACTGTAAACAAGACGTTTTAACCTCTATAAGAGAGACAAAAATGTAACCAACTAGTTTCGGAACTAATAGTAAACAACTTATTCACGTCTATGCTTAAAAAGAACTTAAACTGTAAACAACTGGTATAATTTACAGATCTGCTTCAGTGCTTTGGCTATAATTAACTTTTTTTTTTTTCCTGATAACTGTAAACAAGAAGTTTCAACCTCTACAAGAGAGACAAAAATATAATCAACTGATTTCGGAACTAATAGTAAACAACTTGTTCACTTCTATGCTTAAAAAGAACTTAAACTGTAAACAACTGGTATAATTTACAGATCTGCTTCAGTGCTTTGGCTATAATTTACTTTTTTTTTTTTTTCCGACAACTGTAAACAAGAAGTTTCAACCTTCATTAGAGAGACAAAAATAGAATCAACTGGTTTCACAAGTAATAGTAAACAACTTGTTCACGTCTATGTTTAAAAAGAAACTAAACTGTAAACAACTGCTATAACTTATAGATCTGCTTCAGTGCTTTAGTTATAATTATTTTTTTTTTCCCGATAACTGTAAACAAGAAGTTTCAACCTCTATTAGAGAGACAAAAATGTAATCAACTGGTTTTGCAAGTAATAGTAAACAACTTGTTCACGTCTATGCTTAAAAAGAAACTAAACTGTAAACAATTAGTTTACATGAAAAGCTTGCATTAATCTCCCGTGCCGATTCCGAGCTTTATCGGCAAAAATACCTCCGGTAGGTTGTTTTTTTTCCAATGAATCGACCACAAAACCCACTCCAAGCCGATTTATTCAAAGAAGATGACAATTACAGAGAGAGAAGAGAGAGTATGCGATTTTAGAGAGAGATGAGAGAGATTCGGACATTTTTAGAGAGAGAGAGGAGAGCGTTCGGCCTTTTTTAGAGAGAGAGAGGAGAGCGAGAGAGAGAGGAGAGCGTTCGGCCATTTTTAGAGAGAGAGAGAAGGGAGCGTTCGACAATTTTTAGAGAGAGAAGGAAGAGAGACCATGAAAAGGCCGATTTATTCACGTTTACTTTTAAGGGTAATTTAGGTAGTTTACAAATAAAAAAAGGTATGAGTAGAAGATTATAAAAAAGGGGGTAATCATGTTTAATTAAGGGTAATTGCTAAATTCTCCCAATACGTTATCTTATTGTCATTAGGAGAAACTAATATAAAATTTAAATACTTCTTTTGTGTTATTATTGGATTAAATTTGTTTTTGCTCCCACTAAAGTAAAGTTCTGGCTCTGGCATTAGTTGTAATGATTATTGGGGTTCTTATAAATAAAGTATCATATTTTTTTGATTGAAAAAGTATAATATTTGAATGTTAATCTGCAAAAAAAGAAAAAAAACTCGTTGTGCTTTATAATGTTTAATAATTTAGAATTGTTCCTCGATTAAACCTCATTGTGCTCTCACCGTCTTTAGTTTAGTGGATAGGGCGAATGTTAAATGAATATTTGTTGACAATAATTAGACTTTGTTTGCTTTAGACGCGTTTTATTTTCCGTCTTTGAAAAAAAAAAGTAGCTGGCCATGGCCTTGCTTGACTTCCATTTTAAGCTTCATTTTTTTTTTTTTTTGTTCTGGATCCGTTTCAAGCTTCCTTAGAGACATAAGAGGTCGCATTTTCTTTTCATGTTATTATTATTTTATATTAAGCTATGATGCATTTATTTGTTAAAAGAAAAATAAGACATAGATTCCATAATGGCACGAATGTAAATAAATAATTAGCACTGATACACAGCTTGGGCGGCGGCAGTATGAGCTCGATTAGCTCTCCTCCTCTATCCTTCCCCACCATAGCCTGTACTCGTATGGCTATGGCTGTGGGCAGTTAGCCAACTAAAAATCCGCGGCTCCACCTCAGCCTTGAATATAATATATTGATATATAGTATTAATATTATATGCATTCAATTATTTGCATTTTCATGATATTCCGCTTTGGACTTTACAGAATTCTATTTGATATATATATATGTGTAAAAGTATAAATTGCACTTATTTGATTGGTTCATATTTGATATTACAGAAGTAAAATTAAGCAGATAGAGATATCAGCAACAAAACAAACAAAGCAGTATAAGATTATAAATTGAGATATATACATATATATATAGAGAGAGAGAGAGAGAGAGAGAGAGAGAGAGAGCTAGCAGTATAAATTAATTGTACGTATACGTACTAGGAGATCAAGAGAAAGATATATATATATATCCGATGATGATGAAAATATTAGTAAATAGAAGCAGAAATATCATGAAGATGAATAAGATTGTGAAAAAGGCGGTAATGCCACTGGTGTACTGTATAATCCTAAATTTAATAAGGCTAATCAAGTAATTTTGATTCAAGGGCATTTTGATAATTTTATATTTTTGGATTAATTAAAAAAAATATCTGAATTAATTTAAATTAAAATATTAGAGTTGAACTTAGAAAAAATAAAGTCTAGGTGCATTGGGGCAAAAGTGAAAAAGGAAATAGGGGTGTTCATGGCCGGTTTGGACGGTCTAAATCGTCAATCCGAAAACCAATCCGAATGTGTGGTTTGGCCGGTTTATCAATCCGTGCGGTTTGAGTTTGTCGATTCAAACCGGCCAAACTGTACCTACATTTTTGCGGCCGGTTTGGGCGGTTTCCGCGGTTTGAAAACTTACAAAATTTGAATTAATACAATATCAACTAAGCTCATATCATAATCTTATTTCATCTAAAATATAAAGTTCAAATATAAAACGAAACTATAACATAGTTAAAAGCTATAATCAAATCGAAAGTCACAGTAAACTTAAATTTTAGTTACAACTTACAACTTAATCAAAATTGAATAGTAAATTTAAAGTCTTTAATCTTAAACATATCACAACAACAAGACTTAAAGTCTAAAATATTATAAGAGTCTTAAGTAACATAGTCATAAATAAGCTAAGAGTAATCATTACTCAATTAGAATGAATAAGCTTAAATTTTTAACTATTAATATACATTTAAAAAAAAATACATATACAAACTTATTGGCCAGTTCGGTTTGAATCCGACCGAATTTTTCTAAAACCGAAAACCAAACCGGCCAAGTCGGTTTTCATATTTTCTAATCCGTAACCGGCCATTTAAGAAAAAAAACCGCGCGGATTGAACGGTTTGGATTGGATTGGGCGGTTTCTATGGTTTGGCGATTTTTTTGAACACCCCTAAAAGGAAATATAAACTGGTGACAAAAATGTAAATAAGAGAGGGTATAAATGAAAGAATCTTTTAAAAATTTGTGGCCAAAGTAGAATTTCGAAAAGTTATTCGGTCAAATCAGATAACGTCACGTGTCCCACCATCTACAGCTTCAAAAATTGCATTTAGATCCTTGGAAAATCTCTCATTCTCTCCTGAGATCCCCCTGCCATTTTCGAAAAAAATTTCTTCTCCACTGCATTGTTCACGCACAAGCAACCCGGCCACCGAATAGTCCCACGCGCCGGCCCCGCATCCTTTCCTGGCCTCCGACGAGTTAACACCCCCAACCGCCGCTACCGTTTCGCCGCCAGTAACTCGAGATCCGCTCATCCGAAGCTTCTGCCTGTCGATCGGAATTTCGCTCACCGTTTCTTTGTCAGGCGTCGGATCAACCCACCACCAGCACCGTTGGCTTCGTCTCGTCGTCGTCGTCATTTTCCGACCACCTACGACCTCTAACTCGGTTCCGGTGAGAAGTTGATTACTGTAGTAATATTTTATTATTAAGTTTTGTGGTATTTTTATAATTATTTTAGAATTGACTTATTTATCCTGAGAAAATTATACCATGTGAAAGAGGAGATTGAAACAAGGATAATCATGATTTTGAAGTGTTGAAACGGTATCCGAAATTGCGTTAATTATCAAATTAAAAAAGTGACATTTTTTTAAATATTTCCAAGATGTGGTATTTTTATAATTTTTTGATTTTTGAATCCATTTGATGCTCGGAATCTCGAAACTGAATTCTGACTTCCAATTTGGACTCAGTGAGGTCGGGACATGAATTTTGATATAAAATACCACTATGTTTCGTTGTAGAACAAAAATTAGAATTTCGTGGTACTAAATTGCACCGTTTTACGTGTCACAGGCTGGTCCCATACCGGGACCCATTTTCGACAAATTACATGTCTAACCCAGCATTTTGAGTGCTTTGAATTCAGTCGTGGTCTCCATTTATCAATCTGAGGCTCCGTTTGAAAATTAAAGGGCTCGTTACTTGGCTAGCACTGTTTATTTTCTTGGCTTGTATTAAATAATTAAAAGGCCCGTTACACGGACTCGGTTTGTATAATTACTGTTCTGAATTGTGAGACTGCTGATAATAATGCTTGGTTTATTTTTAATAAATTTCACTAACAATCTATGTCTAATGATAATCACAACACTATAGAATTTTATAATTTGAATTAATTTTACGAACTATTACAGAAGCTATGTTTTGAAACTAATTGTTATTTTTATGAAAAATTTAAGCTTTTAAAATTTTCTAAAACAAATAATGAATTTTTCTTTGTGAAATTTTCTCCTCTGCCACTGACTCGGAGTTTGGATCGTGACATGTCCTACTGCAGAGGTGGAGCAAATGAGGAGGATGAGGGAAGGTGCGGATGTACGTTGGAGATGGATGCCAATTACCTCAATCATCCCTCTTCCAGAATCTGCATCTCCTCTCCCAACAAGAGTTGTATCGTTAAAGAAGTCATGAGGGATTCATGATCATGATTTCATTGGTTGATCCCGGAATCTCATCCTTAACAATGGAGGCGTTTTAGAAGAAGATATTCATCCGGCCTATCCCCATTATTCGATGCTCACAATCGAATTAGTCTACCCAAATGGTCTTTAAATAGCCAGAAATTCATTTGATCTGCCGACTACCGACCATATTACAGGATTGGTCTAGCCAGAAACCAGGTTTTGTAATAGCTTTACTGTCTTTCGGGCTTTAGGTAGTCTGTCCCTGCTTGTTTTCTATGCTCCGTTTGTTCGTGGCAATGTACTCTTTTTTTTTTTTTTCTGATAATCGTGGCAATATATTTGGCCCTTCTTCTTCTGATTACTACTAATCCTGTGCCAGACACTGTTTAGTGGGTCTTCGTTCTTATCTTGTACCAGGCTTATCTCCCGCTACACACCCCTTTCCTGCTTTACCTTTGTGCCTTCGTTCATCCTTTGCTTCACTTACTAATTTTCCCTTTACTTTCTTTTTAATCAGAACTAAAGAGTAAATTTGCTTTGCGAGAGGAAGATAACGTGACGTTCGGATGTAATGTACATAAAACATTGACGAGTCGTTAAAAATTTACGTTTTCGTTTTTCACGAGTACAGTATCCTCTGCTTTAAGTTGTGGATTTCTGATTCAAATACTTAAAACGTAATTCCATATCATCGACTCGATACTAATAAATCAGTATTGGTTATACTTTAAAAAAAAACCTCAAGCCCTTATTTGAAAATGTATTTTTCCTTTTCTTTCTACTTTCTACTTTCGCTTGTTTGAAGATTATTAAAACACTAGTCATTATACTACGCTTTGCATGAGTTGTATTAATATTATATATATTAAATTAAGTTCAATATATTTTAATATTAAAAAATATATTTATCACTATATTTATTTTGATGAAACGAATATATCACAACTTTTTGACGTTCGATGAATTAAATTTAATATAAAGAATCATTAATATTAAATAAAATATAATATTATATAAAATATTAAATTATGTATTTGTCACTCTATATTTATTTTGATGAGACGAATGTAACACAACGGTTAGTTTGATGAACTAAATTTATTATAAGGTATTATTAATATTAAATTAAATACAATATTATATAATACATGTATATATTTAAACCAATTATAGTATGAAAAAATAATTATAAGACTCATCGTATCATGAAAAGATAAGAGTTAAATTAGAAATTTTCTAAAAATTTTAAAATAGAATAGTGATCAAAAAAATTATCGGAGTTTTTACACTTTCTTTCTACTTCAGACTTAATATATATATAGATTCTACCCCTGGACCAAATTCTTAGATCATCAGTTCACGAGTTTTAGAAAAATAAACGTAAGAGTTCACTTGGATACATATTGTTTTGTGTTTTTTTTTTCTAAAATAAAAAAGTGGTTTGGTCTTCTTTATGAATTTGGTTCAAAAAATTTCAACTTCCATTTCACTTAAAACACTACAAAACAAAAGTATATCCAAGAAAACCCTTAATTAAAAGGGTTAAAAGAGGACACCTACCACAATTTCTCCAACCCTCATCCCATGATACTATTGGCAAATGGTCCACCAGACAAATATTTTACGCTTGGACTACCTTTTTTTCCCCCTTACGACGAGAAAAAAGAGAATCTGGTAGTATCCACTCCCCACCCATGTCTACCTCATATTAGAGGCTCAACCAGGACCATAGGTGAAACGACAAGGCACCTTGTCTTTGAGGCTTCAACAGCTATCAGGAACAGAGGTGCCCACTCAACAGGAGCCCACGCATTGGAAAGGACCTGGAGTGGAGAGGTAAATGCACCAGCACCAGTTCAACCTGCCATTGCAGGTACTCGAACTCCTGACCTGATAGAAGTAAAGTCTCCGAATAAGCTCCTCTATCGCTAATGCTACAACCACTGGTGGACTTGGTTTAGTCCCTAAATTAATTCCATTCGGACAAACGGTCCAGACTCGAACGTAAGATATACTTAAAAACAAAACTTATTCCACAATCAATAAATAAAATAGACATTGGAGCTCTCAACTTTTGAGTTACACTAGAATGCTCCGTCTGTTGCCGTCAATGTACTGATTTCTTGGCTAAAAAGATTTGACAGCTAAATTACGTTTTCTTTTTGGGGAAGAAAAAAAAAATTAAATAAAAGAAAAAATAAGGAACGACAGAAAGAAAGATCACAATGAATAAATTAATAGCACGCTTTCCAAGTGAAATAACCCAATTCTAAGAAGAAATATGTGTAAGGATCAGCTCGGCAGAAGGGCACCAAGTCGTGCAGCCACATAGCGGAGGCAATAAATACATAGATGGAAGTAAAACACATAAAATGAATAATCATACCTGTATTCAAATTTTGCCCAAGTCCTATAAGTATTATCCCTTTCTTTCCTGGCCAAATGCGAGTCCACCCTCCTATACTTTGGATTCACCAAGTTGAACATCTTTTACAGGCACATTGTCCATTCCTTCTTTCAAAAGTCTGATTTCCTCTTCAGTCAGGCTGTTTTTCACATTTGGTAGTGTCTTAGAATTGACCTGTTTCTCCAGCTCCACAGCCCAACTATAAATTATCATGCCAACAACTGCAAGAGTCATCCCCATAATGTTCTTGAATGTCAGCTCTGAATCAAAGAGCAGCCACCCTAAAGTGAGGACGCAAACTGTTTTCATGTGACCTAAAACCTGGAATGAAACAGCTGAGAAGCGTCCAATGCAGAGGTACTGACTCACATTGCAGAATACAGCTAGAGAACACGAAAGAAGAATGAATAACTGCACATAACCACAACATGAAATTCATGAGTTAAGTCGGGGATTTTCTGTACATGAAAAAGGAAGCATAGCCAACAGGGAGACAAGTGCTTACGATGGCACCAGAAGACATCTTGTAGCTCGTTATTAATTTTCCACTAAGGAAGTAATCAATGAATGGACCAAAAACGAGGAGAGAGAGAGCTTGAATTGGAGCTGTCTTACTCAGCAGTTCAAATGATCCAATCGAGTACTTCTTTTGAAGGGAACCTATGGTCTGTTCAACAATGAAATATTACCAAAAACAACAAATCAATACTATTTTCCACAAAACAGTAAGACATTTTTATTGACAATCAAGCAACACACATGTTGGCTTCACATTACTAATTATTAATTAACCATGGGTTCAACACCTTTGTCTACTGCTCAACTCTTCAGTGTGGTCTACGTGTTCTAGCTATCATCATGTAGATTAATACCAGAGCCGGCTCAAGGGAATAAGGGGCCTTAGGTTAAAAAAATTATCAAGCCTATAGATAACAATGAATATAGAAAATACATTCTTCTATTCCTTTTTTTTTTTTTTAAATAAAAATTTTCATACAAATTTTATTTTCCCAGTAAAATTCTATGATTATTTCTTTCTTACATGTTTTTATTTCTCAATACTTCCTTTTGAGATGAAATAACGCAATATTGGATTTTTATTAACTAAATTTTGCATATTTTTTTAATTTTCCTGTAGACTGTACTTCTACTTCTAGTATGTTGTGATGTTAAAAGAAATTTTATTAATGTCAATGATCCAACTTCACCTAAAAAAAAAAAAAAAAAAGAAACAAATAAATAAAAGTAGTTAATGATCTTTGTCAGTACCAAGTTAATGTAAATAAATAAAAGAACAATAATGTAATTAATTGAAAGATAACTGTAGTATATTAAAGGAGGAGGTACATGAGACCAAAATTACGAGTTGATTTTAAACATAGAACCATATTGGATAAGATTGTAAACAGATTTATGTAAATTTATTCTAATTTTACACACACAACATATGTGTATTTATGTAAATTTATTCTAATTTTACACACACAACATATGTGTATTTACACATTCGCAAACAAGTGTACGCTTTTCAAAAATAATTTAATTTTGCAAATGCAATTATTTAAACATATCCTCTGGTTTACATACTCTAGTAATTGAGGCCTCATTTTGAAAACTATAATCACTAATGGCCTTAGATCTTAAGAAAATTTACGTTATTTATCTAGAAAACAAATTAATATGTATTACTTTTTTATATAAAAATACAGATTTACTGAAGGGAAATGGGGCCTTCCGGCTCAGTGCCTCACTTGCCATGCCCTTGAGCCGGCACTGATTAATGATAAATGTTATTAGCAAATTGGCTAGTAAGAGTGAAGTGCAATAATAATCATAAAAATAATAACAATAATAGGTCAGGCAAAAACAACATAAAGAAGGTTAGCGTTAAAAGAACTCACAATTTGCTGCAAAGAGGTAGAGAGAACTGCAACGCAAGCACAGATAAAGCCTTTGAGATTAACTTTGACATCCGTTACAGTGCAAACACCAACGCCTATAACCACAACAATCACAGCTATTTTGACTTCTCTTGAGTAGCGCTTGCTGTGAAGAATCCATTCCATGACGCAAACCACGGGAATCATGCTCAACTTGGAAATCTGTCACCAGATAGATGCAAACAAGATGCTAGATATTCAAAAAGAAGATGCTATAGAATATACTCTCATATATTTAAAACAACCAAAAAAATAAAAATAAAAATAAAAATGGCTGGTACTTGGTAAAAGCCGACAGAATTGAGCATGAGGCTGAAGTTCATTCCGGTGATGGACATATTGGCAACGATGGAGAACCAGAGAAGCTCCCAAAGAGGGACATGCTTGGATGCAGAATAACCAGTAGCATTGGAGACAAGACCAACAAGGGCAGTCACGGCGAAGTGGAACCCAGTCAAAGTAGTGGCTGGCCAGAAAATGTAAATTTGTTCATACATTTATATAATTTCTATATTAAATGCACAACACACATATGAGCAAAAGTAGATCTGAGGCAGAAGGACATACCGAAAGTGAAAGCATAACCAGAAGCGGACATGAGCTGCTTGTTGGCCATGATAATCCCGACTGAGCTTACCACGTTCATGCCCCAAGCTCCCACATCCGAAACTGCCGCTGATGATTTCTTCTCGCTGGGTTCCATACTTGTTACACCAAACCAAACCAAACCAAACCAATACCAAAACAAATTTTTTGATGCACACAAATACAGATTAGATCGGATCAGATCTGATCAGATCAGATCCAGTCTGAGAGAGAGAAGAGAATGAGAAAGAGGGAGAAAGAGAAAGAAATAAGGAATTTGAACTAAAACTTGAAATTGAAGAAAGGTAATATTGGGATTTGCAACCTCGAGTCTCGATTTACGTATATATGCCGTATGCCCCAAAGGCCAAAGGGAAAGAGGGTCCTCCTTCCTTCGCTTTGGGCCTTGAAATTGGGTGCTTCACGCTTTTCTTTTCTGGCTAAGCTAAGCTAAACCAAACCAAACTAAAGCCAACCACCACTCACCACTGCCACTGCACCTCTCCTCTTCTCTTCTCTTCTCTATCTCCAACACCATCAATTTCCTCGTCTTTTCTCTCTCTCTCTCTACATCGGCATCCACATCACACAATACCTATTTCTTTTCGGTCAAATTCCTTTTCAACACCCTCATTTAAAAATACACACAATCTTCGCTTTTCCTCTTTTTTTTTTTTTTCCCCTTTTTAATTTTAAATAAACCCAAATAAAAAATAAACAAAAATAAATAAAATTAAAAAAAAAAAGCCTGGAATAGAATAGATCACCCCCTCGATGTGATTCACTCCATCCCACGGTCCGTTCCCACCCCCAACACAACTCACAACAATGAGAGAACGTGAAACAACAAGTGCGAGAGCATCTCCCCCATTGGGTAGGGCCCACCCTGCCAGCTACTACATAAGCTCTTCTATTATTTAATAATTAATTAATACTATACTATACTATACTATACTATACTATACCATACTATATTATGCTATACTATGACTACAAACTAAAAAGGAAGACAAAGTTATTATCAAAAAAAAAAAAAAAATGGAAGACAAAGACTAACGCTTGATATTTTCTTTCAAAACTTACGAATCATTAATTATTTTCCTTCTAAAATAACTAACTATTAATTAACATATTTTTATACTTAAAAAAAAAAGAAAAAAACCGATTATATATTAATTAAACCTCATAGACATCAGACATAGGACATAGTCACATAGGCAACGCGAGCAGCATTACCACCGTCTTCATCTTTGACCTTTATAATACTCATAAATATGCATATGCCAACTCAATATGCTCCCCACTTCACGACTCCTAATTAATTCATTTTAATGTCTACACATGTACATTCGCAGGAACACATATACATATACTTAAAAACATTTCCTATTGCTTTTTATGAATCTATGACAATCAGATTTCCCCACGACAACCATATGAATTTAGTATAAATATTTGATTCATTAAAAAAAAAAAAGAAATGAAAAAGAAGCATAGTATGTATATCAAACTCTACTTCCTCTTTTTTTTTTTTTTTTTTCCCTAAACCCTTTCACAATATATAATACCCAGATTACTCCATCACATTTTTATTATTTTTTTTCTGACATTGTAATCTACAATATTAAATTTTCCTTCATTTTGTGGCTCGCCGGCTGCCATTAACAATATATTTTTTTTCATGTTTCCTATTTTGTCACGTTTCAAAGTCTTCGGAGCAAGGAAAGGTACGATACAGCTCTCTGCATATAGCAGGAGCTGGGTTACGGGCAGCAATACGCTCGTTAGCCCGACCCGACTCACGACTTATATTTCTACGGTTAGGCTTTCCTTCAGCTATTTTATATATTATTTTAAATAAATTTTGCAATTAACATTTTTTAAATAAATTTGAATTAAATATTTTTATTTATATACTTTTTAATATTATTTATTTACTTATTTTTATTTACTTTTAATTTATTCAAATTTTTAAAAAATATGAATAGTTTTTTTTTTTTTCTATTTTAATCTAATATAAAACAAAGAGATAATATAATCTCTATTAAATAATAATACTCAATAAAATTCAAAAATATCATAGGAATATAATTGATTTGAAAAATTAAACAATAATATAGAATAAACTTCTATATTTGGAAGAATGGAAAGATTGCGTAAAAGAAATTAGAGAAATGAAAAAATTGCATGAAATTTAAAGTAATTTTAAATTGGCCTGAATAAACCCATATTCAACCGGTATAAGTATGACCTACTTAAATCTGCATAAACAATTGTGGACTGGGTTTGTGGGCTGCCCGAACTCTTTGATAAGACCAACTCATATTTTATGCGGCCTAATCTTAGGCCCAGTGCAAGGTCTGTGCGGGCTTATCACATTTTATGCGGCCCAACCTTAGGCCCAATACAAGGTCTGTGTAGGTTTATCAAGCGTGGGTCGGGCCAAATGTCATTTCCTCCTATCCATGTCATTTTATTCCAAAATGGAAGTCTTAAAAATGTCCAATTTGTATCAAATAGTTCTATCCATGTCATTTCCGCCTTTACACTAGCACCCTTCTTATGAATTTGTGACGACATTTACACGTAAATTCTCGGATGAAATTCACACCCTCTATTTTTCAATGGACATTTATTAATTAGTAAATGGACCAATTGCTAAGATAAATGAAATTGTTGAAAGAGAGTACATGTCCTAATGTCGTATGACTCCTATCCATCGGGAAAAGAACTTCAGTTTTTTATTTTTTATTTTTGGCTAAAGGAGAAGAACGTCAGTTCGTGTGTTTTTTCCATTTTTTTTTCGACCCAAGGACTTTGTTTAAATGAATGAAAGATAATATATGAAATATGAATGTCCAAGTGATCATCGACCTAATATACAAACTTAACAATAAAGTAAAACGAAAAACCTAAATGGGAAACCAAAACACAGTAAAATAGACTATTCATATAACACAAGGCCCACTGGTGACAATGGAATAAGGTCTACCAACTACTTTCATATATATATATATATATATATATATATCCCCCAATACAAATAAGACATTGCCGGTCAGCCGAATGTGAGAGTGCTATCGTTGCTCGTCCAAATAAATATAAGGCACAGACAAGACAACCGTTCATCTACTCCACGGTCCACCCACAACTTTGATTACACACGACGCCTCCATATACAACAACACACAAATGGATCAAATTCTCCTCCCCTATCCTCTATTCCCTGTCTGTAGAAGCGTGTCTCTGCGCACCTGGTGGTGCTATTGGTCTTGGGAAGTTGTACTCAACCTGCCCACCTGGAAAGGGGGCCGTCACGTAGGGGATCTACGACACCCAATTTTAGAGGGGAAAAAAGAAAGAAAAAATGATCAAATAATTACATATCAAGAAAAAGCAAGGCTTTTCTAGTTCCCCTACCGAGCTCATGTCAACTGTACATTATGAAAAACCAAGGAGAATGGGATATTTACAACAAACTTACTGAAGAAGACCTGAAATAAACAAGTACCTGAGGCTGAGAGTGCTGTGATGCAAATGTGGTGTACGAGTGTTCTTCAATATTTGAAGAAGTTGAAGTGGCAACTGCATTGAGGGAATAGGCATCATAGCTTGATTCACTTCCATTCAATGTATGTACCTCAGTATTTAACACAGCTTCGCCCTCGTTCCCATTGGGTGATTTAGCCCTCTAGATTCATTCAAGTGTTTCCAAAGTGTTAGGCATTTGATGGGAAATCTCGATAACAAGAAAAAATTGGCAAAAAGGAAAAGTACCTGAAATATTTTACCAAGAGTTTTCAACCCCTTCGCTCGCGCACGGAGGTCCTCTTTCTTGGCATTGTTATCTTGAAGAACCTAAGATAAACAATGAACAGATTACCACCAAACATACTGGATATACTTCCCTATCATGCTTTAGCCAACAAAATCAAAGATATCCTCGGAATATCAAAATCACCATTTGACAAACACGGGAAAGAGTAGCCTCAATATCGGCCACATTGAGCTTCCAAAGAGAATCGATCATCAACTTTTTGTGAGATTGCATGTATTCTTCAAGCTCTTCCTCTGTATAGTTTCCTTCTGCGCTGAGTTGCTTTTTCATGTCCTCTTGTAGCTGAATCAAAGCAATAGCACCTATTGGCAGCACCAAATTCATGTAATTAAACAAAGCGAACGTACACATACATATGTTACATAGGCAACATCAAGCGTGTACCACACATATAATTGATAGACACAGTCACACGGGTAAGTTTAGCAAAAGCCTCATCATAACCCCATCACACCGTTGGCCTTTATATCCAAGACTATCTGCTAACCTGTTGCAGCCGTTACTTGGGATTTGATGAAGTGCCCTTTGTTTCTAAACCACTCGGCAATGAATGGCACACCCAAATATATTGCCTTCTTCCCTAGCTCTTTTGCTGCCTGTCTTGCATATATATAACCAATTGTATTGAGCATATCAACACCATAAGCTGTAGAAGCCAGAGAAAAAAATTAATCAGGAGAAAAGAAAGAAAAAGAAAAAAGGACCATAAGAAGTTTATTATGAATTTGGTCTACCTTTTAAAGTATAATGTATGATAAAGAGAGTGTTAGAACCATGGAAGGATCAAATTCCACAATAATTGACATTGTTTCAGCTATCACATAGCATAAATGATTTCACGCCATCTTGCCAAACTTATGTTTTCAAAAGTTGTTTGTTATGTTTCATAGTTCCAAAGATCATGAGATCGTATCAAGCAAAATCCATAACATTTTCAAAGGCGCACTTATAGCAGTATAATGACTAGACTTGCAGTGAGAAGGCTATAACACATCTACCCTTTATCATATTCCTAGTCGTTATACCGCGATTTGCGCAAGTTGATAGATTCAATGTATTACAATATTAAAGAATGTATTTATCTCTATATTTATTTTGATGAGGAATGTAACACAACTATTTGACGTTTGATGAACTAAATTTAATATAAGGTATCATTAATATTAAATAAATATAATATTATATAAAATATTAAAAAATGCATTTATCTCTATATTTATTTTGATGAGACGAATGTAGCACAACTATTTGTTTGATGAACTAAATTTATTATAAGGGTATCATTAATATTAAATTAAATACAATATTACATAATACATGTACATGTTATAACCAATTATAGTATGAAAAAATAATAATGGGACCAATCATATTATGAAAAAAAGGAGTTAAATTAGGAATTTTTAAAAAATTTTAAAAATAGAATACTGATCAAAGAAACTATCATAAGTTTTTCTTTACTTTCTCTCCGTTTATATCTAGATAGATAGATATAGATATATGTGAGCAATGTTACCTGCGTTGGAAAGCTTGGCCATTTCAGCTCTTTACTTTCTCTCCGTATATATCTAGATAGATAGATATAGATATATGTGAGCAATGTTACCTGCGTTGGAAAGCTTGGCCATTTCAGCTTCTGCATCACTGACAAATTTTTCTTTGTTTCCTTTCACATAAGGGTTGAGTCGGTCTTTGAGAATTTCTGCAAGCTTTTCTTCTCTGTCCCTTTGAACAACCTGTAGCAGTAAAAGGATTCACACAAATCCACTAGAAGAGTTGAAACAGTTGATTGGTAAATTGACGATGAGCACTAGAGTAGGCATCCGTACCCTCATTTTATCTTGCAACTTTTTAGAATCAAACTGTTCCCCTTCTGTGAGTATGTCTAGTGAAGCCATTGATGCCATTGCAAGCTGGCCTATGTAGTCCTCAAATAACTCACTTCCAAAGAGCATTGCAAAGATTGCCGCAGGATCGATAATTGCCTCGCTGCAAAGAAAGGGGAAAACAATGATAGGAGGAGAGGCAAAGCATTATTTTGAGCTCTTCTTCCTTTATTTTTTATTTTTTATTTTTTTATTTGAAGTCAATTTACAGATTAAGAAGAAGAAGAAACTAACGTCGAGATTCCTGATTTTCCATAAGCATCATATGCTTGTCGTTGGGGAGGATCACTGAGTACTTGATAAGCCTCTCCCAGAACCTGAAAGCTTGGAAAAAAAAAAAAATCAATCCATGTTCGAAATGACCCGTAATAATAGTAATAGTAGCATAGCATAGCATAGCATACCACAGACATAATATAAAACTATTACCTGAAAATTTTGCGCAGCAAGAGGATCGTTCGGGTTTTTATCTGGATGAACTTGCCGCGCCTACAACCCAAACCAAAAATTTTAATTTAATATAATATTATACTACGCGCATAAGTCAACCAGACACTCCAGTTTTGGATTTCAATTTGGTCATCATCATCAATAAGGCATGAATGAGAACGAGAATGAATGGATGGATGGATCTATAAATTTCTTTTTTTAATCTAACAATTATCTAAAAGAGAGAAATGGTTTTGGAAGATGTAATCAAATTAGGATTAGGATTAGGGGAAGAATAGAGTAGAATAGAAGAGGAGGAAACTGACCTTGATGTAATAGGCTTTCTTAATCTCAGCCTCGGTAGCCGTGGGGCTGACTCCCAACACATCGTAGTATTCCGTTTCTTTCACCATATCTCAAATCTCAATTCTTCTCTATTCCGACTCTTACTCCCAATTTCAATTGCAATTTCACTAGCCACGATATCAGATTCGGAACAAGGGCACCACCACCACCGCTCCTCAGTACAGTAGACCACTATTTTTCATTTTTTTTCCCCCTAAAATGTCATCTAATTATAGACAGAAAATAATAGCAAAAATAAAAGATTCTCCCATTGCCAAAGTCGCGTCTTTGAACGCGCTTTCCATGTGTCCTTTTTCCTTCCTCTTCAGTCTTCACCCTCACCCCAAAAATAAAAAACAAAAAAACAAAAAACAAAAAAATAAAAGAAAATGAAAATACGCATATTTATTTATTTTTTAAAAAAAAGGTCGAGTTTGGACGACCAAGGGCAGGGCGGCTACTTGTGGATAATGCGTGCGGGCCTAGTCAACAGCAAACTAGCAAAGGTGTCCGAGGTCTTTACGAGATTTGTAAAATGCCTCAAAAGATTTCTTTTTTTTTTTTTTTTAATTTTCAGAATTTATATTTCACATAATGATATATATTAAATAAAAGCAAAAAAAGAGATCTACTTCTAGGAAGTATGGAAGGGAAGGGTATAATTGGTTAGAAAAAGAAATGATATGAGTTAAGAAGATAAAGAAAATAAAAGAGAATTGGGACGGAAGGGAAAAAGAAAAGAAAAGAATTGGAGGATGTCAAAGTCTAACGCAGTGGCAAATGGAGTAGCAGGGGCTGGAGGGGGTATTATTGCTCAGATAATCACTTATCCGCTCCAAACGGTATCATATATCATATTATATATCATTTTTCTATTCAGATTCCCCAATTCCCAACTGCATTTTTGCCTTTGGACTAGCTACTTATGCAAATTCATAATTCTAATTCTACAACCCCATCTCATCTTCTTTAGGTGAATACGCGCCAACAAACCGAGAGAAGAGCCAAAAGGGTAGCTGGAGCTGGAGCTGAAGCTGCATCTGCATCTTCCAGCAGTACTAGTCCCCTTGTTCAAATCCTCCAGGTTTTCACTCACTTAACTTTACTAACCAAACTAACCAATAAAAATAAACAATTATTTCATTCCTCAATAAATGATCAATTTTAAGGTGATAAAAAACGAAGGGTGGGGAGGACTTTACAGCGGTCTTAAGCCTTCTTTGTTAGGAACTGCTGCTTCACAGGTACTCTTCTAGCTACTTGTATTAAATCTTAATTATTTAATTGATTCTAGTTAGCTACCTACCTACATTCACAACAAGTATAAAGTATTAGTATTCGTATTCAAAAATCCAAACATATATTTGATTTGAAGTTTGATGAACTTGAAAACACATGATATCACATCTCACATCTCACAGGGAATATATTACTACTTTTATCAAGTTTTCAAAAATAAGGCAGAGTCCATTGCAATTTCCCGTAAAACCAAAGGCCGTGGTGATGGTACTGTTGGCATGTTTTCATGGCTTATCGTTGCAGCTCTTGCTGGGTAATCTAATTACTAATTACTTCCATGAACATAACTCCCTTCCTATCAATTTAATTGCTTTTCTTTTAAGTTTAATTAATTGACATTATCTTCTCTCTAATTTCTCTACCTTGCTTAATTTGCAGTTCCTTGAACGTTCTGTTCACAAATCCTATATGGGTTCTCGTCACTCGTATGCAGGTCCTATCTCCTAACTATTCCTTCATTTCTTCTTTTATAACAATTTCCTTCTCTCCAGCTTCATTTTGGAGCTCCTATTTCCTAATCTCTAAAACTCTCTAGCTACTAAATATTAATTTTATCATTTCAAATTTGATGCGATCAATGTTCTTTCCTATTCAATATTTTATTTGCAACTCCTTAACTAAAAAATTTTAATTTCCAAAGTACTTTTTATTCTTATCCATGCTATATTTTGCATGGTAATCACCCTTTCAGCCAAAAAAAAAGAAGAAAAAAATAGAAATAATAAATTAACACGCATTTAAGTATTGTAACAAAGTTATATAGGATGATCGAAGTGGCAAGTTGCTCTATCTTAAGGCTTTTTCTCACTTAAGAAGAGTAAAGTCTAAGGTTCAAGCTCCTATTTCGTCTTTGGGTGCCTAACCGAATAGAAGCGGCTCTGGAAAGTGTCATCGTCGAAATCTCATATGCCCTTTTAATTAACCAAACAAAAATGTTATATGGCATATAAAAAGTCTTACATACTCTTAATTATAAGCCATGCTTGTGAAATAAGCACATATATACATACTGAATATAGAGATTATGTCATTCTGTAGTAATACACAGCAATAACAACCGATTTGTTCTATTTCTTTTGCTGTGCCCTTAGACGCATACTCAAGCAGAACGAAAAATTATGGAGGAAAGAAAACAATCTCTACTGAGGGAAGCTTCTGAAAGCACTCTGATGAGTTCGACTTTGCATGACAAAATGGTTCAACTTGATTCCATGAGAGCTCGTCCTTATGGAACTCTGCATGCGGTTAGGATTTTCAATTACTTTTCTCTTTTTACTTTTAAATTTAAAATAATGTGTATATGTACGTTACACGGTATTTATATGTGCATTTACTAAGTTAATCTGTGTCCCGTTTATACTAATTTACAAAATGGACCTTAAGATATAGAGAAAGTGTTTCATTTTCCTCACCATTCATGACTTCTCATGTGTTTCCTTTTAGCGATTGATTAAGTTTGATTCTTATTCCTCAATTTCAAATAGGTAATGTAAACACTAAAAAAAGGAATTGGTGTAATTCTAATTCCATCTTCTAATAGGTACGTAAATACAAGAAAAGAAATTGACTCATTTGTACGAGATTTTAAAGAATTGTCATCGTGTGCTATTAAGTGTCATTTAGCACGAATAATGCTTTGTCATTTTGGAGCATCTCCAATGAGGGTATTATATGTCATGTCAATGCTAAACTTTTAATAATTGATTAAAAAATGGCTCTTGATAATGTCCTATATTTGACATAATGCTATTTGTTGTTTCAGATATAGTATGCGTTTAATTATAATATGTGATATAATTTATAATATTGCCACTATTTTAACTATAAAATATTTATATTGTTCACAATATTGTCAAATTTAAGTTAAATTTTATTTACAAGTTTATCCTTACTAAATTACTATCAATTAAAATTAATAGTAGAATGAAATTTACAATTTTTTTGTTTTTTTTTTGCATTGACCATTTTGTTCATTTATGTAGAATATGAGTAACTGAAAATTGGTAGGTGAAGTTAGTTTTTATGATGGGTAATTGGATGAAAAATAATAAGGGTTAATAGTAGAAAAAATATATTTTATAAATAAAAAATATAAAAGAGCATTTATTTCAACGTGTATAGATTGGAGCAGAAGTAAAAGAATTCGTGTTACACTTAGCAAATCATGCTAAATCTATCATTTAGCACACATTTTTTAGCTTAGAGATCGTGTACACTATGTCGTTTATCTCCTTTTTTTTTTTTTTTTTTTTCTGAAGCGTTAGCCCTGTTAAGTAATAGGATAGTTTGTTAAGTCTGTTGGCCTAGAATATAATTATTTAGCCTCATGTACTGTTGTTAGTGGTTGCTTAGAGTTCTCTATTGTAAACAGATTGTGTATTTAAGGCAACTCTGTACGGTTAGTTTCTTAACTGATAAAGATCAGTTCATTACACTTTCTTCTTGATTCTCTAGTTTCTTGATAAAGCCCCTTTTCGTCTACCAGAACAGATTGGGGGTATTTAGAAAAGGAATCTGGGCTGAGGGAGGTAGCTTTTCAGATTTGAGAAATTGTACTCTTGATTTGGGAATCGAATAGAGACTGGAGTCTCTCCCTTCTCCTTAGGGATGTTTTATCATATAGTCATATAGTCTCTACATCAAGGACTTTAGGTGGTTGAGCGAAAAAGACCTATTGATTGTTTCAATCTTTCACCATCAATACACTCAAAAACAAAAAACAAAAAAAACAAAAAAATCTGTTTGTTTCTATAGAAAATGCCCCAAGAAAATCCCATTTCTCCCACTTTACAAAGTGTAATTGTTACCCTTTCCCGTCGTACAAGTCCTGTTTTATATCCCAACTAGCTAGTAATATATATAAATCTTATTATTTTGAATCGATTCTAACACTTTCCTTTACGATATATATTTTTTTAATTCAATTACGAATTAATAAACATAAAGCCTATACCTATAAACGTGTGTGTAATGGTGGAAAAAATTGAAAACATGTCCTCCCCCTTTGAAGTTTAAAGTTGAGAAAGAGGAGAGATGGGGAATTAAGAGCTAAATCCACTTTCCTCTCAAATCCTTCCGGAATAATCTATTTTATCTCCTAGATTTTCTCGTTGATGAATCCATATAAAATCGTGGCTGATTTAAGTCAAAAATGACAAGTCACTCTAATTTTCGTTACTCATATATAATCTCATATATTGGCGTCAGGCTCACGAGGTCTATACTGAAGCAGGAATAGCTGGGTTCTGGAAAGGCATTATCCCAACACTTATCATGGTCAGCCTCTGCTCCCTAAACCAATATAATTAAAATAATTTTATTCGATTTATTTTGGAATTAACGGTAATGATGCCAGGTGTGCAATCCATCAATCCAATTCATGATTTATGAGAGCACTTTAAAGCATCTAAAGGCTAGACGTGCAGCTAGTAAGCGGGGATCGAAAACTGCAAGTGCTTTGGAGGTATAAGACTATACAACTTAGATATAATCATATTCCAAAAGAGAGCTGCCACATTGGTCACCTATTTGTCTTAGCTAATTAATCTCTTTGTGAATAGATTTTCTTATTAGGAGCGTTGGCCAAACTTGGAGCAACTGTTTCCACTTACCCCTTGTTAGTTGTCAAGGTAAAGGACAACATTAGTTTGCTTTTATAGAGCTTGTTATATAGAAAAAGCAAAAAAAGAACGAAAAGAAAAAAAAGACGTTTATTTTGTTATGTTTATATTTTGGGCGCGTCTACAGTAGGGGCGTCCCTACGTAGGGCCATGTTTATTCACCGTTGGATGGGAATCTGTATATAAATAGATTCTTCACAGATTCCCATTATTCTCCACAGATTCCCATCCAACGATAATTAAAGCACATAAGGACGTCCCTACCGTAGCCATCCCCTTATATTTTTGAAGACCATTTGATTTTGACGCTACCAAACGAGACTGTGAAAAAAGTCACATCTAACGGTAGCACCTTTTTTTTTTTTTTAATAAATCGTAAACGGTTGGTTTCTCAACGTAATTTGCAGTCAAGGTTGCAAGCAAGGCAGGAGATTGGGGGGAACATCTCCTTGAGATACTCAGGTTTGGCTTTTAATGAATTCTTCCAATATTGTTCCTCCTTTATCATTTTCTTTTTCAGATATGGTTTATTTTTACCTTTTTCCTTAATTACAGGTACCATTGATGCAATAATTAAGATGATCCGATACGAAGGGCTGGCTAGCTTTTACAAAGGTATGAGTACGAAGATTGTGCAAAGTGTTTTCGCAGCTTCTCTACTTTTTATGATCAAGGAGGAACTTGTCAAGGCTTACGTGTTGATTCAGTCCGATAAGTGCGAGAGATTACTATCACGTTTGATAAAATAATGTACTTATATTAGACTCTTCCATTTCTTTTGAATATCTGTAAATGTTAGCTATGAATATATAGCCATTCGCAATATATAATCCATGTATAAAACACAAACAAAGAGAAAATTTCGTTTTTTTTTTTCGCTGCTAAAAGAGTACTTTCTTTTCCAACGAAATTTTGAGATTTTAATTAGGGGTTATGAGATTGGTTTCAAGAAAAGTGTAGCTTTTTTGATAAATAATAAACCAACTATAATTAATAAATCATCATAATCTTGTCCCTCTTAAGTTATATAATTACGATATACGTATCTTTAATCAAAGGCAAAAGCTTGAAAGTTGAAACTCCCCAGTAATCTATACCGGGCGCTTCATGGATCAATAGAATACATTTTAAGAAAACATAGACTGCTCTTTTGTGATAATATCTCTCTCTAGATTTTCGCGTGAGACATACCAAAGATTGTTTTGTTTAGCCTGTCCACAACATTATTGCTTTTGGTATTCGAAGGATCCAATGCTCACTTTAATAAACTATTTTACAAGTGTCTTCTTTAATAAACTATTCCAAGAAAGAAAAATACTCAGGAAAAAAAAAGAAGAAAAAATGTGGATTTCCATACTTCTACAAAAATCTCGCCAAGACATTTTCCACAGTTCTTACAACAACTGGATAAGAAGCCGAAAAATAATAGATGCTTCAACAAAATATGATATAAAATTTTCAGATATTTATTTATTAAGAATTAACGAATGATAATCGACGAAAAAATGAAAAATAAGAACACACAGATTTAAGTGGAAAACTCTAATTGAGAAAAACCACTATCGGAGGAGGAAATTTCACTGTATCGAAAATAAAGTACATAAGGTAAAGTATTATAAGACCAAAGCCAAAATATATAGAATCCCGAAACTCTAAGATATATATATTTACGGACGAAAATGGCCCAATAAAACAAGCCTATCAGCCACGGACGAAAATTGCCCAATAAAACAAGCCTATCAGCCCGATCCCTCCGTTCCAACCACAGATCTCAAAAATTCTCCCAGTTACAAAAATACCACATATGTCGCACCACGAAGCTTTCGAGCTGGGGCAAATAAAATTCGAGTCACGAACTCTAACAATCCTCACCTTGACACGAATTAAGGAATGACTCCAATATTCGACAAAAAATATATTCTCTACCTCTTTCACAAGAAGGCAAAACACGGCAAGCAACACCAATTAAGTCTAAATAATGCTTAAATTTGTTTCTAGGAAGTGTCTTGGTCATCATATCAGCAGAATTATCATGAATACTAACTTTGCTCACAACTATACCACCTAGAGCAATAATATCATGGACAAAATAATACCTCATATCAATGTGCTTGGTCCTCTCATAGAACATCTGATCTTTTGTGAGAAAAATAGCACCTTGACTATCACAAAAGACTATGATCATCTGTAAATTTTCACTGAGTTCACTAAATAGTCCCTTCAACCAAATAGCTTCCTTACACGCCTCAGTAATAGCCATGTATTCAGCCTCAGTAGTAGATAATGCAATTATAGTCTGTAAGGTACCTTTCTAACTAATAGCACAACCTCTAATGGTAAAAATATACCTAGTGAGAGATCTTCTTTTATCAGGGTCTCCAGCAAGATCAGAATCAACATATCCAACGATTCCACTTCTAATTCTCCCAAATTGCAAACAAGCATTAGTATAGCCACGTAAGTATCTGAAAATCCATTGAACTGCTTTCTAATGTTCTTTACCATGATTCACCATGTATCTACTAACAATGCTGATTGCATATGACAAATCTGGACGAGAACAAACCATAGCATACATGAGAGATTCTACTGCACTAGAATCTGGAACTCGAGACATATAATCAATCTCATCATCTGATTGTGGAGATAAAGTAGATGAAAGTCTGAAATGAGCCACTAATAGAGTACTAACAGGTTTAGCATTCTACTTATTAAACCTGTACAGAACTTTCTCAATGTACCATTTCTGACTTAGGGTATAATTTACCTGCCTTTCTATCTCTCAGAATCTCTATTCCAAGTGTCTTCTTTGCCACTTCCAAATCTTCCATCTCAAACTCTTTACTAAGCTGAACTTTGACCATTCTAATCTCTTCTTTATCTTTGGCTGCTATCAACATGTCATCGACGTATAAGAGTTAATACACAAAAGACCCATCAACACTCTTTTGAAAGTAAACACAACTGTCATAACTGCTTCTCTTGAATTCATAAGTGGTCATAAATGAATCAAACATCTTATACCATTGTCTAAGTGACTGTTTTAGGCCATACAGAGACTTCTTTAATAAACATACCTAGTCCTCCGTTCCTGAGTTCACAAAACTCTCTGGCTGTTTCATGTAGATATATTCTTCAAGTTCTCCACGTAAGAATGCTGTCTTCACATCTAACTATTCAAGCTCAAGATCATGCATAGCTATAATACCAAGTAAAGCTTGAATTGAACTATGCTTTACAACTGGAGAAAACACATCTGTAAAATCTACGCCTGGAACCTGACTGAAGCCATTTGCAACTAGCCTCGCCTTATACTGGGCTTCTTCAATTCCTGGTGCTCTTTCTTTCTTTTTATAGACCCATTTGCAACGAACAACTTTCTTACCCTTAAGTAGTTTCACCAAATCACATGTGCCATTCTTATGAAGTGATTCCATCTCTTCCTGCATGGCAATCATTTATTTGCCAGAGTCATCACAACTAACTGCCTCTGCGTAGGTAGAAGGTTCTTCACTAGAATCAATACCTTCAGCCATATCAAAAATATAAGCAACCAAATCGGCCTCAGCATACCACTGTGGAGGTCTAATGTCTCTTCTAGGTCTAATACCTTTGTGGAGGTCTAAGGTTCTTCAAATAGAATATTGTGATGGCAATGGTGGTGTAAATTTATAGGAAGGATTGAAGATTGAGGAAGCCTAGATGAAAAAGAAAGGAAGAAGAAGAAGAAAGAGTAAGAGCGAAATTTATAGGTCTAAAGCAACTTAGTAGAACAAATCGAGGGTAATTAAGTCATTTCAAGAGAGTGTAGTCACATTTTTTGAACAATTATTGAGTGAGTCATATACTTGTACATAGCCCCCAAAGCCCTCGTTTAGGGCATATTTCATAAAATTTCTCCTGATCTCCCTCCCAATCTACAAATGTGTTTCTTCAGGTTAGTTCTCTTCCTATATATTTTTTTCTCTTTGGTAATTTAAAGCTTTTTGTTTAAGTATTCCAAATTTGGTTCATCAAATTTAAGGCTTTTTGTTCAAGTTCTTCAAATTGGGTTCAACCTCCCGGGAAATCTATTCATACAATTTAGTGCACCACCTTCCAAAAAAAAACAAAAAAACAAATAAAGAAAGTGATCTATGATAACGACAAAACGAAGTAATGATCGTGGATAGGGAAGGTTTACACATTATAACTTGACAATCCAAATGGACGTAACGATTAGAATGGACAAAATTGTTTCAAAATTGTAACATTGCGTATTTATAAGCTTTCAAAAAAGGGGAAAAAAAAAAAGGGTCTGAAGACCAATGCATACTCTAGCAGTTCATGGGAATGACCGTCAGTGAATGGAATCAAAATTGGTTCAAACAGAAGCTGTTCTAAATTTGGCTCCCGCTGACCGAATATTGAGCAGCTTCAGACAAATGTGGCTCTTATCAATACCCTCAGAGACCACTAAGTCAATAAGAATGCCTGAGAATGGGCAGAGACGCGCCATCCAAACTACCAAATTGATATTTTGCATTTCACAAACAAGCATCCACGTCTTGTACATCTTAAAAAAAAAAACCATCTGCCAATGAAGTAAAATACGAATCTAGCTTTGTTTATCCTCACTTCATCTTCTCAACTCATCATATCATCATATCCTACAAGAGACAAAATGGTTTTCCCAGTTACAGATATTTCAAACTAAAATGAAATCAAGAATTAATACATTCAACACAATGTCAAAATCAGTCAAAAGTGATCTAACCTCCCCGTTCATCATTCTTATCATCCACCTCGGAATTAGATTCAGACCTATCAGATTCTTCTGTGCCCGATCCATCAGCTCCCTCAGCCTGTTACACACAATAATTAATATATATTTCAATCAATGACATGGCTATNAATTCACCAGCAAGTAAGCGTGCATGTTTTTGTCGTACTCAAACGCCATCTTTCTAGCTTTTCCCACAAAAGGAGCTCTCTCCTGAGGTTTTATTGCAAAAAACCATTAATTAAATAAATTTACTTCCAAAACAAGGAAAGCTGAGAACACAAGAAAAATAAATACATAAAAAAAAAAAAATCGGATACTCACAGCGTGTGACATGGATTTCCATTTGTCATGAGCTCTACGAAACTGATGGAAGTCAAAGATAATAATTATTATTTCAATAATAAGAAAATATAATCACGTGCGCAAGTCAAGACATGCTAAAATCTGATCGGGATCTGATTCGCTTACAAGGGCGAAGGGTTCGTTAGGATGTTCCTTCTTGTATTGTTCCTTGAATTCGTTCCTGTTATTCCCAATATTAATAGAGGGGATAAAGATAAAAGAATCAGAGAGAATAAGTTAAAATTATGATCAAAGTACAGATATGTTGAAACCAAAAAGAAATTCTGGAAATAAAATAAACCGTACACGAAAAGCAACAAAGACTTTGCAGGCTTCTTTGGCTTGTTAGGATCTTTCACGGCCATTTCCCCTGCCTTCCTACCTCCCCCAGCTCGCTTGCGCTTGAGCCTAAGTAATTCGAAAGAAATACAAATGAAAACTGTACAGACACATACAAATATAAGATCGGAGCACAATTCAATAAAATGAAGAGACAAATAAGCAACGAACTCAATACTAGTACTTCTGCGAGCAGACTTCGACTTCGATTTACTGCCGTCCATGGCGAACCTGTAGAGAAACGTAAAAAATCAGTGAGAAACAGTAGAAAACGGCCGAAATCGAAGCAACACAGAAGACAGGTCTGTAGCGAAAAGCTTCCTAGTTACCTTTGAGAGAGGAAAGGGAATAAAGTCAGTATGGAAGATAGGAGAGCTTATTACCAAAAGAAAAGAAGATAGGAGAGAGCGTAGTAATCCTGTAATTATCTTTGATTTGTTTGCGTGCGTGAGATAGAGAAAGGGGGTAGTGGGTGACGAGAAACAATAATTGAAGTCCCGGGTTTATGAGGTATTTAGAATATCCTTTTTGCCACGTCATCGATCCGTGTGCTCTGGATCAATTGGCTCTCGTGTCTCGTCTGTCCCCTTGCTATGATTCAGCTCTCATTTGTGTTTCTTTGCTCTCTCGATGGCCAGAACACTGTGCAATCGGGACACGTGGAAGTTATTTTTTTTTGCTGGGATACACGTGGACGTTATGTGAGAGAGAGAACAGAGTATAATTTCCCAGCCAAGCTATTGGGTGCCATTTTAACGCATGTCATCTTTAATGCTAATTCATTTGGCCAATCCAGAGCCAAAAAAAAAAAATTAAAAAAAAAAATCATTTGGGGAATCATTAATGAGGACTTGCTACATCACAAAACGACAAATAAAATAATTTGGTGTAACCGGTTGCTGAAATCGGTTGTTTAATCTATTTAAATAATTTAAAAACATGAATGCAGTGATTATGACATTATGTTGGTAATTTCGCTACCAAAATGTCGGTGTTTCAATGTAATTTTACTACAATTTTTTGGAGCGGAATACTATTTTAGAGACTCGGAACAATTTTTTGGCCACAAAAAAAAAATCATGATCCCTGTAATTTCAGTAGATTATTATCGTTTGTATACTTTTTTACAAGAATTGATTTAGGACTTTTTTAAAGCAGGAAAAAAAAACAAATCATAACATATCCAACTATAAATAGCATAACGTTTTAAAATATGATTACGTTTGGTACACTGTATAAGGACTCTGTATTATATTAATTAAACATAATATTGTATTTAGTTTTATCTTTGTATTGTATTATTTAATAGGACATCAGAATTTAATACAATACAGATAGTATTATCTAATCCAGAATAAAAAGTCTGTATTACATTATATTACATAATTTCAATTTTAATATAGTATTGTACAATGCATCTGTATTATCTAATCCAGAATAAAAAGTCTGTATTACATTATATTACATAATTTCAATTTTAATATAGTATTGTACAATGCTCATTCTCCTCATTTTTTCTGTTCTTAATTTCTCTCTCGTCCCTTTCTATCTCACATCTCTTTATTCTTTTTAAAAGTGGTATTTTTCTAAATAAAGATTTAAAAGTGATATTTTTCTAAATTTATATCTAAAAAATAATTTTTTCATAAATAATATTTTCAAAAGTGATAATTTTACAAGTGATATTTTCCTAAATATTTTTTAAAAAATGGTATTTTTCTAAATCAATTTTTCAAAATTGTATTTTCAAAATTTACTTTTTAGTAAAACATCTTAATACAAATGCAAAACCAAACATAGTACTGTAATAGAATAATACAATACAATACAATCCAATACAATACATCACAATACAATAATATAATACGACGCACCAAACGTGACCTAACATGTTTATTTAATATTATAGAAAATATGCTTTATGTTTTAATAATTAATGATTTGTTACATTGATTTAATACTACTAAACTTATATGAGAAGATAGTATAGTGCATAGCACAAAACTCATAAATACATTCAGATGTTTAAGTTATTACATGAATTGCTAATTTGTACTAGAAATAATTAATAAGAAAAAATGACCAAACAATGGATTAGAGGTAGTAATATTGCATATATACCACCTTTCAAAAAAAAAAAATATTGCATGTAAGTAAAGCTAGACAAAGCTTAGGCACATTTGTATTGATTAAACTAAAATTTACCAGGAGTATAATAGTAAATATGCTACTGTCTACAAGCGATAAATTTTTTTAAGTTATAGTAAATAAATCATATACCACCTCTTAATAAAATAAATTACTGTCAACAAGCGAGTAATTTACCAGAGGTATAATGATAAATATGCAATCGTTTACAAGCGATAAAATTTTTTAAGCTATGGAGAGTAATTTACCATAACTATAATGATAAATATGCTACTATATACAAGCGATAAATTTTTTTAAGTTATGGTAAATAAATCATATACCACCTCGTAATGGTAGTAAATGAATAATTTATCAGGAGTATAATGGTAAATATGTTACCGTCTACAAGTAATAAATTTTTTTAAGTTATGGTATCATATACCACCTCTTAATAATGGTAAATGAGTAATTTACCATGGGTATAGTAATAAATATGCTACCGTATATAAGCGATAAATTTTTTTAAGTTATGGTAAATAAATCAAATACCATCTCATAATAGTGGTAAATGAGTAATTTACTAGGGGGTATAATGATAGATATGTTACCGTCTATAAGTGATAAATTTTTTTAAGTTATAGTAAATAAATCATATACCACCTCTTAATAATGATAAATGAGTAATTTATCAGGGATATAATGGTAAATATGATACCATTTACAAGCGATAAATTTTTTTAAGTCAAGGTAAATAAATCACATACAAACTCTTAATAGTAGTACATGAGTAATTTATGAGGGGTGTAATGGTAACTACAAATCATTACTATTAAAAAAATAATATATTTATTAATAAAATCAAAAAAGATATTTACTAAAATATAACCTAAAGAGTGGGGTATTTTTGTTCATTCCTGTTCCTTTTTTTTTCCTAAGAGAAAGTGGCACCCCATACGATTTTTACAACATTATTTCCTAAAATACAGTACGATATGTTTAAGTTAATTTTGTACGACTTTTATCATAAAAATGCCATTTTTTGTTTTCCTCTTCTCCTCTTGCTCGCATTCCCTTATTGTCTTCTTCTTGTGGTCTCTTGCTAAGATCTTAGAGAGGGTTCTCTTTATTCTGGTCCACACCCACTGTCATCGGAAAACGTCTCTCTATATAGTCTCACTCTCTTTCGGTCTGCCATCCGCCATCATGGGAAACGTCTCTCTCTTCGTAACCACTGTCACAGGAAAACATCTTTCTCTCTTCGCCAATTTTAAGTTAAGTTTATTCAATCTTTTGGGTCGATGAAATAACGATAAGATTTCATGTAGTTTCAATATATATACAAATATAATGTAGAGAATTCATAATCTAGTTTCTAATTGTATATATATTTTTGTAAAAGTTCGTTATATAGCAACTAAATAAGAAATATTTAGCTTCATAATTAAATGTGGAAATTTATAATTAGATGTGGAAAATAACAGAGAAAAATGTGTGTTTTGTTCTGGTTTATATGGACGATTTTATATTTAATTTCTTCCTTGTATGGTTTTGATATAGTGAAATATTACTTATTGATTGTAATTAGCATCAAACTTTCATTATTTCCTGTGATTTAAAAAAGAAACCACAATAGTTTATAAGAAACCACAATGGTTTATAGGAAACTTTCATAATATTCTATGATTTACTTAGTTACGGGGTATTTTTCAAAATAAAAACCACAATAGTTTTCAGGAAATATTTGTGGTTTGACTGGTTTCTGTGATTTACTTACGTACAAGACATTCCGCTAAAAAAAATCTTTATAGTTTCTTATGATTTACTCAAGTACATGACATTCTATTAATATAAAATCAATTTAGTTTTCAGAAAATCTTTGTAGTTTTATGTAAGGAAAAAAACATTATTTACTAAAGTGTCACTATATTTTTTAGCTCCTAAAATATTTAAAAAAATATATTGAAAAGTCATAAAAATTTATTAAAATTTTTTGAAAAATAAGGAGAAATTAGGTTAAATATGCATTATAACACCCCTATTTTGGCCCATATGCTTCTCTCAATAAAACTCTGAAAAGTATGCATATACCCACCTGAAATGTCACTTCTGCCCTTAATAATTAGTTTACAGTGTATATGCCGGTCTTCACCTCTTTAACCTAGCTGTAGCTCTCCTCCTTATTCCACCCTCTATATGAGCACAATCTTTCCTGTAATCTCATGGTTGAAGTTATCACACTGTCTAAGCAGCTGAAATTGTAAGAGCAGAAAAGGTATAAGTTGAAAAAACAGAAAAAAGAGTTGGCGGTAAGACGGAGGACAGAAATCCGCAAAATGGGTATGTAATTTATATGTTCAAATGTTATGGGTACTGTTTGAAATGGTTTTTACCTGAATTTCGATATGTTACGACCATAATTTATACATTAAAAGTTGTTTTCTTGGATTATCTGCAAAAGTCTGGAAAAAAAAAACGTCTGCCTCACGATAAGCATCGAAATTTCGATTATATTTCGATCATATTTCGACTATATTTCGATGCTATTCGAATTTTCGACTGTACTTCGATGCTAGTCGAATTTTCGACCTATTTTTGATGAAATTTTTCGACTGTTTTTCCAATGACTTTCGATTATTTTTTCGATCAATTTCGAATGTATTCAGGAGAAGCATCGAAATTTCGATTTTATTTCGATCATATTTCGATGACGTCTGAAATGTGAGAATTTGTTCGACTATATTTCGACCCACTTTCGATGACGTTTTCGATTACCTTTTTCGATTACTATTTCGATTGTTTTTTCGAAAAATTTCGATGTATTTCGACCAACTTTCGATGGGTAGAAAATTTAGATTCTTTCTTTTATATTTTATGATATTTTCTATTGAATCTAATTTCTTTTTGTTGTTTCATCTACAGAGTCACGTTTCAACATCGTAGTCTTGTACAACGGTGAATGGATGTTTTCGTCAGAGAAAGTATTATGGTCTTATATTGCTAAAGAAAGTAAGGCCATGGGTGTATAGAAGGGTATAACTTTTGTGACCCTTGTAGATAAGCTGTATGAGGTGATTGGAGTTGATAAAAATCGTTTTGATTTAGAACTTAAGGTTATTTATAAATGTGGTGGTGGAGATGGAATTCCTATTCCTCCAACCAAGATTACTACTGATAGTGACCTAGAACTTTGGCTTGAGGAGATGTCTTACTCTATTCAGAACCATACTCCTCTATGTGTGTCCATTTTACCGAAGTTTAGACCTGTGGGTGAGGGTTGCAGTCAAAATGTTTCATTTGTGCCTGAAACAGGTGCAGAGAAAATAGATGCGCAAGAAGTAGATCCAACTCTACCTGCAGCGGCAGCGTGTCCTCCAGAATTTTGTCCACCAATAAGGAACGATAGTGACAACTACTATGATTGGGGTTTTGGTGCCGAGAACATGCGTCCAGAAGAGTTAAAGGAATGCTATGGTGAAGTACCCAAGACTCTAGGGACAACACCAGAGACTTCAAGTAGTCGAGTGCGTAGAGTAAGAATAGTAGATAATGCAGCGAAGTGGAGTGCTCCCTTGTTTTCAGTGGGAGAATTGCTGGTGGGAACCCCAAACAACTTGTCAGTTGGATCTTCGAATTCATTTAAAATCACGATCGGTCAACTATTTGAGAATAAGGAAGACTTGAAGCTGAAGCTGCACTTGCATGCAATGAAGTCTAATTTTGAGTTCAAGTTAAAAAAGTCAGGCAAAGACTGTTGGTTTATAACATGTATAGATGACAATTGTACGTAGCGGTTGCGAGCTAGAAAGGTCGAGCAGTCTGACATGTTTGAGGTGCGAAGATATGTGCCTGAACACACATGTTCGTTGGCAATAAGGCATAAGGACAACAGACAAGCAGTACCATGGGTTATTGGACATTGCATTAAGAGAAAGTACACAAATCCGGCCAACCCTAATTATGCCCCTCAATCAATAATGGACGATTTCTCTAAAGACTTTAGGATTAACATGACATATGAAAAGGCATGAAGATGTAGGGAAAAAGCACTTCTTTATGTGAGGGGAACAGTGGATGATTCATACCAAAAGCTGCCATCTTACCTATATATGTTAGAGAAGACTAATCCAGGAACGATAACGCATTTAGAAACCGACGAGATGGGACGTTTCAAGTACTTATTCATGTCACTAGGTGCATGTGTTCGGGGATCTAGAGCAGCATGCCGTCCTGTGCTATGTGTGGATGGATCTTTCTTAAAAACAAATTGTGGAGGGACAATGTTGGCTGCGATTGCACAAGATGCAAACAGGCAGTTGTATCCTGTTGCATTTGGAGCAGTCGACTCAGAGAACAATGACTCCTGGATGTATTTTATC